>CM065643.1:7816653-8416653 GCA_033220585.1 Dipteronia sinensis
GAGCGATCGGATAGCGCTGGTGAAGAAGAAGAAGAAAAGGAGTCTGGAGGAAGATGAAGAAGAATAGTGAAGGGAAGATGAAGAAAAGTAAGAAAAAAATGATTTTTTTTCTTAAAAAAAAATAAGTGAAAAAAAAACAAAAACGAAAAACGAAAAACAACTTTCAAATGTTTTTCAAAATTTTCATTTTTAACACTAATTGTGTTTTTCAATTTTTTTTTGTTTTTCGAAAATAAAATGAAAACGGTTAAACGAACGCGAATTCGAAATCGTTTTTGAAAAACAAAAACGAAAAAAAAAACTGCAAGACGGGGCCTTAGAATTTTACGAAATCCTTGGATACATTCAGGGATATGTGGAACCTTATGGGTTCTGCTACATTTCCAGAATATCGAACTTATAAAGGTGTTAGGTAAAGTTGAGAAGACGAAACTTGCAGAATCTATTATGGATGAGTTTGTAAAGAGCGGCATGAAGCCACCACTCATCATGCCTTCTTATATTAACATAACAAACCTGAATTTGGGCATGCCATAGATTGCATTTGGCCTTCTTTGAGTATGAAAATATTCTTGTTTACAATATACTTGGAGTCGTTGATAAAGCTGGTAATGTTGAGAAAGCTGGAAGAGGTTTTTAATCAATGCAAAGTGATGACGTGATTGGTATTGGCGCTAGATCATGCAACACCATTTTGAGTGGACACAGCGGATACCTTGCTTCTGAAAAGTATAATAAGGTACAGCTATTTGATCTGATGGTGGAAAATGATTATGATGTTGAACCCCGGTTGGAAGGCAATCTTGACTATGTCATGAAGATTGTCAGGAAAGAGTTAGGCCCAGTTTGGCATTGCTGTGCTGTGGGGGAATTGCTTTTGGATCTGCTGTGGGGGGAATTACTTTTGGAATTGCTGTGGATAGAATCAGCTGAGTGTTTGGTAAACTGATTTTCAAAAGTGCTGTGAGAACCAAAAACAATTTCAATGTGTTTGGTAAACTAGAAGTAAAAAGTACTGTGATTGTGTAAAATTACTAAAAGGACATCATTGTAATTACAAATAATTAAAAACAAAAACATTTTAAAATTAACTTTAAATGAAATAATTATATATATATATTAAATGCATTTAAATTAATAAATTTAATTAAATTAAATAATAAAAACAACTAAAAAACAAAATTAATGAAAACAAACTCTAACTCTAATCTCTTTCTCTCTCCCTCACTCTCAAGTCTCACCTCACTCTCACCGCCTCTCTCTCCCTCTTTCTCTCTCCCTTCTTTCATTCACAACTAAGATCCAACCTCATCTTCATCTTCAATTTTAAATCCAACACAATACAAAATCACAATCATCACCCAACCTCATCTTCATCATATCCACAAAATAAAAAAAAAGTAATTTTTTTTTGTGATTCAACTTCTGGGCTGTTCTTCATCACCATCATAATTTTTTTTTAAATTGATGATGGTTGGATACTTGGATGGTATTTGATGGTTGTGGGATTTTTATGGTTGTGGGATTTTTTTATTGTATTTAATGAAAAATAGAACTAAATGCAAAGAAAAAAACAATCGGATAGAAATACCCAGCTTTCCTTTTAAAATTTTTTTGTTGTTGTTGAGTTTTTTTGTGGTTTGAAAGAGAAAAAAGTGATGATGATAATGGATGGCGATGTCATAATTTTTTTAAAAATTTATTTATTATCTCCATATTGTCGATTTAAGAAAAAAAATCCTTCTCTGGTGGGTTTGACTGATAATGATAATGATGAACTGGGGATGGATTTTTGTTTGATAATGATTTCTAAAAAAAATATTAGGGTTGATGATAATGATTTCTGGGTGGTTGTTGATTGTTGTTGATAATAATGATTTCTGGAAAAAAAATTGATTATGATAATGATTGTTGCGAGAGAGAGGAGAAATCGAAGCTTGAAGGAATCAATCTGATTGGTAAATGATTTTGTTAAATGTCATGAAACACTAAGGGCAAAATATGATAGTTGGGTAAAAATTCATTAAAAAACACTGTAACGCATTTTCAAAAGCAGAAGCTGATTTCTAAAAGCATGTATTTGTAGCTTCTCAAAAACTCAGTTGGAAGAAGCTAAAAGTGACCAAAAGCACTTCCCCACAATTTTACCAAACACCCTATCATTGGTCAGGAATCACTTTTGGCCCCAAAAGCAGCTGGGGAAGCAATGCCAAACTGGGCCTTAGTTAAGTTAGTTTAGCAAATGTTAGTTTTCATTGGTTTAAACTATTTTTTTCATTTTCATTTGATTGCCAATTATTTGTGTGAAATTTGAATTCAATTGTTGTTAATGGCTGAAAATTATATATATATATAGATATATATATATATATTGTTATTTATATGCATTATATTATATCTAGCTATTTTGGGTCAGCACAAACATAAATAGGGTGGCTCTATTACCACCCAAAAAATATCTCGCTACACCCATTTTTATTCCTACATCTAATTAAAAAATTAAATTTATTAATTTACTCTTTGTACCTTTCAAAATACCAAACTATCATTTTAAGTACTTATAGTAAATTTACATATATTTTTCTCATTACCCTCATTTTTAATAGATTATAAATAATAAATTGAGTAATTGACACAAATATCCCCTCGACTATAGGCAAATTTGCATGTTGCCCCCTAAACTTTTTTTTAGATATTAAACCCCGAACTTTCAGAAATTGGCAATAGGTGACAGAATTATAACGCTGTCCATTTTTCTGTCATGAATAACTGCACTAAGTTCCCCTTATTATATAAAAAACTTCATCAAATCAGCAAAAATATAATAATATGACATAAATACCCCTCTTACCAAATTTTGAAAAATCAAATTTTAAAAATAAAAAATTTTAAATTTTAAATTGAAATATTGGTTAATAATAATAAAATTATGAACTTTTTGATAAAGAAAATTAAATAAATAGAGAAATGAAAAAAATTAAATTGATTTAACAATTATTTAAATTATAATTTTATTTAAATATCCCTAAATATAAAACCCAGATGAATATTTAAATTATTTAATAAAATGATCATTTAAATTATCCATTTTATTTAAATATCTCTAAATATCATTTGTTCATTTACAATAACATAGGTATTAATAATGTCAAAAACAAAATAAATAAAACAAAAATAATAAATAATATAATAAAATAATAATATAAGTAATGATAATAATAATAAAATATTAAAATAATATAATACTAATAAAATAGTAAAATATTAAAATAATAATAATAATGATGATGATGATGATAATAATAATATAATAATTTAAGGGTTATGCTAAACCAACTTAAATTTGTGACTTAAAATTTTGACTTCAACATCTCAACCACTCATGTGCTCTTAATCCAAGAGTTGTAAATACAGTCAAATCTCAACCATTAGATTAAGAGTATATGAGTAGTTAAGATATTGAAGTCAAAATTTTAAATCACAAATTTAAGTTGGTTTAGCTTGACCCATAATTTAAATACCCTATAGTTTTTTTTAACTGTTACTCCTTATACTTTTTTTTTTCGCCATTAAACCCTTTGAACTTCATAACAAGGGATATTTAAATTATTTTAAGGGGAATTATCATTTAAATTATCATTTTATTTAAATACCATTATTATTGTAAATAAACAAGTGATATTTAGAGATATTTAAATAAAACAGATGTTGGGTTATGCAGGTTGATAAAACACAACCCACAAACCAACACAAACCAACCGGGTTACTAAAATAACCCAATCGGGTTTTTTTTTAACAAAACAAACCAACCCGTTTAAATTGGTTTGGTTTGGTTGGTTTTGTTTTAGGAGGGTTGATCGGTTTGACGGTTTGGGTGTCCACCTACAGAAGGAAATGGTTGAGAATTTTTCTCTATTTGATTTTTAATTTTTAATTATATTATATTTATGTTAGAAAATGACGATTTTACCCATAAAAATTCAGTCATCATTATCTCTAACGGAGTTTGGCTAACAGTTTGGGGGCTGTAGTAATTAATGTCATTGGTTGAATATTAAACCTTATGGTAAAATTCAGGATATAGTATTGCAATTAACCCAAAACTTTAATATATTATATACAGTATTAAATTATGAACATAGTAGAAAACACAGTCCCAATCTCAACCCATCTACCGAGCCAACCCAAACCCTTGCTGCTCAACGATATGTGCTCTCTCTCTCTCTCTCTCTCTCTCTCTCTCTCTCTCTCTCTCTTTCTTTTCCGCTTCCTCTCTTTCTATCTCCACCACCACCTCCCCCGCTCACTCTCCACCACCAATCCCCAGTACTGCTTCTCGTCATCCCTACTCGCCTCCTCCTCCTGGTTGTATGTGTTTAAATATAAAGGAAACAAGTTTGTGTGGAGATTGAGGCAATTTGCAAGAAGAAGGCACAATTTTACGAATATGTGCCATTTCATAAGTCAAATTTTATGGAAAAACCATATTATGGATAGAATTTAATTGTCATAATTGTTAAGAACAGTCACAACTATTCAAAAAGGATTTTAAAGGATTTATATATTCGTTGGGCCTTAAATGATTTTAAAAAAATTATTATCTTATGCATTTAGCGAGGTTATTATTTTAGTCCATTGGCCTAAGTCGGGACCGAAAGATTTTATTATTTAAGCGAGGTTATTAATTTATCGAACATTCATTTATTGAAGTTTTACTGTGCTTTTTGTTTTAGCTGTTACTCCTTATACTTTTTTTTTCGCCATTAAACCCTTTGAACTCATAACAAGGGATATTTAAATTATTTTAAGGGGAATTATCATTTAAATTATCATTTTTATTTAAATACCATTATTATTGTAAATAAACAAGTCATATTTAGAGATATTTAAATAAAACAGATATTGGGTTATGCAGGTTGATAAAACACAACCCACAAACAAATCCAAACCAATCGGGTTACTAAAATAACCCAATCGGGTTTTTTCTTTAACAAAACAAAACCAACCCGCTTAAATTGGTTTGGTTTGGTTGGTTTTGTTTTAGGAGGGTTGATCGGTTTGGCGGTTTGGGTGTCCCACCTAAGGAAATGTTTTGATTTTTAATTTTTAATTATATTATTATATTTATGTCAGAAAATGAAGATTTTACCCATAAAATTCAGTCATCATTATCTCTAACGGAGTTTGGCTAATAGTTTGGGGGCTGGCAGTAATTAATGTCATTGGTTTGAATATTAAACCTTGATGGTAAATTCAGGATATAGTATGCAATTAACCAAAAACTTTAATATATTATATACAGTATTAAATTATGATACATAGTAGAAAACACAGTCCCAATCTCAACCCATCTACCGAGCCAACCCAAACCCTTGCTGCTCAACGATGTGTACCTCTCTCTCTCTCTCTCTCCCTCTCTCTCTTTTCCGCTTCCTCTCTTTCTATCTCCACCACCACAACCACCACCTCCCCCGCTCACTCCCCACCACCAATCCCCAGTACTGCTTCTCGTCAACCCCACTCGCCTCCTTCTCCTCCTCCTCCTGTTGTATGTGGTTAAATATAAAGGAACAAGTTGTGTGGAGATTTGAGGCAATTTTGTAAGAAGGCAAAATTTTACGAATATGTGCCATTTCATAAGTCAAAATTTTATGGAAAAACACATATTATGGATAGAATTTTAATTGTCATAATTGTTAAGAACAGTCGCAACTATTCATAAACAAACACAAGTTTTGGAGATGGTAAAATGTCAGAAACATATTCATTAATTCTCAACTTGATTTTTTCACTTTTGCTTAGTGCAGAAATCTAAATGCTTGTCATATCCTAGAGACGTTTTTCTTGTGATTCCCTTAAGCAATCTCAAATATTTGAGAGGGAGCAAATAACGTTTTGAGGAAAATGATTTCGTGTTTCAAGCCTTGTGTCATAATTGATTCATTTACTAAAATTGCTCAACAATCTTAAAACGTTAATATGGAGACCGAGACTACAATTTCTACAATCAAGTTGATGAATCAAGACTTGGTGAGGCTTGATCGGTTTGACGGTTCTAACTTCACCCGCTGGCAAGATAAATTGAAGTTTCTTCTCACTGCCTTGAAGATATTTTATGTGCTTGATCCGAATTTGGATGCAATTCCAGAACCCCAAGATGATGACAATGCAGCACTCAAAGAACAGATGAAGAAGAGGCAAGAGGATGAGCTAATCTGTCGTGGACATATTCTGAATGCACTTTCTAATCGATTGTATGATCTCTACACCGACAATCATTCTACAAAGGAAATATGGAATGCATTAGAGTACAAATATAAAGCAGAGGAGGAAGGTATACGAAGAAATTATTATTTCTAAGTACTTCGATTTTAAAGTGATTGATGAGTAGCCAATTCTGCCTCAAGTGCATGAATTGCAAATTATTGTTAACAAGTTGAGGGTTTTGAAAATTGAACCTCTTGAATCTTTCCAAGTTGGTGCCATAATTGCAAAATTACCACAAAGTTGGAAGGATAATAGGAAGAGGATTCTTCATAAATATGAAGAAATGTCTTTTGAGGATATCCAAAAGCATCTAAGGATTGAAGAGGAGTCGAGATCAAGAGATAAGAATGATGATTCTTATGCTGGCCATTCTAAGGCCAATGTAGTGAACAAGCCCAACCATTCCAACAAGCACAAGGAGAAATTTCTTAGTCCCAAAAAGGATAATGGAAAATTCAAGAAATCCCAAAACAACAAGAAGAATGGAGGATGCTTTGTCTATGGCAAACATGGGCATTATGCTCGGGACTGCAAGTTTCGAAAGAAATAAGATGAAGAGGCCAAGGTAAATGCCATTGTCGCTACTGTGAGTGAAATCAATGCTGTCCATGGCAAAGTACAAGGCTGGTGGCATGATACATGTGCTACAATCCATGTTTCATATGACAGGTCCTTATTCAAGACTTATGGTGAAGTCATGGATGGACAAGAGATTCAAATGGGAAATGAAGGCCGCTCCAAAGTTGTTGGCAAAGGGAGTGTGAATCTTGTCTTCACTTCAGGAAAGAAAGTCACCCTAACTAATGTACTTTATGTTCCTGAAATGTATAGGGATTTAGTTAGTGGGGATTTTTTTTTGGGAAAACCTGGGATTAAATCTATGTATGAATCGGGCAAATTAATTTTGTCCAAAAATGGTGTATTCATTGGGAAGGGATATTTATATGATGGAATGGTAAAATTATGTACTATTGAGAATGTGATCGAGCCATTGCAATACTAGATTTTGGCCTCCTTCTCCCATGCTTCTTGTTCGATTCTCGAGTAAAATCAAATGTTTAATGGCTCGATTAAGGTTTTTGCAGGATATCATTGTTAGCGGGGGCATTTTGGTTAAGAGAGAAGATTTGGGGCATAAAGTACAAATATGAAGAGTTAAGAATTTCAAGGTTGAATTGTTGGGGCTGACCTATTGTTTCAGAAGACAGTGACATTCGAGCGACAGGGACTTCCACGGTTGCAGTGTCGTTTTGGCAAACCGCAGCGTTCCTCCATGTATAACAGTGACTCTAGAGCCAAAGGCATGTCGTGGTCGAAGTGTCGTTCTATCAAACCGTGACAACCTGGTGATAGGAATTTCAGCGGTCGAAGTGACATCTTGCTCAACCGCAGCAAACTTGCGATAGGAATTCCCGTAGTTGAACTGACGCTGCTGCTGCTGCCGCTTAATCGTTGGCGCGTCATAGAAGATCAAGCATTGTCGAGGTTGAACTGTCATCTTGCCAAATTGGGGCATCTAGGCTACAGAAAGTTTCGAGGTCGAACTACTGTTCTGCCAAACCGTGACATTCACGACCCAGGCAGCCTGTCAGCACGACTTTCTAGAAGGATTTTTGCTTTATTTGGAAACCCATATAAATACCTCTCTTTAATTTTCAGAAATCAGCATCAGCCATACAAGGAATATATACCCAGCAGCTTTTCATACTATTTCATTATCCCTTTTGACACATTCTTCTTTGCACCTTCAACCCATCCATCCTTAGAAGATTTGGAAGCAAGATGAAGAAGGATACCAAGTTAAGGAAGCTCACATGATCGATATGGGTTTTCTCTACAACTCTTCTATGCTTTTATTTTCTCCATTGATGTGTAACTAAACCTTTATCTAGGGGATTGATGTAACCATATTGGACTACTCCATGTAATCAATTAGTCTATTATTCTTAATTCAATTCTATTTTAGTCTCATTTATTGAATTACGTGTTCTAATCTACTTACTCATATGATGTTGTACCTCAATTGATGTGAGCTGTAGCTTAGTTTATCTATGAGGTTGGGGTTTAGATGTGGATGACCTTTCCATTTGAATCTTAATCACAAGCTTGGTAAATGAGAAAGTTGTTGTGTGCATGACCGTGCTATGTCAATTTGACTTAGAGTTTTCATGTTAAAGAAGGGTTTTGACTATTGCTTGTCTCATGACCTTGAGTGAGCAATGAGAAGAACTCTAGAACTTATTCGACTTATCTTTAAACAAACCCTAAAATTGGATTGAAGTGCTTAACGAGACTAAGAGAGTGCATTGAGTGGTCAGAGAACAGTTGCATCGATTCCCTAGTGTTTTCTCCATATATCCATTCCTTATGTGTGTTGTTGTGTTAGTTATAGTCTTTAATTTCAAGTTGCATTTAATATAAATTCAAGTAACCTTATTCTCAACCCAAACATTATGCAATTTAATTTTCATGCACTTAGAGTAGATTTCCACTAGAATAACTTTGTTTCAACTATAGAACTCCCGATCTCTGTGAACGAACTTATCTGATTAAATTGAACCAAAATTACTGCATCAGAATGTTAACAATAAAATAAGTCCTTCTGCTTATATGATTGATTCCATTTCCTTTAGGCATGGTAGATTAGCACATATTGGTATTAGCACAATTAAAAGGATGATTCAATGTGGTTTATTATCATGTGATGCTTATAAATTTGAGAAATGTGAAGTATGCGTTAAATCTAAAATGGTAAAGAAACCTTTTCATAGTGTTGAAAGATCTTTACAATTATAAGAACTTATGCATACTGACATTTGTGAAATAAATGTTATCTTGACTAGAGGAGGTAAAAGATATTTCATAACTTTTATAGATGACTGTTCAAGATATACATATGTTTATTTGTTGAGAAATAAAGATGAAGCTTTTAATGTTTTTAAATGTTATAAAGATGAGGTTGAAAATCAATTAGAAAGAAATATTAAAATTATTAGAAGTGATAGAGATGGTGAATATTTTTCAAATGAGTTTGCTATTTTTTGTGAAGAACATGGTATTATACATGAACGTTCAGCACCTCACACACCTCAACAAAATGGTATGGTTGAGAGAAAAATCAAATTTTTCTTGAAATGGTTAATGTTATGCTTTTGAGTGCTAAATTGCCATTTAACTTGTGGGGAGAAGCTCTTCTTGCAACAAGTCATATAATCAATAGAGTTCCTTTAAAGAGAAATAAAATCTCACCATATGAAATATGGAAGGGAAGAAAACCAAATATTGGTTATTTCAAAGTGTGGGGGTCTCTTGCTTATTGCAGGAATACAGATCCTAAAAGGACCAAGTTGGGTCCTAGAGCTATAAAATGTGTTTTTGTTTGCTATGCTTCAAATAGCAAAGCTTATAGATTATTAGACTTTGAGTCTAATGTGATAGTTGAATCAGGAGATGTGGAATTTATAGAGCATATGTTATATAGTAATAATATTTCTCATACTCCCAACATTGAAGAATTTCGAGAAGAGATATCTTAAAAGGTTGTTGGACTACCAAGTGAAACACAGAAAAGCCAAAGAATTAGAAATTATAAAGGCTTGTGATCAGATAAAATTGACTCCCAACTTATTTCCTTTTACCTTGTAGAAGGAAATATGGAGAGATTCATTACGAAAATTCCTGTTGTTCTTCAAATTGCAGATGATCCTAAAACCTACAAAGAAGCTATGGCTTCTAGAAATTCCGCTTTTTGGAAAGAGGCCATCAATGACGAGATGAATTCAATTATGTTAAACCACACTTGGGAAATTGTTGACTTACTACCTGGTTCAAATCTAATTGGTTGTAAGTTGGTATTTAGGAGGAAATACAATACTAATGGCACATTACAAACCTTCAAGGCTAGGTTAGTAACTAAGGGGTTTTGTCAAAGGGAATGAATTGATTATTTTGACATATATGCACTAGTGGCAAGAATTACTTCTATAAGGATATGGTTTGCTTTGACATCAATAAATGACTTTTATATTCATCAAATGGATGTAAAAACCACATTCTTAAATGTGGATCTCAATAAGGAGGTCTACATAGAACAACCTGAAGGGTTTGTTTTACTTGGGAATGAATATAAAGTGTGTAAACATGTTAAATCGCTGTATGGTTTAAAGCAAGCACCTAAGCAGTGGCATGAGAAGTTTGATTATGTCATTCTTTCTAATGGTTTTGTGCATATCAGTGCTAATAAATGTTTATATGCAAAGGAGTGCAATAACTTTATCATCATTGTATGTCTATATGTTGATGACATGTTGATTTTGAGTGATGACATGAAAGATGTGTTATAAACGAAGAGGTTTCTATCATCAACATTCAAGATGAAGGATCTTGGTCAAGTGGACACTATCTTGGGTATAAAAGTGAAACAAAATAGTGGGGGTTTTGCTTTATGTCAATCTCATTATATTTGACAAGGTGTTGAACAAGTTTAATCGCTTGAAAATAAAAGAAGCAAATACTCCATTTGATCCAAGTCTCAAACTAGTTGAAACAGTGGAAAAGCAATTGCTCAACTAGAGTATGTTAGTGCTATTGGTAGTCTCATGTATGCTACTCAGTGTACTTGACCTGACATAGCCTATGCAGTCCGCAAACTTAGTAGGTTTACTAGCAATCCAAGTGTGGAACATTGGAATGCCATTGAGAGAGTTCTTGGTTATATAAAGAAAACCAAAGATCTTGGTCTACAATATACAAAGTTCCCTGTTGTCCTTAAAGGATATTCGGATGCGAGATGGATATTGAGTGTAGGAGATAATAAATCTACTACAGGATGAGTGTTTACTCTTGGAGGAGGTGAAGTTCCTTAGGGTTCTAAGAAACAAACATGCATAACACACGCAACAATGGAATTTGAGTTCATTGCTTTGGCAGCAACTGGGAATCAAATAGAAGATTAGTGAAAGAAAGATTTCCAATTTTGCACATGTAGAGAAAATTATTTTCATAAAAATTGATAGAGGCTATTATAAAAGATTTTAAAAATATAACATTTTCAATTAGGTGCAAATTATTTTTGTTGTACATAAACTTCTTTGGGTGATATAATTCACAAACTAAAAAACCATATTAAAAGATTTTAAAAATATAACATTTTCAATTAGGTGCAAATTGTTTTTGTTGTACATAAACTTCTTCAGGTGATATAATTCATAAAAAAAACCATATTAATTGTAATTGTTTTTTTATAGGATATTACTTATAATTGTTATTATCTTTAATGATATAAATTTTTGGGTTCGAACCGGTCACGAGTACGATATGGTGGTAACCACACAACTCAACAAATGATGAGGTTTCAAGTTCAAATCTTGTATCCCTTATTTAAGAAAATAAATAAATTGATTTTACTATTTGATACACGCTTTTTGTGTCGTTACCAAATTGCGAATTCAAAAGATATTTATATTAAAAGTTCCTACGCAATGTGCTCTAACTAGCAAAAGACTAGTAAAACGGCAAACAAGGGTATCATTCCGCAGGGAGGTGTATTAGCTAACCGTTTCGAGTTTTAGTGTTTATTGAAAGCATATAAAAGAATGCGGATGAGGTGAGAATGGTGTGTGTAGGGTGTTGTGTGTGTGCAAAGAAAATGAAAATGAAAATAATGCAAATGAAAACAAATGAATATGGAGGGGTAAGAATGGTGATTAAATGGATAAATGATAAAATGGTGGATTAGAGAGATGCATGAAAGTGGTTACACAAGGGTTTACAAGTTCACCTTACATAAGTGCACACAAGTGGACTGTTAGACATTAAGTTCATTCAATCAAGTTAAGGGTTCGTTCTTACCTCAATCCTATTTAACCCCATTCATAGAGCTAACAGTTGAAGAGTGTGTCGAGAGCCCCTCGAACATGAAACCGTAACCAACATATGTGAACCAATTCTATAAACCACGCTAGATTGAGCCCCAATACTAACTTGGTTAAGTAAAATGGCAACGTTAAGTCTAATGAATGTGAAAAGAGTAATTGTCCTCCGACCATAACTCACCTAGAGCCCCTAGCGTAAGGAATAGCCAAAGTCCAATTATTGTATCTCTAATCATAACTCACCTAGAGCCCATAGCATGAGGAATAACTAAAGACCAATGCATAACAATAAAAATGAACCAAACCTTATCTAATATGGCAATTAACAAGTTCATTCATTCATCCTAGCTAATTAGCGAAGACTACGCCCCGGAAGATCCTTCTAAGGCACAATTCTAACTCTAATTCACTATAACTCATCTATACACATGCAATTTCGACCTTCCATAGACATATAAACACAAATGAGATATTTGATTACAACTACTCCTAGAATTACATTATTCTACTCCTAATCTCATTCATGAACACATCAATTTCCAATCTCCATACACAAGCATTTCAAGATAAGAGATATATTCAATACATAACAAGAATGAATCAAAACCCAAATCAAATATAAAAACAACCACACATTTATTGAGCACAAATTAGGTTTATAAATATTCTCAAGTGGGGATTACACGTTTAAGAAAACAAGATATACAAAAGATGAGATAAAAGAGATAACCCAAGTGGAGAACCACTCCAAAATGTGCCAATCTCCTTTGATCTATGCTTGGCTCAAAGTTGGTCCGAAGACCACTCCTTTCCCTTGCAATCTACTCTTAAATGGAGGGTGATAGGTAGAAGGTGAAATGGAGAGACATCCATGAAGGAAAACCTCCATGGATGCTCTTGAAAGCTTCTCTATCTTTTAATTGATGAAGAAGACGATGAAGATGAAGTGTGGGCTGTGTATTCCCTCAAGAGAAGAGAGGAAAATGTGTTTATATAGTGTTGAGAGGTTAGGGCTGAAAATGGTAGTGAAAAGACGAAACTGCCCCTGAAATTCACCCAATTTTGGTGTCTCGCTGGTCGATCGGCGGTTGTATTGGCTGTCAGGGTAACCGTCGATCTAATCGCCAAATAGCATGTGTTCTTCTGACCTTCAAAAGGCGGTCGAAACGGTGGTCAGGGTGTGACCGTCGAACAGACCTCCGAACTTCTAGGATTTATTGTCTTCAGACGGTGGTTGAAACGGCTGTCATGTGACCGCCGAACTGATCGCCGATTGGCACCTGGTTCGGTTTTATCCTGTAAGCTGCTAGAAATTAGAGGGGATTTTGCCACGGGCTTGGTATCGCGTTTGGTTTGACGACGGATCAACCGTACAACACGGCTGGACTTAGATCACCCTGTGGTCTGTGTCAACGGTGAGGCGCGGCACTCTGAATACTTCCATTTATTCCGTTTTTGGCACGTTTTTGCCTCCCAAACTGTTTTTTACGCTCAAAACCTTGAAACAAGGAATATGTACCTACACAAGGCTCAACACACACATTATATATAAAATACGCTCAAAAATGAGAACAAATGATAGGAAAATGGGGACCTAAAATAGGTATAAAATAGTCCGATCACTATTATCATTACTTTTTTATTCTACATTTAATTTATTATTATTTTACATTTTAAAATATTAATGTGTAGTAAATTCGAATGAAATCTCTAGCTCCGCCGCCGCAGCGGTATATAATGGAGGAGAAAATCTTCAGTATGACGGTCTCATTGACATGTGATGAGACCGTCCAATAGAAATGTAGCATTTTTATTGTAAACATCAAAATAATTTTTTTTAAACAACATGAATTTTATTGAGGGACCAGGGGAGGCCCAAAATCAGCCAACGAACAGGACAACCGAAAGAGCATAAAACATGGAGCACACAAGCTAAACCAAAAGCACATCACAGAAGAAAAAACACAAGAACAACAACAGAAAGAACAGAAAACAAAACAGAGCAGCATGCAGCACAACAAAACAGGCAGAACTAATAGCCAACCAGTCCGAGACATAAAGTAGTTAGGAAATCTCCCACTGTAGAATGTCTTCCCTAGAACTAGAGCCCGCTTTCGCATGCGAATCAGCGAAAGAGTTGGAAGACCTTGAGTTGAAATTGATCGAGATTCTTCCATCCTCTGCAGCCAACAGTGAATGTCGTAGATGAGATTGACATGGTTAAGGCTCCCGACTCCTTCCTTCACCCACGAGATTGCCACCTTCGAGTCACTAATGATGTCAATATCTTTGAAGTGAAGAGTCAGACAAAACGCACATAGTTCACAAGCTTTGTGAATAGCCATAATCTTAGCCGTGTTCGAATCTTGAATACCAACTTACAGGGAAAATAACCCAAGGACTTAATCATTCCAATCTTGAAGAACACCACCGATACCAGCCTTACCTAGTTTGCCACTCGCCGATCCGTCGACATTGAGTTTTAGAACACCAAACGGGGGTTTAATCCAGTTCTGAAGAGAAGAGTTGCTTTTGATGACCGATTCTATGCAGATGTCCTTCATTTTAAGCATCAGATAAGTGACAACGATCTTAGAACCTCCACCAATATGCTTGAACCACCATGCCGTCCTAAACTTTACCATATCAGTCGCCATAACAGGATCAAAGACCTTGTTTTCAAACAGTAATTTGTTTATCAATTCCCAAATTGTCCACACAATAGCTGAAAAAAGAGAAGAACACACATTCTTACTGTTAACAAAGGCCATAGGCATTGCCAACCCATAGACCACTCTGTTAGATTAGAGTTTTGGCAACTGGATACCTCCCACCAAGACATGCTTAGATTCCAAATCTTCCAAGAAACAATACATGAGAGAAACAAATGGTCTGTGGTTTCGGTCTCCACATTGCATAACGGACACAGCACACTATTACCTTGTAGTAGGCCAAAACTATTAATCACACCTCCGACTAGAATTCTCCCTTTAAGGAGTTGTCAAACAAATATCTTCACCTTGTAAGGGTTGCAGCCGTTCTAAAGAGTGGTAGGAGAAAACGTTTCCTTCTCATGGGCCTCTTCAATGTAGCTACGAAAGGATTTCACAGAATAGGAGCCGTTGGGGTTGAATTTCCAAGTTATCGTATCCTTAATCGAAAGGCAAAGTCAAATTATTAATAGCAACCATGAAGCAATGCCACTGATTGACTTCCCACCCAAACAATTGTCTCCTCAAGAGAACCTCCCACTTCTATTTATGATCCAACCAATTCTCAAAATCCAGAACGAAACCATCTTTGATTTTTGAGAGGGAAAAAATCCTTGGGTACATCTCCATAAGAGATTTCGAATCCCATTTAATATCATGCCAAAATCTGATATTGTCTCCACTGCTCAGAACCACCATAAGACCATCCGCGAGCGCTTGCGCCATTTTAGTATCCCTGAGAAACAAAGACCGGACTGCCTCCAGGAAGTAGGAAGCATGAGATTGACCAGACAAATCCTAAAGTAATCTCCCATTGTCAACTTTGTATTTAGCACAGATTAAATTTCTCCATAAGGCACCCTGCTCATTGCCAAACCTCCATACCCATTTGGCCAAGAGACTTTTGTTCTTGTCACCCATCCGACCGATATCTAAACCCCCATTCTGCTTAGACATACACAAAGAAGCCCAGTCAATAGTGTGAATTTTCCTCTTGGTGATCCTATCACTCCAAAAAAACTTGCGTTGTAATATTTCCACCTTCTTAGCCACGTCCATTGGCATCCTGAAAACTGACATACCGTAAGTCGAGATGCTAGATAGAAACGCTTTTATCAAGATGAGCCTACCACCTTTCGATAAGAACCTCATTTTCCACGGAGCCAAATGTTTTTCTATCTTTTCTATCACCGGATTTCAGAATTTCAGTATGTTCGGGTTTCCACCCAATGGCAAGCCTAGATATTGCATAGGGAGAGGCATAGTTTTACATCTCAGTACATTATCCCAGTTCACCATGACCCTTTCCTTTTTGCCAACCTTAGTAATGCTTGATTTGGAGAAGTTAGTCTTAAGACTGGATGCAATTTCAAAACACCTTAGGATCCTCCTTAAATTATTAAGGTAGTCCAACTTTGGTTCAATGAATAAGATCGTGTCGTCCACAAATTGAAGATGTGATATGAGAATCTCGCTTTGGCCAATGCTCACCCCTCTCAACATATCCCTCTCCATTGCTTTCTCTAACAATTTGATTATAGCTTCGGCAACAATGTTAAATAGTAAAAAGGACAACGGATCACCTTGACGAAGACATCTTCTCATACCGAACTCTTTCGTGGGGCTCCCATTAACTAAGACCGAAATTTTTGGTGAAGAAATACAGCTTCGAATCTATTTTCTCCAAGTAGCTCTGAAGTCCATACAACCCATACAGTTCTCCAAAAAGGAGTGATCGACACTATCGTATACCTTTTCAAAATCTAGCTTCACCACTAGGCCTCTTTTTTCATCCCGTTTCCACATATGGTTTATTTCCTTGGCAATCACAAAACTGTCAATAATTTGGCGATTTCTGACAAAAGCCCTTTGAGTCTCTCCAATAATTGAACACATCAGCTTTTTGTTACGATTTGCTAGCACCTTTACTAACACTTTGTACATCGAACTAATAAGACTAATAGGTCTAAAATCTTTTATAGATTCCGACTAGCTTTTCTTAGGAACAAGAGCTAGAAATATATGGTTCTCATCCTTTACAATATCACTGTCTCTATGAAAATCTTTGATAAACCGCATAAAGTCCTCTTTTATAGAATCCCAATTCGACTTCACAAAATTCAAGTTTATACCATCCTGACCTAAGCTTTGTTTCCATCACAACAACCAATCGCTTCCCACACCTTTTCCTGACTAAAGGCCTCATCCAAGATTTTTGACTCCTCAACTAACAGTCTTTTAAATCCGAGGTTAGCAACAGTTGGTCTCTTCCAATGCTATTTCTTGTAAAAATCCTTGAAGTGATTGAACACCCCCTCTTGCACTTGAAGAGGATCAGTAACCATAGAGCCATTGAAAACCAAACCACCTATGAAGTTTCCTCTCCTCTTAGAATTGACCATGTTGTGGTAGTATTGTGAGTTCCTATCTCCTTCAAGCAACCACCTAATCCTGGACTTTTGTCTCCATTGTTGTTCCTCCACATGTAACCTTTTCCAAATTTGAGAAATTAAATTCATCATATCTTCTCTTAGCTTTGGCAACCACCCATTCATTTCTGCCTTTCGTTCCACCTCTAGAAGACCGTCTTCTAGGATTTTGGTGTTCTCAGATTCCAGCTTTTTAGGATTCACCCATTTCTTCAAGACATGTTTGGTTGCTTGTACTTTAGTTGATAATTTGTAGCCTTGAGTTCCTGTTACTCTGCATTCTTTCCAGCCATTTACAGTCTCACTTATCATGGTATTGTCCTCCAACCAATTATTGAAGATACTGTTGGAACCCCGTTCACTAGTAACGCAGCGGAAATAGGTTTTAAAATTTTTATACAGATCATAAACGATCTGAGACCAGTGAACTTAGGATCGCAATTCTTTTTCAAGAACTAATACATACAATATGTAAACACAGGAAATTGTAATCAATATATTAAAAAAAATTTAGAACCTTACCAACGTTTGGAGGCTCCTTCACTTTACGATATGCTCATGGTCTATACCACTGATGTTCCTCGCTATATCCCGAGACTGGTAACTGCGTGTGGGTGCATCACATACTCAGGAACTTAGGAGGATGTAGAGAGAATGAAGAAGAAACAATTTCTTCCAAGAGAATAATTTACAGAACAACTCTTGTTCTTTAAAAGAAAAATATAATATATATATATATATATTTTCTTTTTGTTTCAATTAGTGCATAGCTCCACCAATTTCTCTCTTTTCAAAAACTCACGCACAACACCTTTTTTTTATAATTGTTTTGTTTCAATAGTGCAACAATTGCACTTCTTTCTCTTTTTGAAAATATCACACGCACATCACTTGTTTCTCCTTTTTTTTTTGTTACACACAATATGAGTTTGTATCATATACAAACACTTGTGTATATCCTTTGTGTGCTATATTTTTGTTATCAATATATATCATATATATTATTATAACTAAAACTCTTTAATTGATATCTCTTTAGATTTTAAAAGATAATTAAATATTTATTTTGAATTTAAACATTTTAAATTCAATTTCAAATATTTAATTTAATAAAATAAAATAATCATATTATCTTATTCTATTTAAAATCAAATATCAACTAACATCCTCTATTTAGTGATTAATAACAAAATTAAATAATCTTATTATTTAATTTATTTAATCACCATTATTCATTAATTAAATAATCTCATTATTCAATTATTTCCCGAATAAATACGTGTCACTTTGGTAACATAATTAACTGGACAATCCAATTAATTAACCGTGACCCTTGTTACCTAAATCGATCGGGCTAGCAAGGGGACCTAATGGACCTACAGTATTTTGAGCTCCAATAATCCTCGGAATTATTAATTAAACTCTTTAATTAATATTCCTTGATTATTAACTCCAGTGTTATTCCATTAAAAACCCGAAGTTTTACTCTCTCAACTGCAGACGTTTTTACACAGACCGATACAACTCGGTGTCCATCGATATAGCTATTACACATGGTGTGATCCTCCACAGTAGTTCATAATTAGAGCTGAGTCATAATGTCTGTTATACCCCTCTTATTACATATATCTTTTAAGTACCGTTGATTCTCTAATGAACAATAAATCCTATTTCCTCACGGAATTAGGAGAGCGCTCATATTGTCCAAGCCCCGAATCAACCCTTATAGGAACTACCATCTACTTCTCACAAGAAGGAGTGGATTCCACCATTGTGTACATACCTTCCCAGCCACAAGCCAAACCGCAATCCCAACATACGGAGTATATTGATCAGGAACTGCATCTGACCTCACCCATGGTATATCAAAGACCACGATCTAACCTGAAAGAGTCGATAAGACACTCAGGATTAAGATCAGCCACATATAGCCATCATTAGTTGATATATATGAATCTCAACAGTAAACGGATCTTGGTGAGAGATTCATATAGATCATGGCCCAGTCCTATATGATCACATCATACAAGGTGCCTCCATTCCCATATCTCATATGAATGATTCAGGATAGAATCACCATACATTACGGAATGGACTGCAGCTATAGATTAACCACAAATAAAGTACCCAGCTTTATTTGCTATCTATGGACTCTTTAGATTGCACGTCTCTTACTGTATCCATCAGTATATGACACTCATATACACAGTTCGAGATTACATCCGGCAATCTAGGATGTTAATATATGCACAAGTTATAAAATAAACAACATAACAAGAATGAATTAAACTTTTCTTTTTATTTATTTCATAAATCCATTTACAAATTACATCTTTAGGGCATAAACCCCAACAGATACGAAAAGGGTGAGGACCACAATCCATTTACGATTCACCAATAACTATCGCATTGTGATCCGATACACCTCTTGGTAAGCCTATTTGAAGCATCTTAGGGTACCAGAAAAGAATCTCAAAAGACACTAGAAACAGATCAAAATGAGCCTAGGAAGCTTTATCCCTAAAATTGGTCCAGGTGAACTGCATACCTTGCATTGGAATGTCAAGAACCATGGTTTTCAGTGTGAACTCGTTGAAGTTTTTCTTATATTTTAAAATTTATAAAAGCTACACTTCTATTGGATGATCTCATTGCCACGTCAATGAGACCGTCCTATTGAAGATTTTCTTATAATGGAGACAATATACCTTGATACTAGGTTTGTCAGTCACGATAATAGTCACCAATCAAACATGAAGCAAGAACCTGCCGATGAAAGATATATTTTGTGAGAAAAAGTATGTAGAAATTTCTTTGCCTTGAAACATCTTTGAAAACACCAAAAAAGTAAGAGAAATAACATTATATTATAAAAATACAATTAAAAATTTACTTTACTGTGTATTTAGAATTTTATTGTCCTTATTAGTAATGGTGGCCACGGTTCGGTTTCGGGGCAGTTTCGGTTCCGTGGCCACCCAAACCGTAACCGAACCCAGAAAACCGGTTTGGTTTTCGGTTTCGAACCCTCGGTTATACGGAACTCGGTTTCGATTTTTAATTTATTTTTCAATTTTTGTGTCCACGTGGCACTTTTCTATTGGTTGGAATTTTTTTTAATATATAAACCGCCCAAAACCGCCGGTTTTGGGCGGTTTCAGTTTCGGTTTTCGTTTTTTTCAATTTTGTGTCCACGTGGCACTTTTCTATTGGTTGAAATTATTATTAGTATTTTTAAATATATGATCGCCCAAAACCGCCGGTTTTGGGCTGTTTTAGGACACCCTTAACCGTAACCGAACCGGCTCGAAACTAGTTTCCAACCGGTTTCGTAACAAGCGGTTGCGGTTATGGTTTCAGTTTTGGTTTTGGGTGTTCGGTTTCAGTTTGGTACCCACGGTTTAACCGAACCGTGGGCACCTCTAGTTATTAGTAATTTTAATCTTGATTAAACTTATCATTAACAAAAGTAAATAAAATAGTGTTTTGAAAGATACTTTGTGGATCGTAAATACTATCGCTCCAGGATTCGTGGAGACATTTATGATACATAGTAGAAAACATGCTCGCATTCTCAAACAATCTACTGAGCCAACCCAAATTAACCTTTACTGCTCACGGATGCGGGCATTTCTCTCTCTTCTCCGCTCTCTACCACTGCCACCTCCTCCCCCGCTGTCTCCCCACTAGCAATCCCCACTGATTCTCTTCAGTCCCACTCATGACCTCCTTCTCTGCTGCTTTTTATAGTACTTTCATCGCACACTCGGCGAGTAGAGATATTTCTTCCAAGGAATTGAGATGGGATTACGTTAAGGCCATCGAAAAAGCCGACTGCAATGAAGGAGGCTTTTTAGGGTTAGATGTGGGGGCGGTAGGGAGCAAAATGATAAGGCACATGGGTTCGTCGTTGTTAGAGGTGAATGAGCTGGAGGACCTGCCCTGGAAGTGGAGGAGGTCGAAGCTGATGTGGCTCTGTAAAGAATTGCCTGCACTTGATGAGTTCGACGTAATAACGATTTTGAATGCAGGGAGGAAGTGGTTGAGGCAGGAGGACGTCACTTATGTGATTGTACATTCTATACATGTTGATACACAAAAATGTGCTAACACTAAAGTCAAAGGTAGTACTTGCCACATATGCAGAATTTTGACTTATCTTTGAAATGTCACTTGTGCGGTTTGAACTGACAAGTGAAATTTACACAAGATGTATGGGAATAGTGTGTCGGGCTGGATAGGTCCCGAGGGAGTTGTGTGAATGATGGATATGTATGGTTGATTTTAGGTACCGACTGTGGTCGGTGTTTACACTCTAGGGCTTTCTACAAGATAAATCACAAGATATCAAGTAGTAATTTTTTTGCCCTCTCCATTTGTAAGGAGACTTCCTTTATTTATAGGTGGGATTGCGTGAATCCTCTTTTACACTTGAGTGATAATGTTGTTTTTTTATTGGTTCTAACTATAGTGACCTCAGCCTTGGGCGGTGGGTTGGTCCAGGTTCAACTTCTTTTGGAGTGTTGAGCTGGGTTACTTCATACATACTGTACACGTGTCCTCATGAGACTTAAAAAGGCTGACAACCTTGATGGGCACGGTTTTTGGGCGAGAGGTGACACATGAGGACTAGAAACATTTACTTAGGCAGTACATTTTTGACCTCAGGGTGTCCTAAGGAAGACTGATATTGGGCCTATTCACTTAGATTGTCCAAGCGATGTGGGCCTTCCACTTTTTGATAACCAAGTTTCTTCTGGACTTGTCTCTTGGGCTTTATCGTATGTAGTTTGCGGAAACCCAAAGTGTCTGGCCCAATCTCTTTCGTAGCCTGAGAAGAGAAGGCTTTGATAAACCAATAATTCCCTAACGTGGAGTGGGATGGGCCCTTGACTTGTCAACGCTATCGATTGGCATTCAATATGCAAAATTTCCTTATAACATTTACCCCCTAGCTCTTTGGAAAGGAAGAATTTCCAATCCGGAGAGATACTCCTACCATGTGCCTCGGGTACTCCATTCATTGAGCCTAACAGTGGCCTTTAAGGACTGACGATATCCTTACCCATTTGCCGGGCCTGATGGAGGCATTGAAGGACTGACGGTATCCTTACCCATTCGTCGGGCCTGATGGTGGCAATGAGGGACTGATGATATCCTTACCCATTCGTCGGGCCTAAAGGTATCTGATCGGTCTTAGTTTATATATGTTTTTCTTCCCTATTTCCTATGTAATCAGCTCGTTTCTTGATGCATTTTAGGTTGTTTGACAAGTTTGTTGAGCATGTGTGGGTCACATTCCCTTAAAAGAGGTATTCAATGATTCTTTCAAGGAAAGGAGCTTAAAGTGAAGAAAAATGGGCAAAATTGTCAACTACTGCGGTGTAGGTCACTCTTTATGCATGGTATCAGCAGCGACCCATCAAGAGGAACATTCCAGTATGGCGTTCTTTACCAGTCTCTGTCCATACCGCTTGGCAAACACTTCCTCGGACGCAATCCACACCGCGCTAAAGTTCAGAAGGTACACTGCTATCTATACCGCGACCCTAATAACATCAGAAAATACACTTTTTAAGGTCCCCATTTCTTATTGTTTGCTTTCGTTTTCGAGCGTATTTTGTATATAATGTCTTTTGTGAGCCTTGTGTAGGTTATATCCTTTAAAATAAGGGGTTGAGCTTAATTGAAGAATTTTGGAGGTTAGAAGGGCTGAAATTGGAATTGCTCATGCAGTACACTCAACTTTTGGGGGCCATATCTCCCTCCTCAGATCGAATTACGTTGGCCATTAACTATTTTTAGAAATTTCCAGAAGTCTAATTTCCAACGGTTCTTACAGATCTTGATTCCAAGGCTTCTGGAGGAAGTTATGACCGTTTCCGTAACGATGCGCGCAATAGAAAACCGACCCGCAAGCTGACCCGTAAAATTTGGGGCATAAGGTGTCGTTTTTGCATTGTCGCGGGAGAGCTGGACGATGCCACCCGCGACACCCTGTTTTCAGCCAACTTTCAGCCCATTTTTGAGGGGCAAACTTGTCCTTTCACACCCTAACTTCCATACTCTATAAACACCCCAATCTTTTCTCCTCTCTTCAGACTTTCACAGACCTCTTCCCCTCTCTCACACCACTTCTCTTCTCTCTTCCATCTTCTTCTCTTTTTTCCATCTTCTTTACAAATTAAGTGAGAGAACAAGCTCCCATAGAGATTTTTCCTCCATGAGAGCTCACCATACACCTCCACCACACCATTTTACCCTTCCTCTATCCATCTTAGAGCATCTTGCAAGGGATTATGAGTCAGATTTGAGCTAGGAATGATTTGGAGCATCTTTGAAGGATTTGTCTTCTAGGGTTTGCTCATTTTTACTCATTTCCTTGTATTTCTTGCTTCTTTGATGTGTAACCCCGATTTGGGGAATATTGTAAACCTATACATGTGCAATATATGTATGTTTGTGCTTAAATTCATGTGGGTTATGTTTTACTCTTTGTTAATTGCCTGTATTAAATTCTTATTATGAAATCCATATGTGTGGAGGGTCAAAATTGATGTGTATGCATGATTGGGATTAGGAGTAGAGTAATTTAGCTTCCCATGAGTGTTTGTATGTTAATGAATGGCCAAAATACCATGTATTGAGTAATTTGAGTGTTAGGGATTTTAGCCCCAAAGAGTAGAAAAGGTTTCAGTTCAAGCATTTAGTTGCTAAATTGGCCTTGGTTCATATCCTTGTGCTTAATAAGTCTTTTTAAGACACATTTGCCCATCCTTGGCCGGATTGGGTGATGAATTGATTTGGGAAAATTCCCACATCAAGATGATGAACCCTTAATTTATATTGAATGTCCTAAATGTTAATCAACCAACTTATTGCACATTGTTGTATGGTAAACTTGTTTTCCATGTCTAGCCATCCTAGGGAGTTGACTAAACCGAATCCGTATCTAGAGTAAAGATAAACCGAATTCCTCTTGTGCTCGTGTAGTTATAGGGGTATTTCATTGCTTAATGCTTTCACTCGGTTAGCCACCTTGTGAATGATATTTAGGCTGTATGTTATATATCGCATGGTTCGTATTAACATGCTCATCGTGGTATCCTCTACATTTGACCAGTAAGTTGAGAGATCACTAGGCTGGCGTGTAGAGCTCGTGTGTGTGTCCCACCATCCTTAATGGATTCATGTTTTTGCATGGATGCAATCTCTATGCACTCGAGAGAGGGTAGAGATTAATTAAGGGGTCACGAGCATATAACATACGTGTTGTATGTGTATCTCGTATTCTTAATGCTTTCACTTGGTTGCCATCCCATATTGGGTTAGCCGAGTGGATGAATTATTGGCTATAGTATGGCCCAAGCGGTTACCCATTACATGCCCAACGAAATAACCTGTGTATATGACTAGAAAGTGAGAGTATCACTAGGCTGACATACATGGCTCTTTTGTGTGTTCCACAGTACTTAATGAATTCATGCATATGTATGGATATGATCTCTAAGACATCGAGAGAGAGTAGAGATTAATTAAGGGGACACGAGCCTATAACATATACTTGCCAATTTGAGGGACTAGGTGAGTCTAGTGCTTAATTAGGAGGATTGTCACGGTTGAGTCATTTCCCTAGCGTATCCACATTTCATGCATCTCTCCATTCCATCCTATCCATGTATATAATATTTATGTAATTTATTTAGTTATATTATTATTTACTTTTCCGCACACGCAACACACGAGTTCGCTCGGCGTGTTCTATAGCTAGAACTAGAGACGGTCGATGAATCCCACCTCCCTGTGGAACGATACCCTCGCTTGCCGCTTTTCTAGTTTTCATAACTATAGAGCACATTGTGTAGGACTTCTTATTAATATCTTTTTGGGATCCGCAATTCCCTAACGACAGAATAGCAGGTTATCAGGCCCAAGCATGTGTCTATCTAGCGGTACAGGGAGCGGTCGTGCGTATTCCTCGTTTTTGGAGGAAATGTTGAAGCCCTAGTTTTGGAGAAGCATATAAATACTTCCTATTCTTTTTGAGAGGAGGATCATCATCACATATTAGAAGTTACATACTCATTCTCCCACAAGACAATTCTCAAATCCATCTTTACATATTGAAGATTAGAAGACGAAGAAGATTTCACATTGAAGATTTGAAGAATTCATTGAAGGCCTTAATGAGTTTTATCTTTTCTTTCTCTTCTCTTGTTATTTTTATCATGTGTAACTAATCTCATAACAAGGGAATCATTGTGAACCTTTTGTGAATGCTTATGTGTGGATTAATTATTCTTTCATCAATTCAATTCTTGATTCATTCGTTATGCTTAATTGCTTAATCCTCATTAGTTTTAATATTTATTCACACCATAGACCAATGGTGGATTATTATTTGGCATGATTTTAGGGTTAAGATTATCTGAGAATTAGGGTTAGAGTATAGACCAAACCTAACCTTGATTAATGCTCTTTTGAATGAATGAATTTTATCTTTAGCATAGACCAAGCAAAGTATAGAATTTGGTTCTTATTTCTTGGACATCAAGGGTTTCCGATCGTTGTTCACACCATAGACCAAGGGTGAATAATAATTGGGAATACATAACTCATCCCGCGATCATATGGTAATAGTCGTAATTAAGAAAAAAAATGAACCCTTGAATTGATTGAATTTTGTTTATAAGTTAATTCCATACATTGGGTGTTCATAATTGGGGATCATTGATGACCTAGTGCTTTCTTTCCATTGATCACAAACCAAAAATTCTCAATTGTTTACTTTAATTTAATTTAATTTAGTTTTAGTTTTAATTCAAACTCAATAGTCTTTTGGTTACTTTTAGTTTAACTTTAATTAGAATTAGTTTTAATCAATAAATCGCTTTTTCTCGTGGGAACGATCCTTACTTGCCGATGTACGTATCTTCACGATTCTTGCACTTGTGAGTATTGTTTTTATAACACGATTTAACACATCAAGTTTTTGGCGCCGCAGCCGGGGAACTGGTTGAATTTATTGGTTAATTCTAGTTTTAGTTTTAGTTAATAGATTTAGTCTAGTTTAGGTAGTCGTGTCATTAATTTTTAGATTTTTAGTTTTTATTTTATTTTCTTAGTTTACTGTGTATCCGTCTTTTGTTACAGGTTTCAACGGTGAATGCAAGGTAGAAGATCACTGCAAGGAGAATTACTATCATTGAATGACAACATTGATCATATAGGACAAAGAACAATGGCAGACGATGGAAATCACAACATCCAACAAGTTTTAGATCCACCGGTTGTACCTATCAAAACTATGAAGGACTATCGCATGCCTATTGTTGACAATCATCCTTTGTGCATCGCACTAGATAAGGCAGTAATGAACTATGAGCTGAAGAGTTTTCACTACAATTTGTTGCCAGCTTTCCATGGGCTACCGAATGAAGATGTGCTTAAATTTCTTAGAGAATTCTATGCAGCAATTCAAGGTTTCCAAACAATAGGGTGACAGAAAACCAGCCGCGTATGAGGTGTATTCCACATGCTCTAAAGGAAAAAGGCGAAGACATGGCTCTTGACTTTTCAACATAGGATGAGGTGGTAGAGAAACTTACAGACCAATTCTATTCTCCCCAGAAAACCAATGAGATGAGGTCCAAGATTACTAATTTCTTCCAAGGGGACCAAGAAACATTCTATAAAGCATGAGAGAATTACAAGATGCTTCTTTTTTATTGTCCTCAACACGGATATCAAACTCACCAACTTTGTCAATGGTTCTATAATGGACTAAATGACGTCTCAACATTTTTGGTGAATAATGCATGTGGATGATCCATGACTGACAAGAGTCCGGAAGAGTAGCAATCGATCTTTGAAAAACTTGCCAATAATTCTCATCAGAAGAGTTCTAGGAGAAGGAAAGGTATTTATGAAGTAGATGCTAATGCCAGGAACTCAATGCAAATGTCAAAAATGCAAAAGTCCATTGAGTTACTTGTCAATCAGGTGGGACAACTGAGAAAAACGCGATACATGGGATGTGAGCAACCAGGGTATGGTGTGGAAGCTTGTCAAGCAAGTGGTACTGGACCTAAAGATGATGAGGAAGTGCAAGCCATAAATAATTTCAATTCTAGACCACGAAATGATCTTTTCTCAAATACTTACAATCCGGGGTGGAGAAACCATCCAAATTTCTCGTGGAGCAACAATCAAAGTGCCGGGAACCAATGGGGGTAATAACAACAATTACGGTCAGAGACAGTACAATGCCGCTACCAAGCAGAATCATGATTACCAACCCAAGAAGTCATCACTAGAAGACACACTGAATAGCTTCATGCAATTTTCTCAGCAAAATTTCAAGGATACTAGTGTGCAAATCCAAAACCTCAATTCTCCAATGAAGAAGATGGAATTACAAATTGGGCAACTGGCTGAAGCTAAGCAAATGAGTGAACCAGGAAAACTCCCAAGCCATACTGAGTAAGCAAAGGCCATGACAGTTCTCCAGAATGGTAAGGAATTAATTAATGATAGATCTGTTGAACTTTCTAATAAATCTACTGATGTTTTAGATCCTTCAGAAGAGAACATGGCACCAGAAAAAAAAAGGAAGAGATAGCGGTGGAAAAATCCAAGAAAACACGGCTCCTGCATAAATCACCGAATCCATATGTTCCTCTGATTCCATTCACAGGAAGATTGCAAAAGAGCAAGTTGGAAAAATCATACAAAGACATATATGACATCCTGTCAAAGGTCAATGTCAACTTGCCTCTATTGGAGATGAACTAGAAGATGCCAGCTTATGCAAAATTCTTCAAGATTCTCTATACTTACAAGCCGAGGTTTTTGGAGAATCATTAGGAGTTCATGGCAGGAAGTGCCAATGCTGTCCTTCAAAAGTCTTTGCCACCAAAACTCCAAGATCCTGGAAGTTTCTGCATCAACATTACTATTTGAGGTACTTCCTTGGAGAGAGCAATGTTAGATCTAGGAGCCAGCATCAACTTGATGCCATACAATATCTATGAGTAACTGAGGTTGAATGATCTCAAGAAGACAACCATGTCACTTTTGTTGGCGGATGGTTCGTTCAGATACCCAAGAGGATATGTTGAAAGATGTACTGGTTCATATAGACAATCTCATTATTCCTACTGATTTTGTGGTACTTGACATGGATGAAGGAGCCAAAGAAAGAGGTAGTAAGCCGATTCTGTTGGGAAGATCTTTTACGGCAACTGCAAAGACCTCTATCGATGTACATAATGGGGAGCTAACAATGACCGTGTTAGATGAGACTGTGGAGTTCAAGGTTTTTGAGTCATTAAAATTACCTAAGGCTGTCGATGATTGCTATTCGGTCGATTGTTGCTCGATTGAGGTGGTTAATTCAGCAATCCAAGAAGAGTTATCAAATGAAAAGCCTCAATGAGTTACTTGATTGGGTAAAAAATGTCTTCGAGGATGATGAAGAAGTTCAACAAGAAGAGGGTATAGAAAAAGAGTCCGAGATTGAAGTGCTAAGTGTGGAAATTGAAGAAGAAAGCAACAAATCTTTAATTCCTTCTACGAACTCTCCACCTATATTAGAGCTCAAACAACTACCTTCTAACCTCAAGTATGCTTTCTAGGGGAGAAAATGATACACTCCCAGTGATTATAGTTTCTGATCTGGATGAAGAAAAAGAAGAGAAGCTACTTAAGGTGCTCAAGGAATATAAAGCCGTTATCGGATGGACCATAACATATATTAAAGGAATAAGCCCTTTCATCTGTATGCACAAAATTCTACTATAAGAAGAAGCAAAGCCTTCTAGAGAAACTCAACGAAGGCTAAATCCAAATTTGAAGGAAGTTGTACGGGAAGAGGTCTTGAAACTATTTAATATGGGTATTATATATACAATATCTGACAGTAAGTGGGTGAGTCCGGTCCTTGTTGTTCCGAAGAAGTCAGGAATAACGGTCGTTGCCAATGAGAATAATGATTTGATTTCTACAAGGAAGACAACGGGGTGGAGAGTGTGCATAAATTACCGCAAGCTCAACAAGCCAACCAAAAAGGATCACTTTCCTTTACCGTTCATTGACCAGATACTTGAGTGCTTGGCGGGACATGCTTATTATTGCTTCCTGGATGGATTTTCAAGATACAATTAGATTGATATTGCTCTAAAGGACCAAAAGAAGAAGATGTTCACATGTCCCTTTGGTACCTTTGCATACCGAATAATGTCTTCCAGGTTGTGCAACACTCCTGCTACTTCTAGAGATGCATGATGTCAATTTTCTCCGACATGCTAGAGAAATTTATTGAGGTATTTATGGATGATTTTTCTGTTTTTGGTAACTCTTTTGACCACTGCCTTGATAACTTAACTCTTGTTTTAAAAAGATGCACATAGACTAATTTGACACTTAGTTGGGAGAAAAGTCATTTTATGGTTAAATCTGGAATAGTTTTAGGGCATGTTATTTCTGAAAAAAGGATAGAAGTAGATCGTGCTAAAATTGAAGTGATAGCAAAAACTTCCACCTTCCACTTCGGTGAAAGGTGTGAGGAGTTTTCTTGGTCATGCAGGTTTTTATCGGCATTTTATTAAAGATTTTTCAAGAATTAGTTGTCCTCTATGTAATCTCTTGACCAAGGATACTGCATTTGTGTTTGATGATGATTGATTGCATGCTTTTGAATCTCTGAAAAGTAAATTGACATCTACACCTATAATCATGCCCCCTGATTGGTTTCTTCCTTTTAAATTAATGTATGATGCATCTGACTATGCTGTAGGCGTTGTTTTAGGACAACTGGTAGATAAATTTCCACATGTTATTTACAACACTAGTCGTACCTTGAATGATGCACAATTGAATTACTCCACCACAGAAAAAGATTTGCTTGCTGTTGTTAGTGCCCTAGAAAAATTTCGATCATACTTGATACGATCTAAGGTCATTATTTATTCTGATCATGCTGCATTAAAATATTTGCTAACTAAAAAGGAAGTGAAACCGAGATTACTCCAGTGGATCCTTTTGTTGTAAGAATTTGATTTGGAAATCAGGAATAAAAAAGGCTGCGAGAATGTGGTGGTAGATCATCTATCTCGTTTAGTAGAAGATGATGGAATGGAAGAGCATACTAAGAACTTGCCAATCAATGAGAACTTCCCAGATGAACAATTATTAGTAGTAAGTGTCAAAGATCTATGGTATGCGGACATTGTGAAGTATCTTGCAAATGGAATCATACCATCTGATATGAGCTCATAGGCAAAGAAAAGATTTCTATTCATCACTAGGCAGTACTTTTGGGATGAGCCATACTGTTCAAATATGTTGCCGATCAAATCATTCGGAGATGCGTTCCAGAGGAAGAGCAGCAGGATGTGTTGAGATTTTGTTACAATCTTCATTATGGAGGGCACTTTAGTGCTAAAAAGACTGCTCAAAAAGTTCTTCAATCAGGTTTCTTCTAGACCTCATTATTTAAAGATGCTAATGATTTTGTGTTTCTTGTGACAGATGCCAGAGGACGGGAAACATTGAAAAAAGGGACGAGATGCCATTATCAAGTCAACAGGTTGTGGAGATATTCGACGTACGAGGAATTGATTTCATGGGACCATTCCCATCTTCATACGGGTACAATTACATCTTGGTTACTGTAGATTATATCTCAAAGTGGATTGAAGCAATTGCAACGTGGTGGTGAAGTTTGTCAAGGAAAACATTTTCACCAGGTTTAGGACTCCTCGCGCAATCATAAGTGACGGAGGGAGCCACTTTTGTAACAAAGTTTTTACTTCGTTGATGAAAGAGTATAATGTCAAACATAAAGTGGCAACCCTGTATCATCCTCAAACATCGGGACATGTTGAAGTGAGCAATTGGCAGATTAAGAATATATTGGAGAAGACTGTGCAACCAAACCGGAAGGATTGGTCAATTAAGCTTAATGATGCCTTGTGGGCATATAGAACTGCTTATAAAACTCTGATTGGGATGAGTCCTTACGGAATAGTCTCTGGGAAGGTGTGCCATCTTCTAGTGGAATTAGAACATTATGCCTATTAGGCTTTGAAAAAGTTGAATTTTGATTTAGATAAGGCTGGAGAAGAGAGAAGTTTGCAAATGAGTGAGCTTCAGGAGCTTCGGAATAATGCCTATGAGAATGCAAAGATATACAAGGAAAGGACTAAAGAATTGCATGATAAAAATATTTGCCGGAAAGAATTTCATCATGGGATGTTAGTCCTTTTGTATCAATCGCGTTTGAGGTTGTTTCCAGGAAAGCTGATATCGAAATGGATGGGACCATTCTGTGTTAATCAGGTTTTTCCTAATGTAGCAATAGAAATTCAGAATCTGAAGAGCGGAGGATTGTTTAGAGTTAATGGCCACGATTGAAACTATATTTAAGTGCACCAATAAATAGTCATGCCATTGAATGGATCGAGCTCAAAGAGCCGTAGTGCTCTTATACGTCTCGCCTAGACGTTAAATAAAGAGCTTGGTGGGAGGCAACCCACCCAAGTAGTTTTCTTTTCATTTATTTGTAATTTTGGTCATAAAAATAGTGTGTGTCTCGGGTACTTCTTCGCTAGAATTGAACATTGTCATATTATTTGTCTTGAACTTTATTGAGAGACAATGTTGAATTCGAGTTTGGGGGTGTCTCGAAGTTTAATTTTCTATTTATGATAGATGCTTTTTAATGTGTGTTTGTCTGAGTTGAGCAGAACATGTCTGAAAGAAGGAAATTTAACATTCTGGTATGCACCACTTCCTATACCGCTCCCTACGCAAACTGCATGGACCGCGGTATGTGTAGCATGCATCCACTGAAGTTTATCGCGTCATGTACCGCTCTATAGGCAACTGCCTAAGCAGCGGTCTGGCGAGCATGAACATTCTGCTATTTACCGATGGTCGTGCCGCGCCACAGGTATGCTATCCGCACCGCGATCTCCATAGCGTGATAGTACATGAATGTACCGCTTTGTGCACCGCTTGATGTGAAAAAATTGTGTTATAAAATACCCACTCGCAAGTGCACGAATCGTGAAGATAAGCACAATGACAAGTAAGGATCGTTCCCACGAGGAAAAATGATTTATTGATTGAAAACTAATTTTAATTAAAGTTAAATTAAAAGTAACCAAGAGATTGTTGATTGATTGATTAATCTAAACTAAATTAAATTAAACTAAAGAAAACAATAAAAAAGAATATGGTTGTGATCAAGAGATAGAAAGCACTAGGTCATCAATGATCCCCAATTATGAACACTCAATGTATAGAATTAATTTGTAAACAAGATTCAATCAATTCTAGGGTTCATTCTTTGTCTTTAATGTGACTATTAACGTATGATCATGGGATGAGTCACGTGTTTCCAACCACTATTCACCCTTGGTCTATGGTGTCAACAGTGATCGGAAACCCTTTAAGTGCAAGAATTAAGAACCAAATTTTATACTTTGCTTGGCCTATGCTAAAGATAAAATTCATTCATTCAAAAGAGCATTAATCAAGATTATGTTTGGTCTATACTCTACCCTAATTATCAGATAGTTTTAACCCTAAAATCATGCCAAATAATTATCCACCCTTGGTATATGGTGTGAATAAATATTAAAACTAATGAGGAGTTAAGCAATTAAGCACAATGAATAAATCAAGAATTAAATTGATGAAATAATAATTAATCCATATATGAGCATTCACAAAAGGTTCACATTGATTCCCTAGTTATGAGATTAGTTACACATGATGAAAATAACAAGAGAAGAGAAAGAAGAGATAAAACCCATTAAGATCTTTAATGATGAATTCTTCTTCGTCTTTGAATCTTCAATGTATAAAGATGATTAAGAGAATTGTGTTGTTGTTGTTCTTGTATGTAGAATGAAAAAGAGGTGATCTGTTTTTCTTCCCCCTTTTAAACCCTAAAAACAAGATGTATTTAAATGAACCACCAATTTGATTGAAATTGGAAATCTGCCTCTAGCACGGAATTGTTCGACCGTTGCAACTACTGTTGTGGTAATCCACAGCGGTCGTACAGCGGTGCTCTACTGATCTCAAAATTCTAGTCGACAGCTGTGATAATTCACAGCGGTACCACAACGGTGTTGCAGCAGGTGCTCTACTGATGTTGAAGCGCTGTATCATCGCTGCTATAATTCATGGCGGTCTTCACAGCGGCCAAGGAAATTTACAGATTAGCCCCTCATCTTTTCAATAATTCCTATTTTTGCTGAACTTCTCCAAAACTCTTCACTTAAATTTAGAACCTGTAAATGCTCATAAACAAAAATTAAAACCCTTAAATAACTCAAGAAACAAGCAATTGATTGGAGGAATGAGGATCAAAAACATATATATATATATATATATATATATATAAAATGACCGATCAAATACCCCTAAACCTATCTTTTGCTAGCCCTCGAGCAAAACTAAGAAAACAAAAATTAAAAACTAAACCTAGAAATATAAATCCTAACTAAGCCACTTTCGTAGGGAACACGATAGCATTGAGCTTATGCTACAGGCCTTTGAAACTCTAGGTATAACACCGACAAACATATCCTGCAAATACCAGTCATCTAAAATACATACGGAATGTGCCCATATTGAAACAATGCATGCAAAAGCCAATAATTAAAGACTAAAATTAAGTCACGAAACTGAATGCATTCCTCAATTTTAATTGAAAAGCCCATACTCAAAACGTTCTAGCTTCAAAGTTACCTTCGCTAAATACCATAGATGTAATTCGCCTTAACTTTAGTACTCACCGGATATCACTCATTAATTTCACACAGAACCTAGGCAAATACACTCATCAAGCATATGAGACAGAAGTTATGCACAAAAAATTTACAAGTCTTGATCGCATATGAATTTATCATTGTAAGAATGCTCAAATGTATACAAAAGATCTCACGAAAAGAATCAAGCATTATGAACCAGATAATCACATGACTTATTTCTACTTTCATAGCAAGGATAACCAGCAAATCAGATAGACTTTCATTAAGGTTGTAATGGGGCCATTGGGTGAAGGTTTAGAAAGAATGGGAAAATTGGAATTCAAGAACCTAGGACCATACCAAGAGAGTCTTCAATTACTTTTACGACTTTGAGCAAATCTCATGGTCTTCATTGATTTCATTTTAAGTTGAATATTGCCACTTATTTCTGTCCAAATCTTCCAATCTTCAAATCTCCTTTTTGCTAAACTCCTCTTGAGTTGAAACAACTTTACAATCTCTTTGACTTAAATGCACTCATTAAATTCTATTCTCTGATTCTCTTATCACACCATTTATTTCGGTGTGCAACCTTTTTTTTAATAACATGAGAATCAGAGAATTTACATAAAAATTAATACTTTCAGACTTACATATTTGGATTGAATGCAGCTCTTCCTTCAATGGCTTTTGATCATAATATTCAAAAACATTCATGTATAGAACCATCACATCTTCTTCACGTTCTCAAAGCATGATCCCAAATTATAAGGTATGGCTATAATATAGGCTACATGGGTTACAGTTAATGTGGTGAAGAAAGAAAAAGGAGCATCCTGTGTTTGGCTTCAAATAGCGCTATAGAGCACACACATATAAATGTAGGAAATATTTAAGGCCTTTTAAGTGGTTCAAACACACATAGTCTGATCATCACTTCTGCTGGTTCGACTTACTCAAGATCAAAATAAACATGTGAAATCTTTTAATGATTAATGTTCTATAATGCTCAATGAACAACCTATAGAGATCTAATCTAATGCTAAGAACCTACTGAGTGTTTAGGAGTAGAAACAAAATCCCTCATAATGTATCATTTATGAACGCTTTTTGGCTTAGTGAACTCACATAGGTAGTCTCCACTATTAATCCAGGCAATCCAACTAAGCATCATATCCACTATCACATCAAGAGCGTGTCATAAAGTTTTGAAAAATGCAATGCAATACTCTTAGTGGTAAGACATTAGTTTAAACTTAGTGATTAATGCATATTATCTCGGGGGCACAATTCAAAGTATCTCATCAAGGTTTTACAAGAAAAACAGACTCTAAAAGAAATAAAAAAAATCAAAAATTTGTTCAAAAATATGTCAAAAATAATATCACACCCCCAAACCTAATCCCAACGTTGTCTTCAATGTTGAAAAATTGAAGTGCACGACAAGAAGGAAATAGAATTGAAAGAGCAACATAGAAATCACGAAAACTAAATCCAAAAACAAAACTAATCCAATGATAAAACAAGTAGCCAAAGTACGAAAAACTAAAAACGAAAGAAAAAGAAAAAGAAAATAAAAGAAAATAAAAGAAAAACATATCATGCTGTAGACACATGACCGTCTACAGGAACCCCGAGCTAGCTCAATCATCATCACTGAGAATGTCTTATCCACCAGTAGCATCTCCAACCTGTTGGTGACCTATAATCCCAGGGCCCATAGCAGCAACACTTGTAGCATGGGGAGAATAATAAGGGTTAACAATGGGAGTTAAAGGCATAGCAACATGCATACTTTCTCTCCGGATCTCGTCTAAAGAAAGCTGCATAGTATCCATCCTCAAATTCAGCCCAGAGAATCCGTCCTTCATCTCTATCCTCAAACCAGCCACACCAGTATCCATGTAGTCCTTCATTGAACCAAGCATGTACTCCACCCATTCGGGTCTCTGCTGAGACAATCTGGGTCCGGTATTAGAAAAAGGTGCTGAAGCAGAGGCATCTCCAAACTACGCAACTCCTCCAAATGAATTCCCCTCTCAACAATGATATTGCGTCCCGCCAATTCCTTCATCTGTTTCCTGAAATCCAGATGACCCACCAATTGTTGTTCCATGGGGCGCTTGTCCCTCCTCCTATTCTAACTTGGAAAGTTAGTGCGACCACGGAAAGCTGTCCGTACCATATCTGGAAAACACACAAAGAAAAGCAAGAAAACTTAAATTGGGAAAAATTGAAACAATATTCCGGCAGCATTTCCCACAGTAGACTGCAAATCCAATGTAACATAATTGCACATAACTCCAATGAAAACACATGCAATCATAATGTGAACATGCAATTGCATAAATAATCAACAGTCTGAAATAGAACCTAGACCATATCGAGCACATCAAAATAGGCAGACTTCCCGTTCTAACATATGGAATATGCAATTGATCAAGGACAATGTGCAATTTGAAGGAGAAATATTCGAATACCAAAAATCCCCTAAATCAATAAAATATAAAACCTAACAAATCAATTTCGAAATTAAGTGCTATATGAAGAAATCAATGCTAAAATCAACTTAGAAACACATACATAGCACAAACAAGTAAGAACAATGGGCAAGCAATCACGAATAACTTCCATATCCGAAAATCCCCAAATGTAGTTCTAGAAACCCTAGAAACAATGTATAGAATAAATGGAAGAAAAAGCATGGAGTCATGAAATTGATGATTAAATTAACCAAAAGAAAATTGAGAAGGGGAGGAAAGACATACCTTTGGATTCTTGGAGCTTGAGAGAGAAAAGAAAAGAAAGAGGGAAAAAGAAAGTTTTGAAAAGAAAAGTTATGCTGCTGTGAACAAGAAATATAAATACTCGTCGACCGCTGTGCATATCGTTGTGAGAATCATAGCGGTGTCACAGCGGTTAGCTGACTTACCTCTTTGGACGCAAACAAAATGCACCGTTGATAGACACAGCGGTGATGACATTGGTATCACAGCGCTCTGCCCTGTAGTTTAGGCTGTAAGTAATGCTGTGATTTATGGGAGAGATAATGACAGCGCTCTTATTCCAGTATGTGTACGTTGTTGAGGCCGTTGTGGATTATGAGAGCGGTATAACAGTGGTTGGTCTCCAGTAGGTACACGCTGTTGATATCGTTGTGGTGATCACAGCGGTGATAACAGCCCCCCCCCCCCCCCCCCCCCCCCCCTTGTTTTTGTAATTTACACCCCCAAACCTGGTTTCAAGTTAGGGGCATAAAAATAAAAAAATAAAATAAAATAAACTAAAAAGAGAGAAAAATACATGGGTGGGTTGCCTCTTACCAAGCGCTTTATTTAACTTCTAGACGAGACATGTGAGAGCACTACGGCTCTTTGAACTCGATCCATTCAATGGCACGGATTTCATTTGGTGTGCTTAAACAAGGTTTCAACCTATGGTCATTGACTTTAAACAATCATCCGCTCTTTAAATTCTGAATCTCTACTGCTTCATTAAGAAAAACCTGAGTAACACAGAATGGCCGCATCCATTTCGATTTCAGCTTTCCTGGAAACAACCTCAAACGTGATTGATACAAAAGGATTAACATCTCTGGATGAAATATTTTCCGACGAATATTCTTATCATGCAATTCTTTAGTCCTCTCTTTGTACATCTTTGCATTCTCATAGGCATTGTTCCGAAATTCCTCAAGCTCATTCATTTGCAAACTCCTCTCTTCTCCAGCTTTATCTAAATTGAAATTCAACTTCTTCAGATCCCAATAAGAGTTATATTCCAATTCCATTGGCAGATGACATGCCTTCCCAAAAACTGTCCTGTAAGGACTCATCCCAATCGGAGTCTTGTAAGCAGTTCTATAAGCCCACAAGGCATCATTAAGCTTAAGTGACCAATCCTTCCGATTTGGTTGCACCGTCTTCTCTAAAATCTGCTTAATCAGTCTATTACTCACTTCAACCTATCCCAATTTCTGAGGATGATACGAGGTTGCCACTTTGTATTTGACACTATATTTTTTCATTAATGAAGCAAAAACATTGTTACAAAAGTGGCTCCCTCCGTCACTTATGATTGCACGAGGAGTACCAAACCTGGTGAAAATGTTCTCTTTAACAAACTTCACCACTACTTGGCTATCATTCGTTTTGGTTGTGATTGCTTCTATCCATTTCGAAACATAATCCATAGCAACCAAAATATAATTGTACCCGTATGAAGATGGAAAGGGCCTCATAAAGTCAATTCCCCATATGTCAAAAATCTCCACAACTTGTTGACTTGATAATGGCATCTCGTCCCTTTTTCCAATGTTTCCAGTCCGCTGGCACCTGTCACAAGAAACACAAATATCATAAACATCTTTAAATAGTGAGGTCCAGAAGAAACCTGATTGAAGAACTTTTTGAGCAGTCTTTTTTGCGCTAAAGTGTCCTCCACAATGAAGATTGTGGCAAAATCTCAACACATCTTTTTGTTCTTCTTAGGGGCACATCTCTGAATGATTTGATCAGCACCATATTTGAACAGGTATGGCTCGTCCCAAAAATATTGTCTGGCGATAGAGAGAAATCTCTTATTTGCTTGGGAGCTCATATCAAGGGGTATGATTCCATTTGCGAGATAGTTCACAATGTCCGCATACCAAGGCTCTTTGGCACCTACTGCTAGTAACTATTCATCTGGAAAGTTCTCATTGATGGGTAAGTTATCAGCATGCTCTTCCATTTCATCATCTTCTACCAATCGAGATAGATGATCTGCCACCACATTCTCGCTGCCCTTTTTATCCCTGATTTCCAAATCAAATTCTTGCAACAAAAGGATCCACTGAAGTAATCTCGGTTTCGCTTCCTTTTTGGTTAGCAACTATTTTAATGCAGCATGATCAGAATAAACAATAACCTTAGATCCTATCAAGTATGATCGAAATTTTTCTTAGGCACTAACAACAGCAAGTAATTCTTTTTCTGTGGTTGAGTAATTCAATTGTGCATCATTCAAAGTACGGCTAGTGTAGTAAATAATATGTGGCAATTTATCTACTCGCTGTCCTAAAACAACGCTTACAGTATAGTCAGATACATCACACATTAATTCAAAAGGAAGAGACCAATCAGGAGGCATAATTATAGGAGTAGATGTTAATTTACTTTTCAGAGATTCAAAAGCATGCAAGCAATCATCATTAAATACAAATACAGTATCCTTGGTCAAGAGATTACATAGGGGTCGACTAATTTTTGAAAAAATCTTTAATAAAATGCCTATAAAAACCTGCATGACCAATAAACTCCTCACACCTTTCACTGAAGTGGGAGGTGGAAGTTTTGCAATCACTTCAATTTTAGCACGATCTACTTCTATTCCTTTTTCAGAAATAACATGCCCTAAAACTATTCCAGATTTAACCATAAAATAGCTTTTCTCCCAACTAAGTGTCAAATTAGTCTCAATGCATCTTTTCAAAACAAGAGTTAAGTTATCAAGGTAGTGGTCAAAAGAATAACCAAAAATAGAAAAATCATCCATAAATACCTCGATAAACTTTTCTAGCATGTCAGAGAAGATTGACATCATACTTCTCTGGAAAGTGGCCGGAGCGTTGCACAGCCAGAAAGGCATTCTTCGGTATGCAAAAGTGTCGAAAGGGCATGTGAACGTTGTCTTCTATTGGTCCTTCTGGAGCTATGGCAATCTGATTGTATCCTAAAAAATCCATCCAGGAAGCAATAATAACCATGTCCCGCCAAACGCTCAAGCATCTAATCAATGAATGGCAAATGAAAGTGATCATTTTTGGTTGCCTTGTTGAGCTTGCTGTAATCTATGCACACTCTCCATCCCGTTGTCTTCCTTGTGGGAATCAACTCATTGTTCTCATTAGCAACGACAGTGATTCCTGACTTCTTTGGTACCACATGGACCGGACTCACCCACTTACTATCAGATATTGGGTATATAATACCCACTTTGAGTAGTTTCAAGACCTCTTCCCGTACAACTTCTTTCAAGTGTGGATTGAGCCGCCTTTGAGTCTCTCTGGAGGGCTTTGCATCGTCTTCTAATACAATCTTGTGCATGCAAATGGAAGGGCTTATTCCCTTAATATCCGCTATAGTCCATCCAATTGTAGCTTTATGTTTGTAAGGACCTCAATTTTATGATTCGCTTATTTCATGACAAACCACGCCAAATTGGGGATGATTGTGTAATGGGTAGCTTAGGTCCTTGTTGGCAAGTCCAAGCATCTCCATAACTTCAAGAGCAAAAGGTATACTCACTTGACTTTGTCTCTTGAAGAGTTTAGGTGCACACACACACATTTCATGCATGCTTTGTTCATCTTGCATTTGTGTTCTTTATTGTGTATATGTGTGCATCCATTACACAACTCACACAAGCACGTCTTTATTTATCTTTACGTGTAGCTGTTTTGTTTTACGTTTTCCTTGTGTGTTCGAAAACATCCTCACTCACACGATGGTGTGCTTGTGTTGTGTCCGCGCTTGTATGTTGGTGTGCTTGAGTCTTAGCGCGATTTGTGACCATAGAGAGACTCATTTGTGCTCTCTTGGATTGTTATTTGGTTACATGGTTTTATACCATGATTGTGGGATTTTTGTTATTGACCAATTCTGACCTTTGGTCACTCTTTTGACCATAATTCTTTCTACGTTTATCCAAATCATGTTTTTTTAATTGGAGTAGAAAGTAAACTTCCATACCTTTCCAACGGTATATCATATGAAAGGTTTCGATGTCGTTTGGTCATATTTTGGGTCGCTTGTTTCTGGAGATGGGGTGTTGTCCAGTGTGTTAGGCGACATGCAAGGCCACTTGATCATGTCGCCTAAGACTTAATATTTTTCTCCAGAAAAAAAGGCGACATGCTAGGCGACTTGTGCATGTTGCCTTGGATGTCGCCTCAGGCTGCTATGTTTCTCTCCAGAACATTAAGCGACATGATAGGCGATTTGTGCATGTCGCCTCGGGCTGTTTTGTTTCTTTCCAGAACAAAAGGCGACATGGGCATGTCACCTCACATGTCGCTTGGCACCAAAAAACTGGGCATTTTGGTCTTTTCGCGTCAGCTCATTTTTCCTACTGTAAATACATCATTATCTCTTCTTCTTCAAGTAGAGACCTTTGAAATTGTAGAAACCCTAGAGAGAGATAGAGAGAGTCTAGAGAGAGAAAGCTCCATTTGAGTTTGTTTAACTCTCCAAACCCAAGGCCTATCTCCATCTTGCATCATTCAACATCATATGAGCATGGGTCTTCTTGGTTTCATGACTAGGTAAGTTAGAACTTCATTGAATATCATTTATGGTTCTTCTTACTCTAGATTAGGTAATTATTGCATGATTAAATACCTAGACTCTACTTTATTGCTTATTTATGAGTCTTGATAACATGATTGAGTTTGTATTTTGATAGTTAAAATGATTAGGTCATTTTTGCCTAAAAGCTAGGTCATAAATATTCATATGTGATTTATTGATAACTAGGTTGAGAAATTGTGTTTTAATCAACTTGTTAATGTTCATGAATATTTGATTGGCTTTGTTTGTGATAGCTTACATTATTAGGTCATTTATGCATAAATAGATAATCCATAAATGTTCATGTATGCTTAATTGATGATTAGGTTGACTTTGAGCATCTAGTCAAGTTCTTGAATATTTATGTGAGTTTTATTTGACAATTAAGTTGTTAGAATTTCCCTACAACTAATTGAGACCTTATGTGTGTGCATGTAGGCTTATTTGATAACTAGGATGTTGTATTGCATTATCCACATCTAGTTAAGCATTGTATGTTGGTCTAGCATATTTTGTATTGAAGCATATTGTCTCACATTCACTTAGACCTTATACTCTTCATAGAGTCAAAGTCTTGTGGCTTCTAGGTGAAGTTGCACAAGCAAGTAAAGTCTTGCAACCAAGGGATAGGTTGGCAAGCATTGATCAAGTGCCAATGTAAAAGGCCCGCGGGGTAGAGTAGGAGGTGCTTACGCCAAGAGTAGTGGATCAGGGGATATCACTAGGGATTGAACCAAGAGTGGTGAGTGGTAGTGTCCATAGCCTGAGGTTGTCGAGAGTGAGAGTCCGAGTATCACTTGAGGGTGTAATCTTTTACTCATATAGTGGATTTATGTGATCGTCTGTGGCTAGAAGGATAGCCCGTGGTTTTTCCCTTGTCGAAGGGTTTCCACGTCAAAATCAAGTGTTCTTCATATTTCTGCACTTTTACTTGATTTTGTATGTTTATTTTATTGGGTTATATGTTTAATATTGACTAATTGAAAAAGTTGGTAATAAATCGATTAACAACCCATTCACCCCCCCCCCCCCCCCCCCCCCCCCCCATAGGTTGTTTAGACATATGCTTGAGTAGTATTTTCAATGTTCCTTGAGCACATTAAGTAACTTCTCTTCTTTTTCCCCATCTAGGTCAGAAGCTATAATCACTGGAAGGGTCTCATTCTCTCCTAAGAAAGCATATTTGAGAGTAGAAGAAAGTTGTTTGAGCTCTAATGCATGGGGAGAGCTCGTAGATGGGAATAAGGATTTGTTGATCTCATCTTCGATTTCAGCACTCACTTCTTCAATATCAACATCTTCTTTTGTACACTTTACTTGTTGTTCTTCCTCATCATCTTCGAATACATCATTTACCCAATCAAGTAACTCATCTAGGCTTTCATTTAAGAACTCCTCTTGGATTGCCGAATTAACCACCTCAATTGAGCAACAATCGACCGAATTGCAGTCATCCGCAGCCTCAGGAAATTTTAAAGATTCAAAAACCTTGAACTCTACAGTCTCATCTAACACAGACATTGTTAGCTTCCCATTTTGTACATCAATAACGGTCTTTGCAGTTGCCATGAAAGGTCTTCCCAATAAAATTGGCTTACTACCTCTTTCCTTGGCTCCCTCATCCATGTCAAGTATCACAAAATTAGCAGGAATAATGAGATTGTCTACCTGGACCAGTACGTCTTCAACATAACCTCTTAGGTATCTGACTGAAACCATTCGCTAACAACAATGACATGGTTGTCTTCTTTAGATCATTCAACCCCAATTGCTCATAGATATTGTAGGGCATCAAATTGATGCTAGCTCCCAGATATAACATTGCTCTCTCCAAGGTGGTACCTCCAATAGTAATGTTGATGCAGAAACTTCCAGGATCTTGGAGCTTTAGTGGTAGAGACTTTTGAAGGACAGCATTGGCACTTCCTGCCATGAACTCTTGGTGATTCTCCAGAAACTTAGGCTTGTAAGTATGGAGACTCTTGAAGAATTTTGCATAGGCTGGCATCTTCTGGATCATCTCCAATAAAGGCAAGTTGACATTTACCTTTGACAAGATGTCATAAATGTCTTTGTATGATTTCTCCAACTTGCTCTTTTGCAATCTTCCTAGGAATGGAACCGGAGGAACATATGGATTTGGTGATTTGTGCATTAGCGGTGCTTTCTTGGATTTTTCTACCGCTATTTCTTCCTCTTTTTCTAGTTCCATGTTCTCTTCTGAAGGACCCGAAACATTAGTAGATTTATTAGAAAGTTCAGCAGATCTATCATTAATTAATTCCTTACCATTCCGGAGAACTGTCATGGCCTTTGCTTGTTCTGTATAGCTTGGGAATTTTCATGGTTCACTCATTTGCTTAGCTTTAGCTAGTTGCCCAATTTGTGTTTCTATCTTTCTCAATGAAGCATCAATGTTTTGAAATCTCACATCAGAGTCTTGCCACCTTCTGTCATTTTGATTCATTTTTTGATCCATAGTTTGTATGAATTGCTTCATTGTATCCTCTAGTGACGAATTCTTAGATTGATATTCATGATTCTGGGCATCGGTATTGTATTGTCTCTAACCGTAATTGTTGTTATTACACCATTGGTTTCCAGTGCCTTGATTATTGGTCCAAGAGAAGTTTGGATGATTTCTCAACCCCGGATTGTAAATATTTGAGAAAGGATCATTATGTGGTCTAGAATTGAAATTATTCATGGCTTGCACTTCTTCTTGTTCATTAGGTCCAGTACCTCTTGCTTGATAAGCTTTCATGCCATACCATGGTTGTTCACATCCCATGCATCGATTTTCTCTCATTTGTCCCACCTGGTTTACAAGTAATTCGATGGACTTTTGCATTTGTGACATTTGCATTGAGTTTCTGGTATTAGCATCTACTTCATAAATTCTCTTCCTTCTCCTAGAAATCTTTTGATAAGAATTGTTTGTGAGTTTTTCAAAGCTAGATTGCAGCTCTTCCGGAGTCTTGTCAGTCATGGATCCTCCACAAGCATTATTCACCAAAACTGTTGAGACGTCATTCAGTCCATCATAGAACCATTGACAAAGTTGGTGGGTATGGTACCCGTGCTGAGGACAATCAAAAAGAAGCATCTTGTAACGCTCCCAGGCTTCATAAAATGTTTCTTGGTCCCCTTGGAAGAAATTAGTAATCTTGGCTCTTGTATCACTGGTTTTCTAGGAGAATAGAATTGGTCAGTAAGCTTCTCTACTACCTCATCCCATGTTGTCAAAGAGGCTGAGGGTAAGGTTAAGAGCCATGTTTTCGCCTTTTCCTTAAGAGCATGTGGAATAAACCTCATACGCAGCTGGTTTTCTATCACCCTATTGTTTGGAAAGGCTTGAATTGCTGCATAGAATTCCCTGGGAAACTTAAGCACATCTTTATTCGGCAGCCCATGGAAAGCGGGTAACAAATTGTAGTGGAAACTCTTCAGCTCATAGTTTCTTGCTGCCTCATCTAGTGCGATGCACAAAGGATGACTGTCAACAATAGGCCTGCTATAATCCTTCATGGTCTTGATAGGTACAGCTGCTAGATCTGGAATCTGTTGAATGTCGTGATTTCCATCGTCTGCCATTGCTCTTTGTCCAATACGGTTAATGTTATCGTTCAACGGTAATATTTCTCCTTGCAGTGATCTTCTACATTGCATTCACCGTTGAAACCTATAACCAAAGACAGACACACAGTAAACTACGAAAATAAAATAAAAATAAAAATAAAAACTAAAAATCTAAAAATTAATGACACTACTACCTAAACTAGACTAAATCTATTAACTAAAACTAAAACTAGAATTAACCAATAAATTCAACTGGTCCCCGGCAGCGGTGCCAAAAACTTGATGTGTAAAAATTGTGTTATAAAATACTCACTCGCAAGTGCACAAATCGTGAAGATAAGCACAATGACAAGTAAGGATCGTTTTCACGAGGAAAAGTGATTTATTGATTGAAAACTAATTTTAATTAAAGTTAAATTAAAAGTAACCAAGACATTGCTGATTGATTGATTAATCTAAACTAAATTAAATTAAACTAAAGAAAACAATTAAAAAGAATATGGTTGTGATCAAGAGATAGAAATGACTAGGTCATCAATGATCCACAATTATAAACACTCAATGTATAGAATTAATTTGTAAACAAGATTCAATCAATTCTAGGGTTCATTCTTTGTCTTTAATGTGACTATTACCGTATGATCATGGGATGAGTCGCGTGTTCCCAACCACTATTAACCCTTGGTCTATGGTGTCAACAGTGATCGGAAACCCTTTAAGTGCAAGAATTAAGAACCAAATTTTATACTTTGCTTGGCCTATGCTAAAGATAAAATTCATTCATTCAAAAGAGCATTAATCAAGATTAGGTTTGGTCTATACTCTAACCCTAATTCTCAGATAGTCTTAACCCTAAAATCATGCCAAATAATTATCCACCCTTGGTCTATGGTGTGAATAAATATTAAAACTAATGAGGAGTTAAGCAATTAAGCACAATGAATAAATCAAGAATTAAATTGATGAAATAATAATTAATCCATATATGAGCATTCACAAAAGGTTCACATTGATTCCCTAGTTATGGGATTAGTTACACATGATGAAAATAACAAGAGAAGAGAAAGAAGAGATAAAACCCATTAAGATCTTCAATGATGAATTCTTCTTCGTCTTTGAATCTTCAATGTATAAAGATGATTAAGAGAATTGTGTTGTTGTTGTTGTGTGTAGAATGAAAAAGAGGTGATCTGTTTTTCTTCCCCCATTTAAACCCTAAAAACAAGATGTATTTAAAGGAACCACCAATTTGATTGAAATCGAAAATCTGCCTGTGGCACGGAATTGTTCGACCACTGTGACTACCGATGTGGTAATCCGCAACGGTCCTACAGCGGTGCTCTACTAATCTCAAAATTCTCGTCGACCGCTGTGATAATTCACAGCGGTACCACAGCGGTGTTGTAGATGTGCTCTACTGATGTTGAAGCGTTGTATCATCACTGCTATAATTCATGGCGGTCTTCACAGCTGGCCAAGGAAATTTACAGATTAGCCCCTCATCTTTTCAATAATTCCTCTTTTAGCTGAACTTCTCCAAAACTCTTCACTTCAATTTAGAACCTGTAAATGCTCATAAACACAAATTAAAACCTTTTAATAACACAAGAAACAAGCAATTGATTGGAGGAATGGGGATCAAAAACATATATATATATATATAATGATCGATCAACCGCTCCACTGGCATCTGCCTAGACCGCGGTACATTAAATGAAAATGTGCGTTTTGCAGGTTCAGGAAGGTAATTTAGGCATCATCACGTCGTAGACCGTGGCCCAGGTAAATGACCCAGACCGCGGTAGGGTACGATTTTGCGTCCCTGTTTAAGAGTTGTACAGCTGCATGGGACTCATATTTCCCACAGCAGCTGTGCCCTTCTCTCCTTTTTTTTTTCTCTTTTCTTCTCCATATTTCTCTTTTATTTTCTTCCCAAATTTCATTCTTCTCGTCAACAATTAAGGTATGTCTTTCTCATGAAATTTCTTTTAGAGTTTTCTTTTCATATATGTGCTACATTGTTGAATGAGATAGATAAATTTATCATGATTTCCATGAATTTCGAGTTTCATATACATATATAGTCAATGGGTTTTGTTTTGATTGCATTGTTTCATGAAATCATGCTTGCTGATTATCAATTTGATTTGTTTCTCTTTGAATTCGAATTGCATGTGATGAGTAGGGAGAGAGAAGAACTTGTTTGATTGACTCAATATTTATGTATTTGAATTTATGGGTTTTAGTTTGCACTGATATGGGAGCCATAATTTTAGCAATTTAACTATCATGTGGAAGTTCGTTTGCCTATTATTTGATAGCTTATTTTTTCTTGGAATTATTGGATTTTATGCTGTGTCTATATATTGGAAGTGGAAATAAGAATATTGAGTACAATTGCTGCCGAATTTTCTACAGAATATTTACTTATTTTCTTTGTTTGTTTGTTCTTTCTTTAATTGTTTGATTTCTTGGACAGATGAGGAAAGCAACATTGGCCAATAGACCTCGGATTAGTGCTTCTGAGAAGGGAAAGCAAGTTGCTACACCACGTTTGGTCCCAGAACAAGGATTTCCGAAGTCGATCGACTAAATATCAAGAAAGACCATGGATCATTGAGAAGGGCATAGATGTCTTGAGTCTGGCAGATACTCCTGTCCCTGGGATGGTAACTACTCGCCAATGGGCAAAATATGTTGAGCAGCCTCCACTGCCAAATAAGAGAGTGGTGGCTGAGTTTTACGCCAGTATGATCCCTGAAAGATTTATCAATGGTGGAACAGTTTTGGTTCAGGGAGTTGCTGTTTACATTACTCCAGACTGCTATTACTCAGTACTTTGTTGCTCCAGATGTTCAGGTCAATGACGACCGTGGGATTGAATGGATAGAAGAGATTGATCAGTATCAGAGAAGATTAGCTGCCGTACTCAGGATGGATGGACGAAATGAGTGGAACCAGCTGGTTAAATTATATCAGCGAGATCTTCAGGTTGATGCAGCCTTCTGGAATATTTTTACTTAGTATTCATTGATGCCGACTCGACATCGGACGGAGTTATTTGATGAGCCAGCTAGATTATTGCATCGTCTGGTATCGGGCCGACCTATTGATATTGATCGAGTGATTTTTAGATATATTTGTCATAGTGGGACGGATGATACTCTTTCCACGGTGTTACCGTGCTTGATTACAGCTTTCTATAAGAATGCGGGTATTGATGTGGAAACTGGTTTGGAAGATCATGCACTGAGTGTGATGAGTCTTACTCATTGGAATAATCTGCTACATGCTCGGGGTCTCTCTACTATTGGACCATACGGAGAGAGGAGACATCGCCGCGAGGCGCGAGAGGCTCAGGCAGCTCAGGATGCTCAGGCAGCTCATGATGCTCAGATAGAGGAGCAGCAACTGCAGATTGAATTTATTAATTACTATTATAATAATAAATTAATTATTTTTTCCATGACAAAGCCATAACAAATAATGTAGGAAATAGTACTGCATTTTCGATAGCCTAATTGCCCTTAAACGTAATTCGAATTAAATTTTAACATTTCCGACGGCATTTTTAATGCCGTCGGAAATACAAACTATTTCCGATGGCATAAAAAGCCGTCGAAAATACATATTATTTCCAACGGCATAAAAAATGCCGTCGGAAATACAGATTATTTTCGACGGCCATGAGGCCGTCAGAAATGTTGTATTACTTTTTCTTCATTTCCGATGGCATAATGACTATTTTCGAAGGTTATTGGGCCGTCAGAAATGTGATATTATATTTTTGCTCATTTCCGACGGCACTAATATGGCCGTCGGAAAAGGTACCATTACTAACGGCAATTGGTGCCGTCGGAAATAGTTCGTCACTAATAGGCATTTTTTTTAGTTAATTGGACAAAGCATGTGGCATTTATAATTGTATGATTCAACTGGGTGGTTACCAGCCCCATTTCAATTTGCACAATTCTCTCTTCAGAGCTCTCATAAGCAAACACGGAGGCTCGTCAAAACATTTCCTTAAACAAGCTGAGTTTATTTTTCACAATTTGGTGACATCGGGACTTGAGATACATAATCATATTTATGTTGGTCTAATATGGCTACATAGCTATCAGGATATTGTAGATAAAAAAATGATAGTGTCACTGAGGGAAGAAATGGAACAAGTGGGAATCGAGGAGGGCAAAGAAGTACTCTTATATGACCTGAGAGTTTTCTCAAAGGAAGGGGACATGGAAGAATCAGAAAGAATATGTCTCAAACTACTTGATTTTGATGATGGCCTCCCCACTCAAGCTTTTGTTTATAAAATCGTAGCCTATGTTAAGATTGGAGAATTTACAAAATCCATGGATATATTCGGGGAGATGTGGAAGCTTAGGGGTTCTGCTACAGTTTCAGAATATGGAACTTGTAGAATCCGTTCTGGATGAGTTCATAAAGAGTGGCATGAAGCCATCACTCATCACGTCTTCTTATATTAACATAACAAACCTCAATTTGGGCATGCGTGATAGATTGCATTTGGGCTTCTCAGAGTATGAAAATATTCTTGTTTACAATATATACTTAAAGAGTATTTGATTAAAGCTGAGGAGGTATTTAATCGAATGCTAAGTGATAAGGCGATTGGTATTGACGCTAGATCATGCAACACCATTTTGAGTGGATACCTTTCTTCTGGAGAGCATAAGTGTAAAGAATCTTGTTAGCCCATCAGTTTCAAGCCCAATGATAAGATTGGTTGAAGCCAGGAGAAGCCTAGCTGATAAATGCTCTTTATCAGAAATCTAGTGTAAATGTTTTGAACCTAGTGAAGTCCTTACTGTGAGCATAGAAGAGATAAAATCTGAATGGATTTTAGACTTTGGCTGCTCTTACCATATGTGTCCAAATAGAGACTGGTTCATTGAGTTTGAAGAACTCAATGGTGGATCTGTACTGATGGGAAATAACCAGAAATGTAATGTAAAAGGAATAGGTTCAGTTGCCATAAGAATGTATGATGGCATGATTAGAGTATTTAGGAATGTTAGATTTGTCCCAAACCTGAAGAGAAATCTCATTTCTCTAGGAACCTTAGATGAGGAAGGGTACTCCTATAAAGCAGAAAGAGGCATTCTTAAGGCCTCTAAGGGATCCCTTATCATCCTTAAAGGAGACAAGAGGAATGAGCTTTATATTTTGATAGGGGTTACTGTCACAGATGAAGCTGCTTGTGTGGCTTCCAAAATCTGTGACAAAGGGTCTCTATGGCATAAGAGACTAGGTCACATGAGTGAAAGGGGGTTGGGTGAGCTAAGTAAGCAGAATCTTCTTGATGGTGATCAAGTGAATAAGATTAAGTTTTGTGAAAACTGCATCCTAGGTAAACAACATAGACTTAGCTTCAGTACATCCCAACACACTACCAAAGAGATTCTTGAGTATATTCACTCAGATCTCTAGGGACCTGCCAAGGTCCCAACTCATGGAGGTAACCAGTACTTTCTTTCATTGATAGATGACTTTTCAAGAAAAGTCATGGATCTATCTCCTAAAATCTAAGGACCAAGCTTTTGAAAGTTTCAAAACTTGGAAGAAATTAGTGGAAAACCAAACCTCTAAAAAGATCAAAACCCTTAGTGCCCATGTGTCTCCCGTAGATGCAACTAGGTCCATTGGACTTGGTAAGTCTATAAGGGCACATGCCTCCCATTGACTTGGTTGGATTGGACCCCATTTGAGGAGCTCAAGCAAAGAGAGCGAACTTGCATGATTTGTTATATGAAAAAAAAAAGTTGATTAATTTTATGCTCTTTTGTAATTGCTTGAGATTCTTGGTTGCAAATATGCTTATATGTTATTTTCATAATAAGTGTGCAACATTGCTTTACTTGCAATCCATATCATATTTTAGTTCAACAATGCATTTTTTGGACTAGGAGATTTTGATTGGGAAAGTACATTTGAATGACCCATAATTTAACTCCATGACATGAGAACTTTTAATGACATGCTTTAAAATGATATGCATGAAATGCTTTTGATTTCTTAATATGCTAAATATGTGTGAAAGCAAATGAGAAGACTAAACTCAATAAGGACCTTTTGTCCATTCAATAAATAAGGATGTCTCATCCAAATTTAGTCTTCTCTCTCTCTCTCTCTCTCTTTATTAGTTGAACAAGACTACTATCATACGGGTATCCTACCCGGAAAAATCAAAAAGGGTGCAAAAGTCGATCATGTCTTGTTTTGCTTATAAAGTTTGATATAGTTGCTCTTTTTAAAATTGAAATTCTGTTGAAAAACTATATCTTGTTTACTTATGACAAAAGGGTACAAATTGGTTTGAATTCCTTTGGAAACCCTTTTGATGTTTGTTTTGCCAAATACTATTGCTTGAACTTGAATGCTATATGTCTTGCATGCAAAACAACAATTTCACACATTTTTTTTCTTTTAAATAAAACTCCTTGAATCTCTCTCAATTATTTAAGTTGCATAAAGCTTGTGTATATGATTGTGCAATGTATTTGTGTGAATAGCTCTCTTTGCTAAAGCAACCCCGATAAGGGGAGCTCCTTTGCCTATCTCATGACAAAAAGGGGGAGAAGTCTTGAGTGATATAAGGGGGAGCATTGTTTATGCTTTGGGGGAGAATTCATGAGAGAGAGTAACCTTTTAGGGGGAGCATCGCACATGCATTACTTTGTATTGCTTTATTTGTTATTGAGTGCAATGCTTGTTTTTATTTGTTCACCTCACTTGCACTTGTTCTTGGAAAGTGCTTCTTGCTATTGTGTGTAGGTACATTGATGATTCTACAAGGAGATAGAAGATATTGAAGATTTAGATTCTAGGAATCTCATTAGTAATGTAGAATTAATCTCATGGACAATAGCTTTGTTTTGTTTTGTGAGGAATTTATTGTGAGTGGTATTTTGTCATGAAATAGCCAAAGGGGGAGATTGTAAGAACCTTTATTTTGTGATTGGCTTATTTCATGACATACCACATTGGGGATGATTGTGTAATAGGTAGCTTAGGTCTGTGTTGGCAAGCTTCCAAGCATCTCCATGACTTCAAGAGCAAAAGGTATACTCACTTGACTTTGTCTCTTGAAGAGTTTAGGTGCACACACACACACACACACACTTCATGCATGCTTTTTTCATCTTGCATTTGTGTTCTTTATTGTGTATATGTGTGCATCCGTTACACAACTCACACGAGCACGTCTTTGTTTGTCTTTACGTGTGGTTGTTTTGTTTTACGTTTTCTGTTATGTGTTCGGAAACGTCCTCACTCGCACGATGGTGTGCTTGTGTTGTGTCCGCGCTTGGACATAAGTGTGCTTGAGTCTTAGCCCGATTTGTGACCATAGAGAGGTTTCATATATGCTCTCTTGGATTGGTATTTGGTTACATGGTTTTATACCATGATTGTGGGAATTTTGTTATTGACCAATTCTGACCTTTGGTCACTCTTTTGACCATAAATATTTCTATAGTTATCCAAATCTTGTTTTGTTAATTGAAGTAGAGAGTAGACTTCTATACCTTTCTAACGGTATATTATTCGTAATATTTTATGACTGTTTGGTTTGGTTTTGAAGTCTCCAAAGAGACCACTGAAACAGAGCATCTCTGCTGTTATCTATTTTTGACCTTTGGTCACTTAAATGACCATAACGTTTTCTTTAGACATCAAAACCTCATTCTGTAAATTGGAGTAGAAAGTAGACTTCCATACCTTTCCAACGATATATCATACGAAAGGTTTCGATGTTGTTTGGTCATTTTTTGGGTCGCTTGTTTCTAGAGCTGGTGTGTTGTCCAGTGTGTTAGGCGACATGAAAGGCCACTTGTGCATGTCGCCTCTTATGTCGCGTCAGACAAGTTTTTCTTCTCCAAAACGTTAGGCTACATGGTAGGCGACTTCATGTAGCCTCTCATGTCGCCTGGCACCAAAAAAATTAGGTTTTTTGGTCTTTTCGCATCAGCTCGGTTTTTCCCACTATAAATACATCCTTATCTCTTCTTCTTCATTGAGACCTCTATTTTTACAGAAACCCTAGAGAGAGATAGAGAGAGTCTAAAGAGAGAAAGCTTCCTTTAAGCTTCATTAACTCTCCAAACCCAAAACTCATCTCATTCTTGCATCATTCCACATCATTTGAGCATAAGCAAGAACTTCTTTGAATATCATTTATTGTTCTTCTTACTCTAGATTAGGTATTTATTGCATGACTAAATACATAGACTCTACTTTATTGCATATTTATGAGTCTTGATAACATGATTTGGTTTGTATTTTGATAGCTAAATTGATTATGTCATTTTTGCCTAAAAGCTAGGTCATAAATATTCATGTGTGATTTATTGATAACTAGGTTGAGAAATTGTGTTTTAATCAACTAGTTAATGTTTATGAATATTTGATTTGTTTTGTTTGTGATAGCTTGCATCATTAGGTCATATATGCCTAAATAGCTAATCCATAAATATTCATGTGTGATTTATTGATAACTAGGTTAGAAATTGTGTTTTAATCAACTAGTTAATGTTCATGAATATTTGATTTGTTTTGTTTGTGATAGCTTGCATCATTAGGTCATATATGCCTAAATAGCTAATCCATAAATGTTCATGTGTGTTTAATTGATGATTAGGTTGGCTTTGTGCATCTAGTCAAGTTTATGAATATTTATGTGAATTTATTTGACAATTAGGTTGTTAAAATTTCTCTACAACTAATTGAGACCTCATGTGTGTACATGTAGGCATTGTTTGATAACTAGGGTGTTCAATTGCATTATAACATCTAGTTAAGCATTTTGTGTTTAGTCTTGCACATTATTGCATTGAGTATATTGTCATATACACACTTAGACTTTTATACTCTTATTGAGTCAAAGTCTTGTGGCTTCGGGGTGGAGTTGCACAAGCATTGAAGTCTTGCAACCAAGTTGTGGTTGGCAAGCATTGGTCAAGTGCCACTATAAGAGGCCTGCGGGGTAGAGTAGGAGGTGCTCACACCAAGAGTAGTGTATCAGGGGATATCACTAGGGATTGAACCAAGAGTGACGAGTGGTAGTGTCCATAGCCTGAGGTTATCTAGAGTGAGAGTCCGAGTATCACTTGAGGATGTAATCTTTTATTCATATAGTGGATTTCTATGATCGTCTGTGGCTAGAAGGATAGCCCGTGGTTTTTCCTTTGTCGAAGGGTTTCCACATCAAAATCAAGTGTTCTTTATATTTCCGCACTTTTACTTGATTTTGTATGTTTGATTTAATTGGGTTATATGTTTAATATTGACTAATCGAAAAAGTTGGTAATAATCGATTAACAACCCATTCACCCCCCCTCTAGGTTGTAGACACACGTTTGAGTTGTATTTTCACTGATTATGCTGGGGACAGAGATAAGAGAAGGTCTACTTCATCTTATTTTTTCACCTTTGCAGGGTGTTGTGTTAGTTGGAAAAGTCAGTTACAATCTGTTGTTGCATTGTCCACAACAGAAGCTGAATATATAGATGTTACTGAAGCTATTAAGGAAGCCATTTGGCTTCAAGGGTTGTTAAGTGAAATTAATGTGTTTAAAGGAAAATCTTTAATATACAGTGACAGTCAAAGTGATTTGCATCTTTGTGAAAACCCTGTATTTCATGAAAGAACAAAACACATAGAAGTTAAATACCACTTCATCAAAGATCAGATCTCAGCTGAAGTGGTGGAAGTGGATAAAATTTCCACTGAAGATAACCCTACAGATATGGGTACTAAAGTGGTACCCTATAGCAAACTTAAACATTGTTTGAATTTGCTTAAAATTGGTGATTATGGCTGAGTTCTTTTTTCTGTGTCTTGAGCCAGGTACATCAGAAAAGATATCCTTTTGCTATGTGATGAAGTCTAAGCAACCTTGATCGACAGTGATGGCCTATGGTGGAATTTGTAAAGAATTTTGTTAGCCCATCAGTTTCAAGCCCAATGATAAGATTGGTTGAAGCCAGGAGAAGCCCAGCTGATAAATGCTCCCTATCTAGCCCAAAGCCAAAACGCACCGTTTGACTTACCTTATCTGATCACTTGAAAAGCTGAGTCAGGATTGGTAGCTGAGTTGTCATGCTGGGATTGGTTTCGTATGGCTGATGCTTACCTTATCTCTAAAGAGCTATATAAAGAAAGAGATGATGAGAGAGAAGACAATTAATTCATTTTTTTAGGGTTCTCATTTTCTTTTCTTCTCAGAATCTGTTTTCTCTCGAATGGTCTTTGTGTTCTTGTGATTCATCTTGAATTTCTAGGCTCTCTGCTTTGAATTTGCGAGAGAGATAGAAGAGAAAAAGAGAGATCTGTGTATTGCAATTCTTCTGATACTACTTTTGTATATTTCTGGGTTATTATCATAAGTGAGATCGAGAGATTAGGTTTTATAGGTTGAGTGTTTGATGTATCAGGGCTTCTGGGCTCCTTTTGAGGGTTGATCTTGAATAGATCTGTGTAGTTCAAGGTTGTATAGACACCATATAGTGAAAAAGTCTCTTCTGAGTGGCTCAACGTGGATGTAGGCCCCATTCTTGGCCGAACCACGATATATCTTGTGTCATTTACTTTACTTGCAACTTTATCTTGTTAGATCTTGCATGTATAGGTGATATATTACCTGTTGAACTTAGATGATGCATGAGTAATTTAGTTGTTCGAATATATGCTTATATCTGAATGTTTATAGGCTTAAATTCGATCTATTGTTCACTCTTTGCATATTTTGATAATATAAAGAAGTCTGTTAGGTTACTAGATATTTTCTTTAATAAGTATCTTGGTTGTAAGTGAATCTTACTGAACCAGTGAAGAGATATAACTATTAGAAAGAATAGGATGTATACTTGGTATAATATCCTAACAGTGGTATCAGAGCCTTTAATCTAGTACCAACGGCAGACTCAGAAGGCATAATCCCTCCAGTGGAAGAGTCTTCAAACTCTAAGACTCATCTGGAGAAGAGGTAAACCCCGGTGAAACTGCAAGTGCTCAAGCTGAGGTAAATGTTCCTGACTTTGGCAATTTTAATAATTCTTTCAATTCTTTATTTAATATGAAGTTTGAAATTGATAAGTTTGATGGCACTAGGGATTTTGGAATCTGGAGAAGAAAGGTGAAAGCCCTCCTATCTCAACAAAAAATCCTCAGAGCTATTGAAAGCCCTGATAAATTGCATGATAGTTTAACTCAAGAACAGAAAGATGAGATGTTAGAAATGGCATTAGGAACTATAATACTTAATCTGTCTGATAATGTTCTTAGGGAAGTAAATGATGAAACCACTGCTTTTAATATCTGGAAAAGGCTTGAAAGCCTATATCTTACTAAATCCTTAACCAATAAGATCTATCTAAAAGAAAGGTTATTTAGTTTTAAGATAGACCCCAGTAAAGGCTTAGGTCAGAACTTAGATGAGTTTAAAAGAATGACCATTGAATTAGCCAATACTGGTGAAGATGAGAAGTTGAGTGATGAGAATGAGTCAATCATTCTTCTTAACTCACTTCCAGAGTCATTCAAAGATGTTAAATCTGCCATCAAGTATAGCAGGTCCTCTCTGAGCCTTGAAGAGTGCATTTCAGCTCTCAAGTCTAAGGACTTGGAACTGAAAATTGAGAGGAAGGATGGTGGTGAGAATCTGTTTGCTAGAGGCAGGCCTTTAGTTAAAAATAGTAAGAACAAAGGCAGAAGTAAAACCCCTAATAATAATAATAGATCTCAATCTAAAAATAGGTCTGGATCTAGGAAATGCTACTTTTGTGGGAAGGAAGGACATATAAAGAAATATTGTTATGAATTTAAGAAAAAGACTCAAGATAAAACACAAATAGAAGGCAATGCTGCAGTAGCCTCTAAATGTTTTGAACCTAGTGAAGTCCTTACTGTGAGCACAGAAGAAATAAAATCTGAATGGATTTTAGACTCTGGCTGCTCTTACAATATGTGTCCAAAAAGAGACTGGTTCATTGAGTTTGAAGAACTCAATGGTGGATCTGTGCTGATGGAAAATAACCAGAAATGTAATGTAAAAGGAATAGGTTCAGTTGCCATAAGAATGTATGATGGCATGATTAGAGTTTTTAGGAATGTTAGATTTGTCCCAAACCTGAAGAGAAATCTCATTTCTCTAGGAACCTTAGATGAGGAAGGGTACTCCTATAAAGCAGAAAGAGGCATTCTTAAGGCCTCTAAGGGATCCATTGTCATCCTTATAGGAGACAAGAGGAATGGGCTTTATATTTTGAGAGGGGTTACTTTCACAGATGAAGCTGCTTGTGTGGCTTCCAAAATCTGTGACAAAAGGTCTCTATGGCATAAGAGACTAGGTCACATGAGTGAAAGGGGTTGAGTGAGCTAAGTAAGCAGAATCTTCTTGATGGTGATCAAGTGAATAAAATTGAGTTTTGTGAAAACTACATCTTAGGTAAACAACATAGACTTAGCTTTAGTACAGCCCAACACACTACCAAAGAGATTCTTGAGTATATTCACTCAGATCTCTAGGGACCTGCCAAGGTCCCAACTCATGGAGGTAACCAGTACTTTCTTTTATTGATAGATGACTTTCAAGAAAAGTCTGGAACTATCTCCTAAAATCATGTTAAGAAAAAAAATTCTTAAATACAGATATTTTAGAGTTTCATAATAAAAAGTCAAACTTTTTGATTTTTTTTGCTTTAAAAATTCATGAGAGTAGATACTGTTATTGTTTGGTAAAAAAAAATCAAGCTTTTAAATGAATCAAACGTCGGTTATTGGGCAAAGTTGACTATGTCTTGATCATGATCAAGAAAGGGTGTTTTTAACAAAATTTCCCCATCAAACAAAACAACTTCATATTTACCCTGGTAGAAAAACGTAGCAAAAATGACCATAATTACTCCTTCTCTCTCAACTATTTCGGTTTCAATCATCTCAATTTCGATTTTTTTTTTGTTTAACAAGTGTGAGTTTTCATCGATTTAAACTATTTTTTTCATTATTTTATGGTTATTTGTGTGAAATTTGAACCAACTTGTTGTCAATGGCTATATATGTATATGTGTGTTGGGGAAATGTGTTGGTTCTTGCGTTGTGATTTGAGAGGATTTTCCAAGTTTGTGATTGTCCTCTGACCTCTGGTAATACAACTAGAAATTCCAATTCCATATTCGGATTTCCCGGTGAACAATAGTAATTGGAAAAACACTTTGATTTATTAATCGAATCTTCAACATCGGAAATGAAGGCAGTTCTTATATATACTTTTAAAAAAAACCTTTATTAAATATGTAATAATTTGTAAATATAAAAAACATGACAAAAAAAGAAATAAAATTATAAATCTCCACCATTCAAATTCTAGATGGACGGTGTAGATCTATTTATATAAAAAAATTAATTTTTTTTAAAAATAGGTAGCTAATTAGATTAAAAAATTATTGTGTTATAATTATTTAAAAAAATAAGAAAACCGGAGTGGTGGTGACCTTCACTTTACTATATATAATTATTTAAAATAAGGGTATTATGGACATTTGACAATTCAAACTAGTGAACTTTAACCGTGTCCCACGAGGAAGTCTGTTAGGATGCGTTTGGTATATGGGATGGGACAGGACAATGTGGGACAACTTGTTCTTGTCCCATGTTTGGCGTGACCTTAGTATGGGACATGACGGGATAAGATGGGACAAAAATCACAAAAATTTGTCCCACCCAAGACCCTAGAACAACTTGTCCCATGACATGGGACAAGTGTCAAAAAGACCAATTTGCCCTTTAAATGTTCAAACATTTACAAACATATCCAATATATTATATTATATATATATATATTAATATATAAGAATATATATATATATATATTATAATAATATATATTAATATAAATATATATAATACATTATATTAATATATATATATATATATATATATATAATACATTATATATGATATATATCATATATATAATAATATATAATAATATATTTAATATATTATATATAATTTTATAATATATATATAATATTATATATGTAATTATAATTACATATATAATATTATATTTAATAATATATAATAACATATATAAATTATAATTTATATATATTATTAAATATTATTATATATAATAATAATATATTTAATATATTATTTATTATTATATATAATATTATATATGTAATTATAATTTATATATATTATTAAATATTATTATATATAATAATATATTTAATATAATATATATATTTAATATATTTTTTAATAATATATATAGCATATATATATTATATTATTATATATATAGGATACATATATATATTATACAATATATATTATATATAATATTATATTTTCTATATGTACAAATATTTAATAATATATATATATCTTATATATTATATATAATGATATGATTATTATATCATTATATATAATATAAAATATTAATATATAATATTATTAAATAAGTATAATATATTTCAATTACAATATTACTATTTGTGTTAAATATAATAATATTGTAATTGAAAACAAGAGGTCATTTGAACCTCTTGTTTTTGTTTAATATTATAATATATTTTAATTACAATATTTATTTAATATTGTTTGTTTAATATATTGTTTAATATTAGACAGAACAAGGAGGGCACTCTAGTCATTTGAACCTCATGTCCCGTCCTGTCTCAGCCATACCAAACGTATAACAGTACAGTCCACAGTCATGTCCCAGACATTTCAAACACATCATGGAACAACTGTCATGTCTTGTCCTGTCCTGTCCTGTCCGGTCCATTCCCCGTACCAAACGCACCCTTAAAGCTTGGTCCTCTATGTCTTTTGTGGTGGTTTGGACGATTTGGGAAGCGAGGAATAGCAAGCTTTTCAAGAATGGTAAGGCCAATCTTAATCAAGCGGTGGACATGGTGCAGTTTAGAATTGCTTGGTGGTTCAAACACTACGGCACCAGTTCTATGGATCCCATCACATATATGCTCTTGAACATCAAGGATCGTTGCACTGATGCCACCAAAGTTAAGAGTCCAAAGATTGAGGAATGGATTCCCCCTTCCTTTAATACCTTGAAGTTCAACGTAGATTGGTCCGCTAGAAGCTCGCCTGGACAGGCGAGGATCGGTGGGGTGTTAATTAGAGACCATAGAGGCAAAGTTCTTTGCATTTTTTCGGCCAATGTGGGTATCCAAGATGCAATTACGGCGGAATTGTTAGCAATAGCTAAAGCGTGTGCCTTGTGTGCGTCTAATTCGGCTTTGGATGGTAAAATCTTTTGTTTTGTTACTGACTCTAAAATAACTGTTTCTTGGATAAACAGTGGTGGGATTGGGAGTGTCAAGCAGGTTCAGATCATTTACGATATTCGAAGCTACCTCAATAGTCTGACTCAAGCTCAAGTGGTGTTCAGTCCAGGGCTTCTAAGTCTTTAGCAGACTCTCTGGCAAAAGGTGGGCTAGTGGTGACGAGGAGGTTTTAACTAGAGTGTTTCATGACAAACCTGGGTTTCTTTTATGATGTGTTCACTCGGGTTTCGTTCCTTTTTTTCTGGGCTTCATCTAGCTCTGTTTTGTTTCCGTTTTATTGTGTTGCTTTTGGTTGGCCTGTGTTGGGGCTTTACCATTCTCGTTTGTGCTTTTTGCTGCTGCTTTGGGTTGTTTGTTTCTTCTTTGCTAGCTTTCAACAGCTTCTTTGCTAGTTTCTTCTTCAACCTCATCAAAACATTACCTTAAACAAGCTGAGTTTATTTTTCATAATTTGGTGACATCGGGACTTGAGATACAGAAGGATATTTATGTTGGTCTAATCTGGCTCGTAGCTATCAAGACAGTAAATAAAAAAAGGGTAGCGACATTGAGGGAAGAAATGCGACAAGTGGGAATCGAGGAGGGCAAAGAAGTACTCTTGTCTGTGCTGAGAGTTTGCTCAAAGGAAGGGGATGTGGAAGAAGCAGAAAGGATATGTCTCAAACTACTTGATTCTGATAATGGCATCGTCACTCAAGTTTTTGTTTATAAAATGTTAGCCTATGTCATGATTGGAGAATTTGCGAAATCCTTGGATATATTTAGGGAGATGTGGAAGCTTATGGGTTCTGCTACAGTTCCAATATATCACGAATTCATAGAGGTGTTATGTATAGCTGAAAATAAGGAACTAGCCGAATCTGTTCTTGATGAGTTCATAAAGAGTGACATGAAGCCACCCTTCATCATTCCTTCTTATATTAACATAACAAACCGTGATTTGTGCATGCGTGATAGATTGCATTTGGGCTTCTCAGAGTATGAAAATATTCTTGTTTACAATATATACTTGGAGTCTTTGATTAGAGCTGATAATGTTGAGAAAGCTGAGGAGGTTTTTAATCAAATGCAAAGTGATGAGGCGATTGGTATTAACGCTAGATCATGCAACTCCATTTTGAGTGGATACCTCGATAGATCAAGAAACTCCCTTTTGAGTGAACAGCCTTCTTATAAAGATCAGGTGAAGGTAGAAAATATATTTGATCTGATGTTGATGAAGGATTTTGATGTCGAACGCCTGTTATTGAGCGATGTTGACTATATCTTGATGATGATCAAGAAAGGGTTTGTTTAACTAGTGCTGTCCACTATTCCGGTTCGGGTTGGTTTCGGTTCCGTGGACAGCTCGAACCGAAACCGAACCGAAAAATTTTGGTTTTGAGTCGGTTTTTAACCGTCAGTTTCTGTTTCGTCCGGTTTTTTTTTTTCAAAAAAATGCCACATGGCAGCATCTAATTGGTTGGTTTGTTTTAGCCGGTTTTTTGGAGAGGTATAACCGTAACCGAACCGTCGGAAACTGGTTTTGTAACCGCTGGTTTCGGTTTCGATTTCGGTTTCGGTTTTTTGAATCCAGTTTCGGTTTTTAACTGTCGGTTTAACCAAACCGTGGACACCTCTAGGTTTAACTGATGTTAGTTTTCATTGATTTAAACTATTTTTTCATTATCTTTAACTGCACCGTAGTATCTCTAGCTATTTTAGGTTAGCATAAATATCAACATAGCAAAGGAACTGAATCCAAAAATCATTTGGTTAGAGAAAGAGAGATCAAAATTTTGAAAATGAAAAATAAAATAAGAATTGAAAAGGTGACTTTTTAAAAAAAATTAGAATGGCTCTATTGCCACCCAAAAAATTTCTAGCTATTACTTTCTACACGTTCTATAATACCAAAATTAACCTCAAAAATCATGACTCTCTACGAAAAGGGAAAACAAATTTATTGGGCTGTGATTTCTTGAGACAATTCACATAATACAAATTTATTCATTGGGATGTGTATGAATTTCATCCCCATATTGAAATGAGGATCCCCATTTTCCTCAAAATCTTATTTTTAATAATTAGTATTTTTCCCATTTATCCTATTTCCTCGTTTTCTCAATTTAAGTTTATTTGATTTTTTTTTTGCATGTTATAAGTTATAGTATTTTTTTATGGGTAGTGTTAACATGTGTCCTAGAGACACATATCAACAAGTATAAATATTTATTGTCTCAATCAATACATTAAATGTATTTTTGTATTAAATATTTTTCTTTTATAGTATTTTTGTAGTTGTTAATATGTGCTGAAAATACACAAAGTGTGTCTAATACAACCTAGAGGGGGGGTGAATAGGTTTTAGTTGATTTATTACCAACTTTTCGACTTAATCAATTTTAATAATCCTACTCCATATTAACAATCAATCAATCCAATATAAATATGCGGAAAACAATAAAAACACAAGGATTGATTTACTTGAGAAACCCTCCAACTGGGCAAAACTCACGGGCTATCCTCCTAGCCACAAACGGTCCTCAAATCCACTATTTGAACGAAAGTTTACAACCTAGGTTGACCTCAAGTCACACCTACTTAGTCACTAACCCTTTCACTCTACCCAACGGGCCTTTAATAGTGATTCTTGACCACAAGCTTGTGCACTAACTCACTTAGTCACAAAGCTTAACAATCAATGAAGAGGTTAAACAACCTAAGTGAATATGTAAAAGATATTCAAGTATGCAATTAATGCTAGGCAACAATAAATACTTATCTAAGGATTTAAAGATGTCAATAAATGTAAATCCTAGATATCAATATCTAAATGCAAATGCATGAAGATTTAGCTAGAGGGGTAAAATCGTCCTAAATGCTAGCTATTAATGAACAAGGCTCTCAACCAACACACAACAACTCAATCATGTTATAAATGCCAATAAACATAAAGATATGCAATAAAATCACATAAAAGAGCTAACCCTAGGCAAACAAGAACATAAATAAATACAAAGAGATTTAGGGCATGTTCAAGTTACCTAGTCAATGAAGCAAGAAGAATCCATGATGAGATAATGCTTGAAGAGGTTAGATGCACATGGATTTGTGTTTGGTTGAGTAAAGATGAGTTCTTGGGAGTTTCTCTCTCTAAGGGAAGCTTGGCCTCTCAATAATGGCTTCTTGAACTCATAGAAACGAGCAAGGAAGAAGATAGAGCATATATAAGGGAGCCCTAGTTGAAACAGCGTCGTTTTGAACTTAGGGCACAAAATCTCGTCAATACCACTAGATGGACCGCGTCTCAGGCAAGTGTCCAGACTGCGGTACACAAAGCAGTGTACCGTCTGGACTACAACGCGGTGCAGGGCGCTGTGCATGCAGGTGCACAGGCCGCGGTATGGGCAACAGAGGCCTACTGGACAACACCGCGACTTGGGTCGCTTTGCGTGCAGGTGTACAGGAAGCGGTACAGGGAGCATGACCCTGCTGAGGTATACCGCTCTGTATGCCGCGGTGCAAGCATGTCTTGCCAAGCGGTCTAGGCCGCGCTAAGAGAAGAAATTCTCTTTTCTGGGCAAACTCAACACACTAAGAGATGTGCAAAATGTGCAAGTGTGGAGTGTGAAAAGAGGCAAACAATACATCATTCAATTACATGAAGATAGGAACATAATGCATGCAAGTGAGTGTGTGCAACTAGATCTCTTCAAAGAAAGTTAAGCTAGTGAGATACCTTTGAAGTGCTCTTTGAGAGAGATGATGTCCTTGAAGCTTGATCACACTCAAGAGGCCTAAAATACCCTTACAAAGAATAATCCCCAATGTGGTTTGTCAACGAAATAAGCCAATCAAAATATGAGGAACTTACAATCTCCCCCTTTGGCTATTTCGTGACAAAACCACCACTCACAAATCATCCTCACAAAAAATTAAAAACTAAAGGTCAACAGAAGGATATTCTACATTACAAAAAGATACCTAGATACTAGGTCTTCAAAACTTCAAGCTCTTGTAGAATAGCCACCTTCCTTACAAAACAATGAGACTACACTTTCCAAGACAAGTGTATGTGAGGTGATTGAGAGAGATAAAAAAATAAGAGCAATTTGCATAATAAAAGAAAACTTCAACATGCAACATGCAAATGCTCCCCCTATATAGGTTACTCCCCCTCAACGGGACAATCTCTCCCTTTATGCAATCCTCTTAAATAAAACCACATTACTCCCCCTTTTTGTAATGAGATAGGCAAAGGAGTATTCCTCAACCGGGTCACTGTAGCAAAGAGAGCTATTTGCAAGATAAGTGCATAATCATATACAACAACGTTATGCAAATCAATTAATTGAGAGAGAATCATTGAGGGTTTTATTGTTTAGAAGGAAATGTGTGACTTAATTGCTTTGGATGTAAGACATGTAACATCATGGTTCAAGCAAATGGTATTTGGCAAAGCAAACATCAAAAGGGTTTCCAAAAGAATTCAAACCAATTTATACCCTTTTGTTATAAGCAAGCAAGATATAGTTTTTCAAAAAGAATTTCAATTTAAAGAGCAACTATATCAAACTTTATAAGCAAAACAAGACATGAGTGACTTTTGCACCCTTTTTGATTTTTCCGGGTGGGATACCCGTATGATGGTAGTCTTGTTCAACTAATAAAGAAAGAGAGAAGACTAAATTTGGATGAGACATCCTTGTTTATTGCATGGATACTAGATTCTTATTGGGTTTAGTCTTCTCATTTGCTTTCACACATATTTTGCACTAGAGCAATCAAAAACATTTCATGCATATTATTTTAAGCATGTCATTAAAAGTTCTCATGTCATGGAGTTAAATTATGGGTCATTCAAGTGTACTTTCCCAATCAAAATCTCCTTGTCCAAAAATGCATTTTTGAACATAGATGTGACATGGATTACAAATCAAGCAAGGCACACTTATTAAATAAAAAGCCATATAAGAATATATATATAGGCACAACCAAGAATACTCAAGCAATTAATAAAGAAGCATAAAGTTGATCAAGTTTTTGCTTATTCCAACATGCAAGGTTGCTCTATTTGCTTGAGTTCCCCATAAGGGGTCAATCACCAAAACACATCAAGGCATATGACAAATTCCAATAGACCTACTAAGAGACTTGAACCTAGTTGAGTCTAAGGGCTTTGTAAATAAATCCGCTAGTTGATCATTAGTGCCCACATGCTCAAGTGCAATGCATTTGTTTTCAACTAGTTCCCTAATGATGCCTAATGTCTATATGCTTTGTCCTAGAGTGCTGAACAGGATTCTTTGAAATGTTAATTGCATTCATGTTATCACAATAAAGGGTAAGAATACCTTGATCAAAGCCGTAATCCACAAGCATTTGTTTCATCCAAAGGAGTTGTGTGCAAGCACTCCCGGCGGCTATGTATTCCGCTTCAACTGTGGATAGAGAGATGGAATTTTGCTTCTTGCAAAACCATGAGACCAAGTTGTTGCCTAGGAAGAAGCAACCGCCCGATGTACTCTTCCTATCATCATAATTTCCTGCCCAATCTGCATCACTAAAGCCAACTAAGCTAGCATTAGTGTCAAAAGAGTACCATATCCCATAGTTGGATGTCCCATTCACATATCGAATGATTCTCTTCACGGAGGAGAGATGGGATTCCTTGGGATCCGCTTGGTACCTAGCACACACACCCACACTGAAGGCTATATCGGGCCTACTTGCGGTCAGGTAAAGCAAGCTACTAATCATGCCACGATAAAGACTTTGTTCCACACTCTTGCCACTAGCATCCTTGCTTAGTTTCAAGGTGGTACTCATGGGTGTGTCACAATGTTTGGCATTCTCAAGGCCAAATTTCTTTACTAGGTTTTTAGCATACTTAGCTTGGGATATGAAAATCCCATCATGCAATTGCTTGATTTGCAAACCTAGGAAGTAATTAAGCTCCCCAACAAGACTCATCTCAAACTCATGAGACATGACATCAACAAATATTTGGACTTTGGATTTGTTGGTGGAGCCAAACACAATATCATCAACATAAATTTGAGCTATGAAAAGCTCATCTTTGTTCCTCTTGATGAATAAAGTTTTGTCAACACTACCCCTAGTGTAGTCATTGTCAACAAGAAATTGAGTAAGGCGCTCATACCAAGCCCTAGGTGCTTGTTTCAACCCATATAAAGCCTTCTTGAGGCTATAGACATGATTGGGGTGGTGTGGATCCACAAACCCCTTGGGTTGCTCAACAAACACCTACTCATGCAAGAAACCATTGAGGAATGCACTCTTAACATCCATTTGATGCAATTTGAACTTGTGCACACATGATATGGACAAAAGAAACCTTATGGACTCAAGACGGGCAACCGGAGCAAAAGTCTCCTCAAAGTCAATACCCTCAATTTGAGAGTATCCTTGTGCTACAAGTCTAGCCTTGTTGCGCACAATGTTGCCATTTTCATCCGACTTGTTCCTATATACCCATTTGGTGCCTATGACATTAGTATCTTTGGGTCTAGGAACAAGAGTCCAAACCTCATTTCTTTCAAATTGGTTTAGCTCTTCTTGCATGGCAAGAACCCAAAATTCATCATTCAAGGCTTCATCAACCTTTTTGGGTTCAATTTGAGAGGTGTAACAAGTATAGCTAATTTGATTAGTTATTTGACGCCTAGTACTAACACCCTCATTCATATCTCCAAGAATGTCATTCTTATTGTGGAGATGTCTAACCCATGGAGCGGGTTCTTTAGAGTCCAAAGATGGATCTCTATCAAGAGGTTGGATGACCTCTTCATCAAGACTTGACTTCACATCAATTGAAGTCTCAACATTCTTCTCCAAGAAAGGATCATCAAGCACAATGACCTCCTCATCATGGTCTCTAGTCTTAAGCCTACAATCATCTATGACGACATTAGATGATTCCATGACACTCCGAGTTTTTAAATTGAAAACTCTATAGGCCTTACTATTAAGGGCATAGCCAATAAAAATCCCCTCATCACTCTTGGCATCAAACTTGCCAAGTTGATCTCGGTCTTTAGAATGTAGCATTTGCTCCCAAATGAGTGGAAGTAGCTAATATTTGGCTTCCTACCCTTCCATAATTGATAGGAGGTTTGCCTAGTACCGGGCCTTAGGAAGACTATATTTCCTATGTAGCAAGCCGTGTTGACGGCCTCGGTCCAAAGGTTCCTAGGGACATTGTTGCTAAGCAACATCTCTTGAAGGACCATATTCTTCCTCTCAACAACCCCATTTTGTTGAGGAGTTCTAGGAGCCGAAAACTCATGGGAAATGCCTAAGCTATTGCAATAGCTTTCAAAACAAGCATTTTCAAATTCCCTCCCATGGTCACTCCTAATTCTTTTAATGCTTTTAATGTGTGAGTTCTTTTCATTTTGAATTTTAGTGCAAAGCATTTTAAATTTTTCAAAAGTTTCAGATTTTTCTCTAAGAAAATATGTCCATGTAAATCTAGAGAAATCATCAACACAAACAAAAATGTATCTCTTGCCGCCGAGACTCTCGGTTTGCATGGGACCCATAAGGTCCATATGTAGAAGCTCTAATGGCTCCTTGGTGGCGAGATGCTTGCCTTTCTTGTGCATACTTTTGGTTTGTTTTCCTTGTTGACAAGGTCCACAAACGCCATCGACTTTCTTCCCAAGCTTAGGGAGGCCACGCACAACCTTGAACTTATCTAAGATCCTCAAATCTCGATAGTTCATGTGGCCAAGTCTTTGATGCCATAACTCAATTTCCTCACATTTGGACATATTGCAAGAGATAGCACTAGCTTCAAGACAATAGCAATTGTCACTGGATCTCTTTCTTTTTAGCAAGGTTTGTCCATTTGGCATTAAAATAGAGCAATCATTTTTGTTAAACAACACAGAGAGTCCATCATCATTAAGATGAGAAATGATTATGAGATTGGCTTGCAAGCCATCAACAAGTAGAGCATTGGACAAGGAGGGTAAATCGGGAATGGAAATAGTTCCTTTCCCTATGACTTTTTTTCTAGATCCATCACCAAAGGTGACAAATCCTCCATCCTCCAAGACAAGGGATTTAAAGAAGCTCTTGTTCCCCGTCATATGCCTAGAACATCCACTATCCAAATACCAAGTGTTAGAGGCATTTGCCTTCAAGGAAATTTGAGCCACATAGCAAGAATAGGTATTCCTTCTAATCCACCTAGGTGTAATGTTCTCATTCCTAGTGGTATTAGTCACATTGGCTCTAGATTTCCTAGGATCATGCAAATTTGCTCTAGATTTCCTAGGAACATGCATTTTAGCTCTAGCTCTATTTCTTTCAATCATGCTCTTGATTTTACACATTTCAATGTATTTGAAGCAATTAGGTCTAATGTGACCATCAACACCACAAAAATGACAAGTGGGAATAAAATAAGAAGACGTACCATGCCCTTGTGAGTACAAAGGGGCTTTCCTACGCATTTGAGCTTGTCTTTGGTGTTGGATTGGTTCTCTTCTTCTTTGTTGTTGAGTTGGAATGAATTGCTTCCTTGGTTGACCTTGCATGAATTGCTTTTTGGCTTGATGGTATTTCGGTTGAGGGAAACTTGCTTGATGCACCCTTGTTGATTGAGCTTGAGCTTGTTTCCCTTGTGCTACCTTGACTTGAGGATCTTTAGAGCACTCTTCTAGTTCGATCTTCTTCCTAGGATATTGTGGGGGTGGAGGCTCTTTGTTATCCAAACTCTTGACAAACACAATCTTGCTTGAGGATGAGGTCTCCTTGTCATCTTCATAGCCAAGACCTTTCTTATCACTTGGCCTCTTGCCAACTCCCAACATGTGGTCAAGTTTATTCGTGCTTGAAGTCATCTTAGCAATGATCTCTCTAGCTTCTTCAAGCTCCTTTTCCATCAATTCCTCATTCCTTTTGGCTATCTTCACTTCTTTATTTAAGTGAGTAGCTTCGGTGGATAGCTTGAGATTCTCTCATTTTAGCCTTTGAATCTCTTTCTTCATCTTCAATCTTGAGCTTTGAAAATGCTCAATGAAGCCTTCAAGATCCATTCCTCCTACATCCATATTTGTTGAATGGGATGAAGAGTCACCATCGCTAGAGTCATCTTCACTTTGTTTCTCTACCTCTTCATCATCTATTGCTTCCTTACTCTTGAGAGAAGATGCGAAGGCAATAAAGTTTGCCACATGATCCTCATCATCTAAGGATTCTCCTTCTTCTTCCAAGTCATCACCATCGCTCCACGTGGCGGCCATGGCCTTTCCTTTCTTCTTATTTTTCAAATTTCCACAATCCGTGGAGATGTGTCCGAAACCTCCACATTCGAAGCATTGAATCCTTTTTCTTATGGGCTTGTCTTCACTTGACTCAAACTTCTTGAAAGGAGTCTTCTTCTTTATTTCCTTTCCTTTGGATCCAAATCCCCTCTTCTCAAAATTGATGAACTTCTTGAATCTTTTCACCATGAGGGCCATTTCTTCATCTGAGTCTTCTTCCTCCTTCTCAACCTTAGAAGTCTTCAGAGCAATGCTCTTTTGCTTCTTTTGAGGTGTAGGTGTGGGAGTCCATCTAGACTCATATGCTAGAAGCCTTCCAATAACTTCACTTGGCTTCATATTCTTGTAGTCACTATTCTCCTCAAGAGCAGTCACTTTTGATTCAAATCTTGCTGGAAGCGACCTCATAATTTTTTGCTTGATCCTCTTATCCGAATAGGGATCACCAAGTTGATGGCTTTGATTGACTATGTCCATCATCTTCACTTGAAAGTCGTTGAAGCACTCATCCTCCTCCATCCTAATTTGCTCGAATTGTGTTTGGAGGACTTGAAGCTTGGAGTCCTTGACCACCTCGGTTCCCTCATGGGCCGTCTCTAGAATCTCCCATGCCTCTTTTGCAATTCTTGTTGTTTGGATCAATTTGTACTGATTTTCATCCATTGCACAAAGAATAGCATGCATAGCCTTGTTGTTCCACTTGGATGCTTCAAACTCTTGAGTTGACCATTCCGACTTGGGCTTGGGAACTACACTTTCGTCTTCAAGAGTCTTTTCCTGAAGAGCGTAGCCATCTTCAATTGCCATCCATGCTCGGTCATTTATTTGGCAAATGTAAGACTCCATCTTGCCTTTCCAAGAGGCATAGTTTATTCCGGTGAGCAAAGGGGGTCTTGTGCTAGAGGCTCCCTCATTACCACTTCCGTTCCCACTCATAGTGTTTGGGTATGAATGAGATGAATGTTTATGATGCAACAAACACAAACAAAATGCAAGACACACAACGAGCAAGGATCACCTAAGTGTATCTAGGAACCCGCTCTGATACCAATTGAAAATACACAAAGTGTGTCTAATACAACCTAGAGGGGGGGGTGAATAGGTTTTAGTTGATTTATTACCAACTTTTCGACTTAATCAATTTTAATAATCCTACTCCATATTAACAATCAATCAATCCAATATAACTATACGGAAAACAATAAAAACACAAGGATTAATTTACGTGAGAAACCCTCCAACTGGGCAAAACTCACGGGCTATCCTCCTAGCCACAAACGGTCCTCAAATCCACTATTTGAATGAAAGTTTACAACCTAGGTTGACCTCAAGTCACACATACTTAGTCACTAACCCTTTCACTCTACCCAACGGGCCTTTAATAGTGATTCTTGACCACAAGCTTGTGCACTAACTCACTTAGTCACAAAGCTTAACAATCAATGAAGAGGTTAAACAACCTAAGTGAATATGTAAAAGATATTCAAGTATGCAATTAATGCTAGGCAACAATAAATGCTTATCTAAGGATTTAAAGATGTCAATAAATGTAAATCCTAGATATCAATATCTAAATGCAAATGCATGAAGATTTAGCTAGAGGGGTAAAATCGTCCTAAATGCTAGCTATTAATGAACAAGGCTCTCAACCAACACACAACAACTCAATCATGTTATAAATGCCAATAAACATAAAGATATGCAATAAAATCACATAAAAGAGCTAACCCTAGGCAAACAAGAACATAAATAAATACAAAGAGATTTAGGGCATGTTCAAGTTACCTAGTCAATGAAAGCAAGAAGAATCCATGATGAGATAATGCTTGAAGAGGTTAGATGCACATGGATTTGTGTTTGGTTGAGTAAAGATGAGTTCTTGGGAGTTTCTCTCTCTAAGGGAAGCTTGGCCTCTCAATAATGGCTTCTTGAACTCATAGAAACGAGCAAGGAAGAAGATAGAGCATATATAAGGGAGCCCTAGTTGAAACAGCGTCGTTTTGAACTTAGGGCACAAAATCTCGTCAATACCGCTAGATGGACCGCGTCTCAGGCAAGTGTCCAGACTGCGGTACACAAAGCAGTGCACCGTCTGGACTACAACGCGGTGCAGGGCGCTGTGCATGCAGGTGCACAGGCCGCGGTATGGGCAACAGAGGCCTACTGGACAACACCGCGACTTGGGTCGCTTTGCGTGCAGGTGTACAGGAAGCGGTACAGGGAGCATGACCCTGCTGAGGTATACCGCTCTGTATGCCGCGGTGCAAACATGTCTTGCCAAGCGGTCTAGGCCGCGCTAAGAGAAGAAATTCTCTTTTCTGGGCAAACTCAACACACTAAGAGATGTGCAAAATGTGCAAGTGTGGAGTGTGAAAAGAGGCAAACAATACATCATTCAATTACATGAAGATAGGAACATAATGCATGCAAGTGAGTGTGTGCAACTAGATCTCTTCAAAGAAAGTTAAACTAGTGAGATACCTTTGAAGTGCTCTTTGAGAGAGATGATGTCCTTGAAGCTTGATCACACTCAAGAGGCCTAAAATACCCTTACAAAGAATAATCCCCAATGTGGTTTGTCAACGAAATAAGCCAATCAAAATATGAGGAACTTACATGTGCCAATAATCTGAATTTTTGTAGAACACATTTTAACACAACCTTTTTTTAATATATAATTTTTAGTTAAACATAATCAAACAGAGAAACGGGAAAATCAAGTAAATATTTCAAATTGAGAAAAGGGAAAAATAAGGGAAACGAAGAAATGGGGAGGTGGACCTAACTCCCATATCCCCATTTTTCCCCTATTATTTGATAAAAATGTCGGTTCTCACTTCTCACATTGACTTTAAGAGATCGTTTGTTTTATTTACTTAAAACTTAATAGGTCTAAATCATAATTATTAAGTTGTTTTGTTTATTTTTTTTAAGTGGTCAAACAACTTAAAAATAACCAAAAAACAACTTAAAATTAAAAGTAAAAAATCCTGACTTTTCAATTAATTGCGAATCACTGAATTGCATTAAATGCAATCTAAAATCTTTTCTTCCGATATTATCCTCTATATATAACATATTTCCAATTTCATCATAATTATATATGGTATAGAAATCTTTATTTGAATATGTTGCTTATTTCAAATAGTTTTAAAAATAAAAAAGAATCATAATCACTTCCCTTACCGGTGTTTAATATCAATACTTTATTATAATATTTGAGTGATGTATTTATATATTACTTTTTTTAGAGTGTTTTGTGTGAGTTTTCCTGCTACCCTTTTATTTTTTTAAAAAAAAAGAAAAACCTTTTCTTTTTTTTTTAGTAAAAATGAAATTTGTTTGTAATCGAAGAGAAGATCATGACCATATGTGTTCATATATAATTATTATTTTTTAATTATTTTTATTCAATATTATATGTATAATTGTTTAACATGGGTATAAATATAAAATTACTTATTTTCAGATAATTTTACTTTTAAAAAACAAACGTATTGATAATACATTCAGATGTGAGGAAAAAAAAATTATCCCTAATATTCAAAAAATAAGGGTAAATATCATTTTCATCTCTATGGTTTACCCTATTATCCGTTTTAGTCCTCGTTGTTCCAGTATTGGTTTGTTTAATCCTTCTGTAACAGTTTTCGTTAAAATCAGGTCTTTTGACATGACCAGACGGTTTTACCCTTCTAATAAATATTAAAAGGATTTAAAAAATAAAAAAATCATAAAAAATCAAAATCAAAACTTTCCATAATGAAAAAGAAATTGAAATCAATCAAATCAAAATCAAAATCAGTTTTTTTTTTCTCCATTCATGACAACCAAACTGAAACTTATTTTTATTCTTCAAAATCTGTTTCCATTTTTTTCTCCAATACTTCAGAATCAACACCAGAAACCAAACCCAATCTCCAAGACCAAACCCACACCACCTTTCATCTCAATCACCAAACCCCAGCCCTCAAAATTTTTCCAGAAACCTCATAGACCACAAGAACCGAGAAATCAACTCCCCACTAGAACACCTAACCTAACCTCAAACACCAAACCCAGAAACTATCACCAAACAAGAACAAAAAAGAATACCCATCCAGAAACCAAGAACACCGAGCATACCTATCAAGAACACCATTCAAACCAAAAAAAAAAATTTATGGAAAAAAAAAATCACCAGATTCATGAAATGTTTAGGGTCCGTCCTATAAGCGTTTTTCGTTAACTGTTTTTCGAAAAGAAAAATGAAAATGAAAATGAAAATGAAAACATTGTTTTTTGTTTCAATTTCGAAATCCGAAAACGCGTCTGGTAGCCTATGATAAAAGCTGGATTCTGAAAACGAACACGAAAAAAACACGTCTGGTAGGCTAACCGAAAAATATCAAAAATCTTTAATTTTCCTATTATTTTTTTCATAGAATCAAAGGTATTATGTTAAAAAAAAAATCACAACATCAAAATCACACACAAATCAAAACCACAACATCAAAACCCATCACAAAATCACAGCATCAAAAACCCATCACAAATCAAAACCTAAAAAAAAAATTATGTTCAGCTGAAGAAGAAGAAGATCGGCAGCGAAGAAGAAGCCGATCGGCGGTGAAGAAGAAGAAGTCGATAGGCAGCGAAGAAAAAGAAGAAAAAGTCGATCGGCGGCGAAGAAGAAGAAGAGTAGGGCCGATCGTCGGCGAAGAGGCGAAGAAGAAGAAGAAGTGGATCGGTGAAGAAGAAGAAGAAGAAGCCGATAGGTGGCGAAGAAGAAGAAGAAGAAGTCAATCGGCGGTGAAGAAAAAGAGCAGGGCCGATCGGCGGCGAAGAGGCGAAGAAGAAGAAGAAGAAGAAGTGGATTGGCGAAGAAGAAGAAGAAGCCGATCGGCGGTGAAGAAGAAGAAGAAGAAGCCGATCGGCGGTGAAGAAGAAGAGGAGGGCCGATCGGCGGTGAAGAGGCGAAGAAGAAGAAGCCGATCGGTGGCGAAGAAGAAGAAGAAGCTAATCGGTGGCCTGGAAGAAGATGAAGAAGAATAGTGACGGGAAGATGGAGAAAAGTAAGAAAAAAAAAGTGATTTTTTTTATTAAAAAAAATAAGTGAAAAAAAAAAACAAAAACAAAAACGAAAAACAACTTTCAAATGTTTTTCAAAATTTTCACTTTTAACACTAATTGTGTTTTTCAATTTTTTTTTCAGTTTCAAGAACGCGAATTCGAAATCGTTTTTGGAAAACAAAAACGAAAACAAAAAAAAACAGCTGCAGGACGGGGCCTTAGATTCCCATAAAAAGCTTCAAAAATACAAATTGTAGAGCTTAGCAAACAAGGCAATTGTAATTGGGTGCAGACTGCAGAGCACTGCATTTTACAAAATTACATCAACTTTTCAAAAAAGAATTCAGAAATTACATATAAGATACATGATCCGTAGCCATTAATTCAATGAAAGATCATATTCGCAAAGCAAAGAAAAAAGAAAAAAGAAATGCAAGCATTCCACTACTGTTTTAGGCATAAAAACAAACACCTTGAAGACATGCTTTAACCGCAACAAATCTTCTTCAACTTATATGATGTCGATTCATCAATCGAATACTTGTTGAGTACCCAGATGGAGTGATTGTAGGATCTGTTGAAGAGCTCATCAAGCACTTTGGCGTCGACTTCTCTATAGTTGACGAAATTCTCGGCTGCTAGGTTTGGGTTAAGGGAGAGAAGAGAATTTCGATTTATAGAGAAGATGGTAAGGAGGGAGAGAGATGAGGGATCTGATCTGACATAAAATTAAATTTTAAAAAATTCAAAACCTAATCGACCTAAATGGAAACCTAATCTTGGGGTTTTGTGTGATTTGCGATGTGTATGTGTGAGAGAGAGAGAGAGAGAGAGAGAGAGAGAGAGATGGTTGTTTGGTGTGTGAGAGATGGTGATTTTTGTTTGTTTATTTGTTTGTGAATCTGGTGTGATTGCGTTTTGGTGGTGTTGTTGTGGATTTTGTGGTGGCTTGGAGGCGGTGGCTTGGAGGTGGTGTCTCAGTTTTAGATTTTAGATTTGGTGTTAGTGATTTGGATCAGATACGGTGGTTTTTGGAAATGAATTTTAATTCTTTTTTAATTTGGTAGAGATCAAAAGTTTAAATTTTGTTATTTTTTAATTAAATATTTATTATTATTTAATTTATTTATATTTATTAATTTGATTAAGTGATTATCTATCCATTTACCAATATACCCTCACTTGGTTAACGGAACCCTAACAGAACCTGACGGTAGGGACCAAAAAAACGATTAATAGTGAACGTTTGGACCTGCAAAGCCAATACTGGAATGACGGGGATCGAAATGGATAATAGGGTAAACTACAGGGACGAAAATGATATTTACCTAAAAATAATAATAAGTGCCACGTGTCAAGTAAATAGTGGCATCTTGTGAGAAGACACAAGACGGGTTTTGAATTTTGAGGGGGTTTAGGAATCGCGTGAAGCGAAAGTAAACAAACATTTATACATTCAAAGTAGAAAGTAGAAAACATGCTTGCAATCTCAACCCATCCACCGAGCCCAACCCAAACCCTCATTGTCTCACCGATGCGCGCCTCTCTCTCTCTTCTCCGTTCTCTCTCTTACTCTCTCCACCACCACCGCCACCTCCTCCATCACTCTATCCCCACCACCAAGCCCCACCGCTTCTCGTCATTCTCACTCGCCTCCACATCCTCCGCTTCTCACAGTACTTTCGTCGAACACTCGGCGAGCAGAGATAGTTCTTCCGAGGAAGAGAGATGGGAGTACTTTAACAGCAGCGAAAAAGCCTCCGGCAAAAGCGAAGGTGGGTCTTTGGGTTTCGACGTGGGGGCGGCGGGTAGCGAAATGAAGCACCTGGGTGCGCCATCGTTGGAGGTGAAGGAGCTGGAGGAGCTGCCAGAGCAGTGGAGGAGGTCGAAGCTGGCGTGGCTCTGTAAAGAATTGCCTGCGCATAAAGCGGGCACGCTTGTCAGGATTTTGAATGCGCAGAGGAAGTGGTTGAGGCAGGAGGACGCCACTTATGTAGCTGTGCATTGTATGCGGATTCGCGAAAATGAGGCCGGGTTTAGGGTATATATTCTTGATTACTGATTATATCCTTGTTAAGACTTTTTGTAGTTACATGGTTTTTGATTGCTCAAATGGGTATTTGGATTTTATATGGTTGAATTCTGTGGAATTTTCGGGTGATCGGGTCGATGTTTGCATGCTATGGCGTTTTTGATTTTAGGAGGTGGTAAGTTTCATGCTTGTTCTCACGGTTTGTACTAGAAGTGAAGAAAGATCACCTCTTTTTAAAAGAAAATAAAAAATTGGTAGCAATGAGTTTGCAATTTGTTTTATGTTCGAATGGCTGTGAGGAATATGGTTGCATTTGTGAATTCAAGTTTCTGTTGTTGATAATGTGTGATCTTGTATGGCTTGCTAAGTTGGATGACAAGCTTTTTAATCAGGTTTGATTTTTGCATGATTGTGCTTGAGTATATTTACATAGGCTTACATGCTTTTATCTGGGTATAAAACTGGAGAGGCAATTTGGATTGTCAATGCTGGAAGTAATTTTTGGATGGCGGTTGATATGCACGGATAAATAGCAGGGGCACAAGAATTTTATGCCCAAAATATTAAGTCATATCCATGCTTTGTTTTATGTTGTTCACCATCTGATTTATGTCTGTGCAAGGAATTTTTGTTTTTCAGTTTCCGTTTTGCTCATTTGTTTTACTTTTACGCATGAAGTCTGTTTTTGTTATGATTGCATATCGTGTTTTTGCCACCAGTAAGCTTGAGTGTTATTAAAAATCGTTTGTTACAATGTTTCAGGTGTACAAATGGATGATGCGACAGCATTGGTATCGATTTGATTTTGCTCTCGCTACCAAGCTGGCAGACTTCATGGGTAAGGAGCGAAAGTTTGCAAAATGTCGAGAGATATTTGATGACATTATTAATCAGGGACGTGTGCCTAGTGAGTCTACATTTCACATCTTGATCGTTGCATATCTTAGTGCACCAGTTCAAGGTTGCTTGGACGAAGCGTGTGGCATTTATAATCGTATGATTCAACTGGGAGGTTATCAGCCCCGTCTTAATTTGCACAATTCTCTCTTCAGAATTCTCATAAGCAAACCCGGAGGCTCATCAAAACATTACCTTAAACAAGCCGAGTTTATTTTTCACAATTTGGTGACATTTGGACTTGAGGTACAGAAGGATATTTATGCTGGTCTCATCTGGTTACATAGCTATCAAGACACTATAGATATAGAAAGGATAATGTCGCTGAGAGAAGAAATGCGACAAGCGGGAATCGAGGAGGGCAAAGAAGTACTTTTGTCTGTCCTGAGAGTTTGCTCAAAGGAAGGAAATGTGGAAGAAGCAGAAAGAATATGGCTCAAACTACTTGATTCTGATGATGGCATCCCCACTCAAGCTTTTGTTTATAAAATGGAAGCCTATGCCAAGATTGGGGAATTTACGAAATCCTTGGATATATTCAGGGAGATGCAGAAGCTTTTTGGTTCTGCCACAGTTCCAGCATATCACAAAATCATAGAGGTGTTATGTAAAGCTGCGAATATGGAAATCGCAGAATCTGTTCTGGATGAGTTTGTAAAGAGTGGCATGAAGCCACTTATGCCTTCTTACATTGATCTAACAAATAGCTACCTCAATTTGGGCATGCATGATAGATTATATTTAGCCTTCTCAGAGTGCCTCAGGAGATGTCGACCCAACCGTACTATTTACAATATATACTTGGAGTCTTTGATGAAAGCTGGTAGTCTTGACAAAGCTGAGGAGGCTTTTAATCAAATGCATAACGATGAGACGATTGGTATTAATACTAAATCATGCAACACCATTTTGAGTGGATACCTTTCTTCTGGGGAGTATGTAAAGGCAGAAAAGATATATGATCTGATGTGCCGGAAGAAATATGATATCGAACTCCCATTGATGGAAAAACTTGACTATGTCTTGAGCTTGACCAGGAAACAGGTTAAGAAGCCTGTAAGCCTGAAGTTAAGCAAAGAACAAAGAGAGAATTTAGTGGGTTTGCTGTTAGGTGGTTTGTGTATTGAATCGGATGAGGACAGGATGAATCACATGCTCAGGTTCGAGTTCATTGAGAATTCTGGCATGCATTCTGTTTTGCGGAAACATTTATACGACCAGTACCACGAGTGGTTACATCCTTCTAGCAAGCTGAGCGACGATGGGGATAATATACCATACAGGTATTCTACCATCTCGCATTCTTATTTTGGTTTTTACGCAGACCAGTTTTGGCCAAGAGGACGACCTATGATTCCCAAGTTAATCCACCGCTGGCTGTCACCGCGTGCTATGGCATACTGGTTTATGTACGGAGGCCACAGAACATCATCAGGGGATATTCTATTAAAGCTGAAAGGAAACCTCGAGGGAATCGAGAAAGTTGTCAAGACATTGAAAGCAAAATCTCTCGATTGCAGGGTGAAGAAGAAAGGGAGAGTGTTTTGGATAGGTTTTCTCGGAAGCAATTCAACTTGGTTCTGGAAACTCATAGAACCCTACGTTTTGGATGACATAAAAGAAGAGTTTCTAAAAGAATACGGTGAGGCATCCGTTGACAGAGCAGAAGAAACCCGAAACATCAGCTTTGATAGTGGGTCTGATTCTGATGGAAATGCTTCTGATTACAGTGATGGTGGTAGCAATGTGTAGTGCTTGTGGGCAATCTCTGAGAGTTGGTACATATGAAACTGGATGCAGAGTTAACTTATTATCAAATTAAACTAGTCAATGAAGAGTTTCCATAGTTATGATTATAATAGATAAATGAGTTTTTGTAAATTTGTTCTTATTTGTTCCCAAAATCCTTGAGTTTGACAAAAATTGAAAACAAACGTCTTTAAAATGTGATAATGACGCTAGTCTCATAGAAATACAAAATTAAGAAGTCGGTTTTCAAAATGGATTAAGAATTATTATAAATTTGGGTGCTAACCGAGGAAACATGATTCCAACCATAATCTTATTTATAATTTGATATCCATACGAAGAAATTATTACTGGGTTATCATAGTCTTGTAGATAAAAGTGAGGTGAGTCGTAGAAAACCCTTCACTTTTACATGATTTATGTTAACCTTAAGTCTTCACATTCATACGTTTTAATGGTGATAGTAGAAATTAAAATATATATATTAAATTAGAAAAGAAATTTACCAAGTACAATGTCATATTTTGATAAAACTAATAACTAGAATCTTTACTAAAATAAATTATAATTTAAAAATAATTTACATATCAAGTACGGTTCAAAATAAATACAACTTCCACCCGAGTCAGAATGCAATTGCTATTGGGGAGGAATGTCCCAACACTTTACTATTTAATGTAACTAATCATTATTTATTTATTTAAACCTCCATGTAAGTAATTTAAAGCAACAGATTTAAGAAATGAAGATAGTGCCGCATTGTTTGCTTACAAAGGTCAGTTACTGTAGATGGTCGTTCTACAGTTAGAGGATTGGGTCAAATCGAAGTAGGTCCAAGCAACTTGTTGGACTAGTTGAACCGGATATCTTGTCTTCTTCAAAAATAACCTGTAAAAAAGATTGAAACCAAACAAAAATAACAAGAAACAAACTGACGAAAGAATGGGTTGGTGATTGATTTCGAGTCTTAGTTGCGCTTAAGCTGAGCGTTTATGGTAGAAATTGACTGGAAAAATATTGTAAGAAGAGTCTGGTGGCTGGATAAATAGTTTTGACAGGGTTTCAGCTTAGCAAAAAAGCGTTTTTGAAGAGTTGTTGGAGATATTTCAGGGATATCTCCTTGATTTTATGAGATCATCTCGTGATATTCTCAGTTCAAATGAACTGATAATAGTTGATTTTAACTGAAAGTGTGACCAAGTCAAACAACTATTCTGATAGAACAATTCGGGTCGACACGGGCCAATTGAACATGATCTGGGCCGTCTAAGATTTTCAATGGGCTTCGGTCGTTAGGCCCAGAAGCCATTTTTGGCTACCACAGTTTGTCCTCCATTCTCTAAAGAAGTTTCTGATTTGGAGAGTGTTATCTCAGTCGAGTCGACTGTAGACTCTACCGTATGTCGAATAGAGTGATCGACAAGATCCTTAGTTTTATCAAGGTGTCGACTACTTTGTTAGCCTTGAGAAGCTAAACCAATGGAGTTTAAGCAGTTCAACTCCTGGGGCTGACGTGGTACACCATTTTGGGCGCGATTTTGAATTTTGGGCGCACTTATCGAAAAGATTAAATTTCAAACTAACCCTTGCAGTTACCTTGGTTAGTTAATTCCAAGAGTGGTGTAGACATGTGGTCACTTGAGTTAAAACGTGAGTTTATATAAACAAAAACCCACTTCACTAAGCATTTTACTTAGACATGACGCCGGTTCGGTTCGAACCGGAGAACCAAACCGGAACCGGCGTCAGAAACAGGAACTGGAACTGAAAAAACCGGTTTTGGTTCCAGAATCGGACCGTAACCGGAACCGGAACCGATCCGGCCCGGATCCGGTTCCGGTTCGCTTCAGCGAAGAACCGGGCGGTTCGAACCGGACCAGAACCGACGGTTCGGTTCCGGTTCGAACCGCCATGTTCTTCTTTTAATTTTTTTTTTTAAAAAAAAACAAACAAACCGTTGGAGGCCAATGGTCCGCTGACGTCAGCAGGCCGTTGGCCTCCAATGGTTCCTTGGTTTTTTTTTGTTTTTTTTATTTTTTTTAATTTTTCTTTTCATTTTCTTTTCTATAAATACCCCTACCTCTCCATTCATTTTTCCTCAATTCTCTCTAATTCTCAATTCTCAATTCTCTCTAAACTTTCAATTCTCCAAGTCTCAATTCTCAAACTCCAAGTCTCCAAGTTTCCAATTTATATTATTTGCAATTACTAAGTTAGTAAGTTTCCAATTTATTTTATTTACAATTACTTAGTTTCTAATTTTATTTTATTTGCAATATTTCTTATTTCCAATTTATTTAATTTGCAATTAGTCAATTACTAAGTTTCCAATTTCATTTATTTACAATTTATTTTATTTGCTATATATTCCAATTTATTTTATTTGCAATTTATTTTATATCCAATTTATTTTATTTACAATATATTTTATTTGCTATTTGCAAATTGCAATTACTAACTACTAAGTTTCTAATTTTCTTCCAAATTTATTTCCAACCATTTAATCATTTTTTAAATCAATTTTTTAACATTTTTTGTTCAAGGAATTTTACAATTCAATTTTTAAAATGGCAAGTGGAAGTGGTGACGCTCCTAGACGCTCCATTTCGATGAAATGTAAGGGTCGTATGACGGATAATCTGGGTCATGACGACCGTGCCTATCACGAGTATCTACAACAACAAGTCTATGTTGAAGACTTAGGCCTAAACTTTCATCAATCTCATTCTCATCCCTCTCTTAGAATTTCTGAACCCGATCTCAATGTCACCCCCATTTTGACAAGCCAATCAGAAAATATGCCTGATCTTGGCCATGATGGTGATGAGCCTGATGCCAACCCACATCAAGATTTTGATTTTTATCCACAGATGGAAGAAAAGTTACCGAAGCAGGTCAAATCTGATCTATTCGTACTCCATATGAAGAAAGTTACGCATGAAGATGGAAGCACATTAGTGATTTGCAATTACTGCAAAAAAGTATTTAAATGGCACAAATCTGGAGGATATGGGTCATATCGGAAGCATATAACGAACTCACATCCAGATGCACAGGCCAAATCGAGTTCACAATCTCAAATTCCCAGGTACGCTACCCCTAACCAACAATTATTTAAATATAGTGATGCAAAAAATAGAGAAGAATTAGCTAGAATGGTTGCAGTAGAACACTTACCATTTAGTTTTGGTGAAAAGGTTGGTTTTAATAATTATTGTCAACGAGCATTAAATCCTGCTGCATATCGTGTTCCTAGAACCACGCTCACAGAAGCACTTGAAAACATTTATGAAAAAGAAAAGAAAATGTTGGAAAAAATTTTAGAAAAATATAATGGTCGTGTTTCCGTATGTGCCGACATATGGAGTGATCATTGGCAAATGCATTCATACATAGGTGTCACTTGCCATTATATGGATAATGCATGGACTATCCAAAAAAGAATTCTTGCATTTAGAGTTTTTGATGAAAAACACAATGCTGCTAATATTTTTAGACATCTTAGAATTATTTTCACAGAGTATAAAATTGAGAACAAAATTTTTGCAATTGGTTTTGATAATGCTTCTAACAATACCGCTGCTATTCCTGCTTTAATTGAATTATGCAAACCTTATCTTGGTGGTAAATTTTTTCATCAAAGATGTGCATGCCATGTTTTCAATTTATGTGTTCAAAAAGGATTAAAAACTCTTGAACAGTTTATTCAACCTATTAAAGATGCCCTCTATTTTTTGTGGAAACATCCTTCTGTAATGAAATTATGGGCAGCATATTGTAAACAAAATGGTAAGCGTGCCATTAGATTTCATCGTGATGTTCCAACACGTTGGAATTCTACTTATAAATTGCTTGCTAGAAGTTATGAATATAGGGATTTATTAGTTACTTTTATTCAATATCATGTTAGTCACATTAATCTTTATCAAAGTCATTGGGATGCTTGTAGCAATGTTTGTGGTTTGTTAAAAGTTTTTTATACTGCTACTAACAATTTATCTGGTGTTTATTATCCTACAACTAATTTATTTATTATTGAGAGTCTTAATATTGCTGGTGCATTTGCTCATTGTAAATCCGACTTAGAATTACATGAGTCTGTTACTGCTATGAAGGATAAATGGTTAGAATATTATAAGGAGTTTCCAAATATTTATTTGATTGCCTTGTGTTTTGATCCACGTTGTAGATTAGAAAGTTTGCCTGATTATCTTTCTGTTTATTATGAACAAGGTTTAAAAATAGATTATGATGTTGATATGTGTTGTGCTAGGGTTAAGACATTATTGTATGAATTATATGATGAATATATTAAAGTTTACGGTCCATCACTGAACATAGATGTTCCACAAACTCAAAATGTATCTCGTTCATCATCATCATCCTCTGCATTTGTTAATTTATAGTATAATCTTTTATCAAAAAAAACCAAAAAATTACGAGGTTCTTCTTCATCAAGCTCCACCACATATTCCGAGCTTGAATCTTATCTAAGTACCTCTTTTGGGTTCATAGAAGACACCGAAGATAAAAAATTTGATATCCTACACTGGTGGAAAGAGCATGAAAGGTACTTTCCAATCTTGGCTATGATAGCCAAACAAATCCTTTCAACACCAGTTTCTACGGTGTCGGTAGAACAACAATTCAGTGCCGGTGGGAATATTTTAGACCCAAAATGTTCCCTTATGAGTCCGAATTCACTTCAGATACAAGCTTGTGTTGAAGATTGGATGAAGGCTCAATATAGACAACAAGAAATCGATCAAGAGGAACCATACGATTTCTTTAAAGATGATGAACCGGCTGAAAGTCGAACGGATGAACATGGCAATGATTAGTCCACGACTCCACGCCAAATCCCCATCTCCAAACTCCAAAGTCCAAATCTACAATAAAAGGTAAGAGAACTACGTGGCCTTTGATTCTTCTAAACCCTTAAGAGGATACGTAGGCAACTTAATTGTGGTAAAAATTAAGTGCAAGGCCAAATTTATTTTTTTTTGTTTTGTTTTATTTTTTATTTTTTAATTTGTCATTTATTTATTTAACTTTATTTTGCGGGTGACCCAAAAAAATACATTTACCAATTACATTTTTACATGACTAATTTTTTTATGAAATATGATTAAAAAAAAAGGGCCGGTTCCGGTTCGGAACCGGTGGAACCGGAACAGCTGGTTCCGAACCGGAGGAACCGGAACCGGAACCGGCGTCATGTCTACTTTTACTTCATCATTTAGAATTCGCCCAAAGAATATTTGTCTCTTTCCCAAAAATCTGCAATCTTCACCAAAGGCATTTTTCCGTTAAATTTTCAGATTCAAACTTCAAGGTAAGCAAAAAATTTCTTTTTTCTTTGATTACGCCAGCATAAGACTTGATTTTTGTTACATATAAGAAATTAGTAAAGTAATATCCAGAAATTTATGTTTCGTGTTTCTGTGTTGTTCTTCGTGTTTGGTAAAAATTTATTCTAAAAAGGGATTTGATCCATTTCGGGTGTTATTTTGCAAGACTTATTCTGTTTGTAAATTGCTATTGTTGTCGTTTTCTTTCGGTCGAGATCCTCAGTCGATCGATCTAGCTTGGTTAAGATTCTAATAGGTCCACGGAAACTCAAGGTCTATAGAAACCCTAGGTCTATAGAAACCCTAGGTTTTGATCTTTAGATTTCAAGTTGCGATTGTAGATTTTGGTTTGCACTTGACACTTGCATTGCTTGCATTTGTCAGCTTTTGGAGAGATTTCGAACGAACTTACGACCTCAAAGCTAAACATTACATGGACAACTAGTGACTCAGGAGACCAAGTTGAGGAGGGAGTCGAGGTTGACTCGTTAGACGTCGAACGACAAATAACTATAGTTGAACCCTCAAGAGTAGAAATAGATGAGTCCAGGATGGTAAAGAGAGGAGCCGTGCTCGTTGTCGCACAAAGAGCTGAATTCCTAGAATTTATAGACGTCGAAGAACCATCGTGTTTTGGTAGGCCAATATGTATTCTAGCTGGAGATAACCTAGGAAGTGAACTTACTAATGATGACATGGATAATATAAGAACGATATATGGAATCCCAAATGATGTCGTTCATCGTTCTACATGCTGCTAAAGAGCACGAGCGAGCCGACTGGGACATCCCTAGATGTACTTGCTTCTATGAGTATAACTTCCGCCAGGGGTACAGGTTTCATGTCCCCTCTCTGGCTCGATGCCTCTTGGTCTATTACGATATTGCTCTTGGTCAGTTGATGCCAAACAGTTGGAGAATATTCATAAGTTTGTCTGTTCTGTGTGAGAAGTACAATTTAAAATTTGGGATAGGCTCGCTCTTGCACAACTATTACTTGAAGCAGCATGTGCACGAGAAATGTCGATTCTCATTGATTTTGAGGTCCAATGCGACTCAACTGATAACGGACCTCACAACGAACGACCGAAGATGGAAATATACGTTCTTTTTTGTAAACGGTCCACTGATTGATGGCCCATTTGGGAACGAGAAATAAATCTACCCACAGGTCTAGAACAGATATGATGAGTGTCTATCCTCCAGTGTTGTTTAGATTGGTTTTAGTTTTTCCAAATTTTGACAAGAATTTGTCCTTGTAGAGTCAACAACCGGGGACCACAAAATTATATGCGACGACGCTGTCAATTGTACGTAAAAAGTATTAGTTATCCCAAATGAAGAGAGAAGTTGGAAGGTGCTAATGGCCGAAGGTAACCTTAGGCCTAGTAACATTTGGATTCATTCTACATGGAATATGCCTCGAATGCTTTATCCTCTGATGAAAGATTTAATGTCGTTCTTTTTGATTAGACGAGGTTTTGAAATGCTTTGTGGTACACAGTTTTTGACTCATATAACTGATGTTGAACGTCGTTTCGTAGCCAAATCGCTATCGAACATGAAGTTCAATATGCCTAATCTAGAGGAGGCCTTGAAGTGGCAGAAGGAAGTCATGGCTAAGAAAAGGGCGGTTGCAATTGTAAAGAAAAAGAGTGCGGATGAGGCTGCATCGACGGATAAGTCGATCATACCAATTGTCGAGCAACATCTGGAGTCCTCTCCTGAGATGGATCCTCCAATAGGACTAAAGAAAAGGAAGACTGTCGAGGAGAAAGGCAAGGGAAAGTCGATCGACGATAGATCGAAGGAAGCATCTGCTGAGATCATTCGGAAGAGACCAGATTTGACCTTGGTTACATTCCCTTATGGGGTTTCTATCTTTAAGGAGCTGAGTATCTTCTTAAAGAAGTCGGACGACCTCCTCTTCTCAGCTGATGAAGAATATCTGAAGGGGAGAGAGACTGATGAGATGATCGAGGCTAGCCTTGTTTTCTATTTCCAGGTGAGCATGTAATTATTTTGCCTTCAATTTTTATATATCTTTGTCGTGTAGAATTAAAAAAAAAAATTGTATGTAGTCTTTCCAGATGCAGCTGGTTTTGAAAGACAGGTTTATCGCAAGTCGAAAGAAGTGTTTAGAGCTACAGAAAGTGAACGATACTCTTAAGCGGGAGCATGATTCAATTGATAAGGATAAGCAAGAAGCCGAGAAGAAAGCTCGGGTGTTGGATGATGAATTGGTAAAGTCTACAGAAGCCCTTGCTGATAAATATCGACATTTGGTAGAGGCTGACGCAGTGATTGCTGAGAGAGATCAATAAATAGCTGCCTTGAACGAGCAACTTATGAGAATCTCTGTTAAGGCTATGTATGCTGCCATAGTCGACCTCTTTAGGTAGCATCTGGTTGAAGAGCATTCGAAATGGGACCTGAGGCGGAGATCGCAGAATGGGAGGAGGTTGAACGCCTTGAAGCTGAGAAGTCTCTTTCTGTTGAAGAAGATGATTGGGTACCCGACAAAGGCCATGTCGGTGCTGCTAACACTGAAGCTGCTACACCCTACTCAACATAAGACCAGTCTTGATTCTAGACATTTTTTGTTCATGTATATGGTTTTCATTTTATTTTTTGCCACAATATATATATATATATATATATATTCAAATGGATGGGATTGATTCGACCATTTATTATTCATGATCGAGTGATGTTGTTTTGTATCATTTTACTTCGCGTACTCATGTAACTTCGCTTAGGTCGACATGATATTTATTTGCTCGAAGAATCGCATGTTCAAATTTATTGGGTCGATTCAGTTATACAAAGGTTCGCATACATGCGTGAATCATTTTAGTTGACTCGACCGTTTCATAAGATATCGCGTACATGCGTAATTTGTTTCAATCAACTCGACCGTTACATTGAAATAATCGCTTACTTGTGTATTTTCAATCGATATGGTCGTTAAATTGAGAGATAATTAAATAAAGTCGACAAGACAGATATAATAATGAATAGTCGCTTGAAAGTGTTGTTACATAAGAATTCGAATAAATGTATTATTTATTTTTGTTGACACGACTGTTAAACTGAAATAATCGCCAACATGCGTAAGATATTTTGGTCGACACAATAGTTTTATAAGAAAGATAGTGTATTATTCAATTTGTTGACACAAATGTTACAAAAGAAGTCGCATACAAGCGTCAATAAATTCAGTCGACATGACTGTTACAAAAGAAATCAGGTACATGCTTTAATAAATGATGAGTTGTCCCCATTGGTACTCCCCCAAATTCCTGTGTGTTGCCGATTCTAAACACTGGGAGTTGAAGTCGTGTCTCTTTGGTTTTGAAGATTTGATTCACGTCTCTAAGTGCAGGATGTCGGATCATGTCCCCATGAACGCAGGGTGTCGAATATTGTTCCCTTGGATGCAGAATGTCGAATGTTGTCCCCTTGAATACAGAGTTCTTGTTATAATTATGTCCCTATAAGAACTTGTTTCATAGCTTGTCGGGGTCGACAGCTTCATATGATAAGTAGTCTTTTTGAAAATTTATTTTTTGTGAGCTCAATTTTGCACTTAGTTGCAACTAAGGCGTCATCACGGCATATGTCGATAGACTTGTTAGTATCATAAGCAAAAATAAAAAATAACAATGTAGAAGAAAGAAATGATTGAGATTAGAAATTGTATTGTTTTAGGTGTAATGCATTCCAACTGTTATGTATCTCTCGATCGTCAAAGCCACGTATCTTGTAGGCGCCTCGACCTTTAACATCTGTTATTCGATACGGCACTTCTCAGGTCGGACACAATTTTCCTGCTTCTTGATCTCTAGTATTCTGGAAAATCCTCGTAGTACCCAGTCGCCGATTTTGAATGTTATTATTTTCACGTTCTTGTTGTAATGTCGCGCGACTTGCTGTTGATAAGCTTGAATTCTTAGGGCTGCTCGCTCACGACATTCGTCGAGGTGATCCAATTCAAATTGGAGTTCCAGGTTGTTTTGTTTTTCGCAGGGGTTTTCAGTTCGAGTGGTTGAAAGTTGAGTTTCGATTGGGATGACTGCTTCCGACCCATAAACAAGTGAGAATGGTGTTTCTCTTGTCGATCAACGAGGAGTTGTCCTATACGACCATAGGATCTCAGGAAGTTTCTTCAATGTATTTATTTTAGTTTTGTTGGTTAACTCTGCTTGACCGTTTGCTTGTGGGTAGCGTGGAGTTGAGAAGCTCAACTTGATTCCGCATTTGTAGCAGAAATTTTTGAAGTCGATCGAGATAAATTGCGACCCATTATCGGTCACAATCTATAGGAACCCCGTTCACTAGTAACGCAGCGGAAATAAGTTTTAAAAATTTTATACAGATCGTAAACGATCTGAAACCAGTGAAATTGGGATCGTAATTATTTTTCCGAAGCTAATACATACAATATGTAAATACAGGAAATTGTAATCAATATATTATTAAAAAAAAAATTAGAACATTACCAACGTTTGGAGGCTTCTTCATTTTATGATATGCTACTAGTATGTATCACCGATCTTCCTAACTATTCTCTGAACTGGTAACTGCGTGTGGGCGTGTCAAGTACTCAGGAACTTAGGAGGATATAGACAAAAAAAGAAAAATCAATTTCTTCCAAGAGAAAACAAACCTAGAACAACTCTTGTTTTTCAAAGAAAAATATTATATATATTTTTTCTTCATTTCAATAGTGCACAGCCGCACACTTTTATAACTAAACTTTTTAATTGATATCTTTTTTATTTTTAAAACTAAATCTTTTAAAATGATAACTCATATCTTTATTTTAAAAGATAATTAAATATTTATTTTGAATTTAAACATTTTAAATTCAATTTCAAATGTTTAATTTAATAAAATAATCATATTATCTTATTCTATTTAAAATCAAATATCAACTAACACCCTCCATTTAGTAATTAATAACATAATTAAATAATCTTATTATTTTATTTATTTAATCACCATTATTCATTAATTAAATAATCTCATTATTCAATTAATTCCCGAATAAATACGTGTCACTTTCGTAACACATTTAATTAGACAATCCAATTAATTAACCGTGACCCTTGTTACCTAAATCGATCGGGCTAGCAAGGGGACATAATAGACCCACAGTATTTCGAGCTCCAATAATCCTCGGAATCATTAATTAAACTCTTTAATTAGTATTTCTTGATGATTAACTCTGGTGTTATTCCACTAAAAACCTGAAGCTGCACTCTCTCAACTGCAGATGTTTTTACACATACTGATACAACTCGGTGTCCATCAATATAGCTATTACACATGGTATGATCCCCCACAGTAGTTCATAATTAGAGCTGGGTCATAATGTCCATTATACCCCTCTAATTACATATATCCTTTAAGTACCATTGATTCTCTAATGAACAATAAATCTTATTTCCTCGCGGAATTAGGAGAGCGCTCATATTGTCCAAGCCCTGAATCAACCCTTAAGGGAACTACCATCTACTTCTCACAAGAAGGAGTGGCTTCCACTATTGTGTATATACCTTCCCAGCCACAAGCCAAACCGGAATCCCAACATACAGAGTTTATTGATCAGGAACTGCATTCGACCTCACCCATGGTATATCAAAGACCACGATCTAACCTGAAGAAGTCGATATGACACTCAGGATTAAGATCACCCACATATAGCCATCATTAGTTGATATATATGAATCTCTTCAGTAAACGGATCTTGGTGAGAGATTTATATAGATCATGGCTCAGTCCTATATGATCACATCATACAAGGTGCCTCCATTCACATATCTCATATGAATGATTCAGGATAGAATCACCGTACATTACGGAATAGACCGCAGCCATAGATTAACCACAAATAAAGTACCCAGCTTTATTTCCTATCTATAGACTCTTTAGATTGCACGTCTCTTAGTGTATCCATCCGTATATGACACTCATATACACAGTTCGAGATTACATCCGGCAATCTAGAATGTTAATATATGTATAAGTTATAAAATAAACAACACAACAAGAATGAATTGAACGTTTCTTTTTATTTATTTCATAAATCCATTTACAAATTACATCTTTAGGGCATAAACCCCAACAATCTCCCACTTGCACTAAAGCATGTGGGGCATGTTTCGTAACCCTAGACCATCTAGGTGACCAGAAAACACTTCAGCCGGTAAGGTCTTCATAAATGGATCAACATGATTGTCTTGTGAGGCTATCTTGGTGACAATCACATCTTCTCTCTACACTATCTATAAGATGATACTTTCTCTTTATATGTTTCCCTCTCTTGTGGCTTATTGGTTATATGGAATTAGGCACATCACCACTGTTATCACAATAAAGTGTGATGAGCTGGAACAACCTCCAGATCACTCAAAAACTTACGGAGCCAAACGGCCTCTTTAGTAGCTTCACAGGCGGTTACATATTCGGCTTCCATAGTGGAGTCGATAATGCAAGATTGCTTAAAACTTCTCCACACAATGACTCCACCACCCAGGGTGAAAACTGATCCAGACGTGGATTTCCTAGAATCCATATCTGATTGAAAATCAGAATCTGTGTATCCAAACAGGATCAAATCCTGTCCGGAATACACTAGCATATAGTTTCTCATTCTCCAAACATACTTGAGAATGGTCTTGACAGTAACCCAATGATCCAATACTGGGTTAGACTGGTATCTACTGACTATTCCACTGCATAGCAGATGTCTGGTCTCGTGCATAAAATAGCATACATGAGACTACCTACTGCTGATGCATATGGTACACGTCTCATATTCTAAACTTCTATTCCTTAGACAAGTGAACTCCATACCTAGAAGGTTGAAAATACACAAAGTGTGTCTAATACAATCTAGAGGGGGGGGGTGAATGGGTTGTTAATCGATTATTACCAACTTTTTCGATTAGTCAATATTAAACAAATAACCCAATTAAATCAAACATACAAAATCAAGTGTAAAGTGCGGAATAATAAATAACACTTGATTTTTACGTGGAAACCCTTAAACAAAGGGAAAAACCACGGGCTATCCTTCTAGCCACACACGATCCTCAAATCCACTATATGAGTAAAAAGTTACACCCTCAAGTGATGCTCGGACTCTCACTCTAGATAACCTCAGGCTATGGACACTACCACTCGCCACTCTTGGTTCAATCCCTAGTGATATCCACTGATACACTACTCTTGGCGTGAGCACCTCCTACTCTACCCGCAGGCCTTTTTCAATGGATTCTTGACCGATGCTTGCCAACCACAACGTGGTTGCAAGACTTCAATGCTTGTCCAACTTCACCCCAAAGCCACAAGACTTTGACTCAATGAAGAGTAGGGTCTAAGTGAACAATCAATGAATGCTCAATACAATATATGTTAGACCAAGCATACAATGCTTAACTAGATGTAGATAATGCAATACAACATCCTAGTTATCAAATAATGCCTACATGTACACACATGAGGTCTCAATTAGTTATAGAGAAATTCTAACAACCTAATTGTCAATTAAATTCACATAAACATTCATAAACTTGACTAGATGCACAAAGTCAACCTAATCACCAATTAAGCATACATGAATATTTATGGATTAGCTATTTAGGCATATATGACCTAATAAAGCAAGCTATCATAAACAAACACAATCAAATATTCATGAACATTAACTAGTTGATTAAAACACAATTTCTCAACCTAGTTATCAATTAATCACACATGAATATCTATGACCTAGCTTTTAGGCAAAAATGACCTAATCAATTAAGCTATCAAAATAGAAACCCAATCATGTTATCAAGACTTATAAATATGCAATAAAGTAGAGTCTAGGTATTTAATCATGCAATAAATACCTAATCTAGAGTAAGAAGAACAATAAATGATATTCAAAGAAGTTCTTGCTTACCTAGTCATGACACAATGAAGACCCATGCTCAAATGATGTTGAATGATGCAAGATGGAGATGGGTTTTGGGTTTGGAGAGTCAAAGATGCTTTCTTGAAGCTTTCTCTCTCTAGGAGCTCTAACCTCTCTCTAAAAATGATTTTCTGAGCTCTTTTACGGCCAAGAAGAGAAGAGGAAGAATATATATGAAGCCCTAGTTAAAACTACATCGTTTTGAACTTGGGTAACTGAATCCCGTCAAAATCGCTTGCTAGACCGCGGCACAGGTAAGTGTCCAGACCGCGGTACATACAGCAGTGCACCGTCTGGACAACACCGCGGTTGGGACCGCTGAGCGTGCAAGTGCACAGGTCGCGGTCCACGTCGCACATGAAGCACTGGAGAATACTGTTCCGTGAGCCGCGGTGCAAGTAGAGCCTGCCAAGCAGTCTAGGCCGCGCTAAAGGGAAAAATCCCTTTTTAACACTCAAGAAAAATGCCTATCTTACATGAATGTTGTGCAAGTGTGAAGTGAGTGAGATGCACACAATGAAGCACAATTAACATGTCAAACATGTTATCAAATGAGATACAATGCAAGATATGATATCTAATGCAAGCTAGTGAGTGTTTTAGAAAATGATGTACACTTATACAAACAATAAAGAACACAAATGCAAGATAAACAAAACATGCATGAAGTGTGTGTGTGCACCTAAACTCTTCAAGAGACAAAGTCAAGTGAATATACCTTTTGCTCTTGAAGTCATGGAGATGCTTGGAAGCTAGCCAATCCGGACCTAAGCTACCCATTACACAATCATCCTCACTGTGGTGTGGTTTGTCATGAAATAAGCCAATCATAAAATTGAGGTCCTTACAATCTCCCCCTTTGGCTATTTCATGACAAAACAACCACTCACAAACAATCCTCACAAAATAAAACAAAGTTATTGTCCATAATCACTTTTACATTACAAAAGAGATACCTAGAATCTAAATCTTCAATATCTTCAGTCTCTTTGTAGAATAATCAATGTACCTACACACAATAGCAAGAAGCACTTTCCAAGAAACAAGTGCATGTGAGGTGAACAAATAAAAACAAGCATTGCACTTAAATACAAATAAAGCAATACAAAGAATGCATGTGAAATGCTCCCCCTAAAAGGTTACTCTCCCTCATGATTTCTCCCTTAAAGCATAAACAATGCTCCCCCTATATCTCTCAAGACTTCTCCCCCTTTTTGTCATGAGATAGGCAAAGGAGCTCCTCCTATCGGGTTGTTTTAGCAAAGAGAGCTATTCGCACAATTACATTGCATAATCATATTCACAAACTTTATGCAACTTAAATAATTGAGAGAGATTCAAGGAGTTTTATTTAAAAAAAAAATGTGTGAATTTGTTGCTTTGCATGCAAGACATATAGCATTCAAGTTCAAGCAATGGTATTTGGCAAAGCAAACATCAAAAGGGTTTCCAAAAGAATTCAAACCAATTTGTACCCTTTTGTCATAAGCAAACAAGATATAGTTTTTCAAAATGAATTTCAATTTAAAGAGCAACTATATCAAACTTTATAAGCAAAACTAGACATGAGTGACTTTTGCACCCTTTTTGATTTTTCCGGGTAGGATACCCGTATGATAGTAGCCTTGTTCAACTAATAAAGAGAGAGAGAAGACTAAATTTGGATGAGACATCCTTATTTATTGCATGGATACTAGATCCTTATTGGGTTTAGTCTTCTCATTTGCTTTAACACATATTTTGCACTAAAGCAATCAAAAACATTTCATGCATATCATTTTAAGCATGTCATTAAAAGTTCTCATGTCATGGAGTTAAATTATGGGTCATTCAAATGTACTTTCCCAATCAAAATCTCCTAGTCCAAAAATGCACTGTTGAACTAAAATATGACATGGATTGCAAGTAAAGCAAGGTTGCACACTTATTATGAAAATAACATATAAGCATATGTACAACCAATCATCTCAAGCAATTATAAAAGAGCATAAAATTAATCAACTTTTTGCATATGGCAAATCATGCAAGTTTGCTCTCTTTGCTTGAGCTCCCCTCATGGGGTCAATTCCAACCAAGTCAATGGGAGACATGAGCTCCTATAGACCTATCAAGTCCAATGGACCTAATTGCATCTACGGGAGTCACATGGGCACTAAGGCAAGCGGGTTCATTCTTTCTAACCCACCTAGGTTCCACTTTAACATTTTTAGTGGTCATAGACATGTTTCTAGGTTCCCTAGGTTTATGCAAACTTGCCCTATTTTTCAACCGTTTTTCTTTCATGCTCTCTAATCTACACCTCTTAATGTAATTTAAGCAATTTGGTCTTAAGTGACCAATCATACCACAATAATGACAAGTAGGTACAAAGTAAGGATTTATACAATAGCATTGTGATCTCATCGAGGCATCGTCATGTTGATGAGGTTGTCTTTGATGGTGCATCGGTTTGCTTCTCCTAGGAGCTTGAGCCGATTGGTGGCACATTTGTGGTTTTGCTTGTAGAGGTGGTTGAGTCGGTTGATCATGCCTCCTAAGATTACCTCATTTCTCCTTAATTGGCTTGTTGGAGGAGGTGATAGACTTCTCAAGGACTTGTCCTTTCTTCTTGAATTGCCTAGGCTTTAGTTGGGTTGCCAAGGCTTGTGAGGACTTCCCTTGAGTTGAAGGTTGCTTGGATATGGCCTTGCTTTTGCCTTGAGCTTGATGCGAATGTTGAGATTGAGCTCCATTCTTTGTTGGCATCTTCACTTGGCCACTCTTGGATGACTCTCCAAGCTCAATCTTCCTCTTTGGATGTTGTGGAGGTGAGGCTTCCTTCACGCTATTTCCCTTGACAAACACCGTCTTGCCTATGGAGGGAGTTTCCTTGTCATGAACATATTCAAGGCCTCTCTTATCATTGGACTTCATTCCAATGCCCAACATATGATCAAGCTTTTCGGTGCCGGAGGTCATTTTGGCAAGCAACTCTTTAGCTTCCTCAAGCTCCTTCTTCATTTTGTCTTCACTTTCGTTGACTCTCCTCACTTCTTCATTCAAGTGAGTTACCTTGGTTGAAAGCTTCAGATTCTCCTCCTTTAATTTTTGAATCTCTTTTTTTCTTTTTTAACCTAGAGTCTTCAAAGTGTTTGATGAAGCCTTCAAGGTCCATGCCTTCACAAATTCCTCTAGAGTGAGGAGAAGACTTCTCATCACTAGAGTCACTTCCTACACTAGAGAGTGAGACACTCATTTCACTTTGCCTCTCATCAAATGAGTCAACTTTCTCATCAAGACTTTCGCCTTGGTCACATGACAAGGCACTCTTGCCTTCTTCTACTTCCACATAAGAGACTCCAAAGGCCGTGTAGTTAATGGCAAGTTCTTCATCATCTGAGGAATCTTCTACACTCTCACTATCACTTGATAAGATAACCATCACCTTTTCTCTTCTCTTGTCCTTCAAGTTAGTACAATCCTTAGAGATATGCCGGAATCCTTCACATTCAAAGCATTGAATCCCCGTTCTTGAAGGCTTCTCTTGACTTGGCTCAATCTTCTTGAAGTGGGTTTTCTTCTTGAAGTCATTTTCCTTAGAGCCATGGCCACTCTTTTGTAGCTTCAAGAATTTCTTGAATCTCTTCACCATTAGAGCCATGTCTTCATCCGAGTCATCATCCCCCTTCCCAATCTTGGAGGTCTTCAAGGCTAACCCCTTTTGCTTCTTGGGAGGTGTGGAGGTAGGACCCCGTCTAGATTCATAGGCAAGTAGCCTTCCAATCACTTCACTTGGCTTCATAGTCTTGAAGTCCTTGTTTTCTTCAAGAGCCATCACTTTGGATTCGAATCTAGCGGGAAGTGACCTCATGATCTTTTGCTTGATCCTCTTATCCGAATATGGGTCACCTAGTTGATGGCTTTGATTCACAATGTCCATCAACTTCACTTGGAAGTCATTAAAACTCTCATGCTCCTCCATCTTGATCGTCTCAAATTGTACTTGAAGGACTTGGAGCTTGAAATCCTTAACCACTTCGGTTCCCTCATGTGCCGTCTCTAGGATCTTCCAAGCTTCATGTGCATTTTTGGTGATTTGGATGAGTTTATATTGGCTCTCATCCATTGCACAAAGCAAAGCATGCATTGCTTTGTTGTTCCACTTCGAAGCTTCAAATTCTTCGGAACTCCATTGAGCCTTGGGCTTGGAGACTTCACTTCCATCTTCGGTGGTCATAGTTGGAGGCGTGTAGCCATCCTCAATTGCCATCCATGCACGGTCATCTATTTGGCAAATATAGGACTCCATCTTGCCTTTCCATGAGGCATAATTGTCCCTCTTGAGTAATGGTGGTCTCATACTCGACGCTCACTCTTTACTCATCCCAAAGTCACTCATAGTGTTTGGGTAATATGAATGCAAGTGAATGCAACCAACAAAATGCACACAAATGCAAGACACACACAATCAAGAGCAAGGATCACCTAAGTATGTCTAGGAACCCGCTCTGATACCAATTGAAAATACACAAAGTGTGTCTAATACAACCTGGAGGGGGGGTGAATGGGTTGTTAATCGATTATTACCAACTTTTTCGATTAGTCAATATTAAACAAATAACCCAATTAAATCAAACATACAAAATCAAGTGTAAAGTGCGGAATAATAAATAACACTTGATTTTTACGTGGAAACCCTTAAACAAAGGGAAAAACCACGGGCTATCCTTCTAGCCACACACGATCCTCAAATCCACTATATGAGTAAAAAGTTACACCTTCAAGTGATGCTCGGACTCTCACTCTAGATAACCTCAGGCTATGGACACTACCACTCGCCACTCTTGGTTCAATCCCTAGTGATATCCACTGATACACCACTTTTGGCGTGAGCACCTCCTACTCTACCCGCAGGCCTTTTTCAATGGATTCTTGACCGATGCTTGCCAACCACAACGTGGTTGCAAGACTTCAATGCTTGTCCAACTTCACCCCGAAGCCACAAGACTTTGACTCAATGAAGAGTAGGGTCTAAGTGAACAATCAATGAATGCTCAACACAATATATGTTAGACCAAACATACAATGCTTAACTAGATGTAGATAATGCAATACAACATCCTAGTTATCAAATAATGCCTACATGTACACACATGAGGTCTCAATTAGTTATAGAGAAATTCTAACAACCTAATTGTCAATTAACTTCACATAAACATTCATAAACTTGACTAGATGCACAAAGTCAACCTAATCACCAATTAAGCATACATGAATATTTATGGATTAGCTATTTAGGCATATATGACCTAATAAAGCAAGCTATCACAAACAAACACAATCAAATATTCATGAACATTAACTAGTTGATTAAAACACAATTTCTCAACCTAGTTATCAATTAATCACACATGAATATCTATGACTCTTTTAGGCAAAAATGACCTAATCAATTAAGCTATCAAAATACAAACTCAATCATGTTATCAAGACTCATAAATATGCAACAAAGTAGAGTCTAGGTATTTAATCATGCAATAAATACCTAATCTAGAGTAAGAAGAACAATAAATGATATTCAAAGAAGTTCTTGCTTACCTAGTCATGACACAATGAAGACCCATGCTCAAATGATGTTGAATGATGCAAGATGGAGATGGGTTTTGGGTTTGGAGAGTCAAAGATGCTTTCTTGAAGCTTTCTCTCTCTAGGAGCTCTAACCTCTCTCTAAAAATGATTTTCTGAGCTCTTTTACGGCCAAGAAGAGAAGAGGAAGATTATATATGAAGCCCTAGTTAAAAATACATCGTTTTGAACTTGGGTAACTGAATCCCGTCAAAACCGCTTGCTAGACCGCGGCACAGGTAAGTGTCCAGACCGCGGTACATACAGCAGTGCACCGTCTGGACAACACCGCGGTTGGGACCGCTGAGCGTGCAAGTGCACAGGTTGCGGTCCACGTCGTGCATGACGCACTGGAGAATACCGTTCCGTGAGCCGCGGTGCAAGCAGAGCCTGCCGAGCAGTCTAGGCCGCGTTAAAGGGAAAAATCTCTTTTTAACACTCAAGAAAAATTCCTATCTTACATGAATGTTGTGCAAGTGTGAAGTGAGTGAGATGCACACAATGAAGCACAATTAACATGTCAAACATGTTATCAAATGAGATACAATGCAAGATATGATATCTAATGCAAGCTAGTGAGTGTTTTAGAAAATGATGCACACTTATACAAACAATAAAGAACACAAATGCAAGATAAACAAAACATGCATAAAGTGTGTGTGTGCACCTAAACGCTTCAAGAGACAAAGTCAAGTGAATATACCTTTTGCTCTTGAAGTCATGGAGATGCTTGGAAGCTAGCCAATCCGGACCTAAGCTACCCATTACACAATCATCCCCACTGTGGTGTGGTTTGTCATGAAATAAGCCAATCATAAAATTGAGGTCCTTACAAAGGTAAATTACCTTTCTTGGAGTTCTGTATCGAAAATCGCACAAGAATCTTATCTATATACGATGCTTGAGACAGTGCTTTGAGTTTGTTCTTACGATCCCTTATAAGTTGGATCCCTAGAACATAACTCACATCTCATAAATCTTTCATTTTGAATTGGCTAGCCAGCCAGCCATTTACATCAGATAACATTCCCACATCATTCTCAATGAGTAGGATGTTGTCCACCTATAGGACTAAGAAAACTACCTTTTTGTCAATGATGTGCATGTAGACACAAGGCTCATCGACGTTCTGCTCAAAGCCATAGGTTTTGATCACATCATCAAACCTGATGTTCCAAGATCTAGATGCTTGCTTAAGTCCATAAATGGACCTTTGCAACTTGCAAACTTTTTGCTCTTGATCTGGAGACACAAATCCCTCTGTTTGTATCATATAGATGCTCTCGACAAGATTGTCATTCAAGAATACAGTCTTGATGTTCATTTGTCATATTTCATAATCGAAATAGGCAGCAATGAATAAGAGAATCCGAATAGACTTAAACATGGCTACTGGAGAGAAGGTCTCTTCATAATCGACTCCCTCTTTCTAGGTATAACCCTTAGCCACTAGCATTTCTTTGAAGGTCTCTACCTTCCTATCTACTCCTCTCTTTCTCTTATAGATCCACTTATATCATATGGGTTTTACCCCATCCGATAAGTCTACAAGATCCCAGACTGGGTTGGAGTGCATAGACTCCATCTCGATATTTATGGCTTTAAGCCATTTCTCTTTATCAGGATCTTCCATTGCATTCTTAAATGTCAATGGATCATCCACACTATCAGTAGAGACAACATCTTATCCCTCACTTATGCCTAAATAGCGTTCAGATTGTCTTACAACCCTCCCACTACGTCTAGGTGATAGTGTATCCTAATTAGGAACCATCTGACTCTCAGATGATTGTGGATCAACAACTCTTGTTGATGAAGCACTAGTCTCACAAGGCTCCAACTCATTCAATACAATCTTAAAACGAGGTTTATGGTCACTAATATAATTGTTCTTAAGAAATGTTGCATTTGTCGATACAAATACTTTGTTATCTTCGGGACTATAGAAGTGTCCACCTCTGGTCTCTTAGAGTATCCTACAAACAGGCAGACCACAGACTTGGAGTCTAGCTTTCCACTTCTGTTATTCAGCACGTGTGCTGGACACGCTCATACTCAAAAATGTATCAAACTAGCTTTACGACCATTCCACAACTCTATGGGAGTCTTAGGAACATATTTAGATGACACTACATTTAAAATGTATGCCACTGTTTGTAACGCATATCCCTAAAAGGAATTTGGTAATGATAATAAACTAATCATATATCTCACCATTTCCATCAGGGTTTTATTTCTCCTCTCCACTACACCATTTTGCTGAGGTGTACCGGGAGCTGTGAGTTGGAAAACTATCCCATGCTCGACCATGAAGTCTTCAAACTCTTGGTCAAGGTACTCACCTCCACGATCCGACCGTAGTGACTTGATAGTCCTACCTAATTGATTCTCAACTTCAACTCGAAATTCTTTGAACTTTTCAAATGTTTCTGACTTTCGTTGCATCACGTAGACATATCCATATCTTGAGTAGTCATCTATAAAAGTGACATAATACTCATAGTTGCCCCTAGCTTTAACGTTCATCGGTCTGTAGAAGTCTATATGTATGAATTCTAGTGGCTCTATAGCACTAAGTCATTTTCCAGTAAAAGGTCTCTTAGTCATCTTACCTTCTAAACAGAATTCACAGACAGGTAAGGTGCCAACCTTTAACTCACTTAAAGGTCCGTTTTTTACTAGTCTGTCTATCCGGTCAAGGTTGATATGACCAAGCCTTAGATGCCAGAGATACGTGTCATTATCTGGAGAAATCTTATGTCGTTTTGTTTTTGGTTTTTTAACCTTAAACATTTCGGTGTTAAGCAGTGTGGTATGTATTAACAGACTTAACGCATACAAATTGTTTTCATTAATTTATGAACAAATATTCAAACCATTCTTTCCAATAATATCATACTTATTATTAAAAGAAACAGAATACGATTGTTCTAACAATTTAGAAACGAAAAACAAATTCCGTGTAAATCCAGGAATATAAAAAACATTGTTCAATAATAAAAAAACTGTTATTATTACAAAACTGCAATCTTATTGCTCATACTGCTTTGGCTGACACGACATCCCCCAACCCCACAAGCAATGAGAAGGCTCCCTCCTTTAGCTATGTCCAATAATCTATCCACTGCAAAGAAGAACAAACATGGTTAATGGCCCCCGAATCAACTATCCAGGGTGAAGAATCATATTCCACTAAACAAGATTCAAGAACAAGTAAATCATATTTACCTTTCTTCTTCTTCTTGGCTACCTCCAGGTATTGAAGACAGTTCCTCTTCCAATGCCCGACCTTGTTACAATGGAAACATTTTCCTTTGTCTTGGTCGGTAGAGGTGCCATTCTTTTTGCTTTGGGCCTTCTAGGGTTTGGGTTTACCCTTTGTCTTCCCAGCAGACCTTTTCCTCTTCTTATTATTAGAGGAAGATGGTTTGGCAACATTTACCTCACCTGTCTTACTTTTGATGTCCTTATTCAAGGACTTAAAAGTAGCGAGCTCATTGAGCAACTGTGTGAGACTGAACCTTAACTTGTTCATCTAGTAAGTTGCTCTTAAACTGATCAAAACTCTTCGGAAGAGTCATCAGTATGATGCTCACTTGACTGGGTTCTTCAATGGCCCCGTCATTGTCTTCTGCCGTGTTAAAGTAGGACATCATGCTCATGACATGTTCTCGAACTGATGTACCTTCCTTCATGCGAGCTAGCATAGCGGAACGAATAGCTTCGTGTCGCTTTTGCTTGGAAGGCTGCCCGAACATAGCTTGCAATGACTCCATAATTTCGAATGTTGTAGTCATTGCTTCGTGCTTTGTGACAAGCACCTCTATCATAGAAGCCAACAGATATGTTCGGGCCTTCTCATCAGATGAGACCCATCGCTGGTATGCCTCACGAACAGTTCGTGTGGCATTGGCGATAGGCACGGGAGGACATTCCTCCGTAAGCACAAACTTGAGGTCTTTGGTGACTAATATTGCATTAATATTAAGTTTCCACTTATTGTAGTTATCACCAGCTAATTTGTCATTTGCGAGAATTTGAAGTAATGCAGAAGACATAATTGCTGAAATAAATAAAACATTCATTCAGTCATTTATTAAAACAAGTGCGAGTGCTTTGGCATAAGTTTAAACATGATGCATGAACATGTTTAACGAACTAGAAATACCTAAAAAACAGTTACTATACCACGACAATCCAACATACCACAAAGAAGTGCCGCCTTAGGGTCCGTCAAGTCTTTGCATGTTGGACCGAGACACCCTCAATCAAATGATATTCTAGAATAACTCTTATTTCATATCATTCAACCATCATTTATTCAGTCAGGTTTTTAATTAACAAAACTTAATCAAAACCTTCGTGAGTGTAACCCACCATTTCAGATCTCACGAGCTTAACTCGAGAATTGCCGCCTTAGGGTCGGTCAATCCCGAAATACCCTCAGAAATCCTATTCGTTAGGAAGTCAACCTTGGTATTGATCTTTGTGGAAACCCTCCTTAGGGAGGACGAAAGCAAAGCCGTCACGAGGCCCCACTTGGATCTCACGGTGTTAAACTAATAATTGAGCCTACGGGATATATATGTCATATATCTCTCTCCCACTCACTATTTAAAATTTAGGGTTTTCTATTATCCGTTAATGCACCTAGACTCTACAGGATTAAACGGCTAATTTTAATCAAGTTATCTAGCGCATTAACAAATTCATTATTAGAAATAAATTCTAATTAACTAATAAATTATTCATGATTTTTAACTATTAAAAATATAATCTATTAGTGAATAATCTAAGTTTTTGTAAACTATTTACTAAGCTCAGATTATTATGATAGTGTTTACCAAGTTTTAGCTATTAAAACTCTAACACTTTATTCAGTTCATTTATTATTAGGTTATTAATCATATTAATACTAATCACAATAAATGACCCTATTAATCTAACTTATTAAACTCTTTAATAACTAGATTAATATTAATGAGAATTAACAAGTTTTCTAACAATTAAAAAACTAATCTCAATTTCATAGCCAATAATGTATTTACCTATTTTAATCATATTAAAAAAATTACATAAAATATTAGGTTATGATGCATGTATGGCATATCAAATATATTTGTGTAGGCACATCTAATCTAAATGACATACGTATGCATGACAATGCTTTTATCATCACATAATATAAAACATACATGAATTGACCGAGTACTGTGGATTATTTAACCTAAAAAATTGAAATATAAAATTACAAAAATATCCTCAAGGCATTCCTTGGTCTTCTTGTAATTTTTGAGTCTTCCAGTATCTTCAGGTCACTCTGATTCTTCTCATGAATCCGAAATAAGAAATCCGCACGGAACGCACTAGACAACACTTGCCAACGGAATTGTGCAAGACAATGTGAACAGTGCCCGACTGTCTGCGTGAACAGTACCCGCATGAACAGTATCATGAACAGTACTGTGTGAACATTGTTCGTGAACAGTACCACTGTCGCGCGTATTTCCGATTTCGCCATTCCGTCTTCGCGATTTTTCCAGGTCTTCAATATAGGTTACATTTTTTTTTTTACAATACAATAACAGAAAGAAATAAAAAATATATAATACAACCCATGAACCCTAAATCCACATAACCATATAATTAACGATCAATCATGTTTTTGTAAATTAACAAATTTAACATACATATAAAAACAACATACAGTCAATTTAAACAGTGCCTACACAATCATACATTCAGGAGCATCGAAAAAAATTTCATGTTCCGAAAAAATTAGCTATGATACCAATTGTAGGAAACCCGTTCACTGGTAACGCAACGGAAATAGATTTTAAAATTTTTATATAGATCGTAAACGATCTGAAACCAGTGAATTTGGGATCGTAATTATTTTTCTGAAACTAATACATACAATATGTAAATACAGGAAATTGTAATCAATATTTTATTAAAAAAAATTTAGAACCTTACCAACATTTGGAGGCTCCTTCACTTTATGATATGCTCCTGGTCTGTACCACCGATCTTCCTAGCTATTTCCTGAACTGATAACTGCGTGTGGGCGCGTCACGTACTCAGGAACTTAGGAGGATGTAGAGAAAAGAAGAAGAAACAATTTCTTCCAAGAGAAAACAAATCTAGAACAACTCTTGTTTTTCAAAGAAAAATATTATATATTTTTTTTCTTGGGTATTTTACATAAATAACCATTTTTAAAGTTGGTTAATGATTTATAACCCTACTGTCTCAGATTTTCTTTTACAGCCATTTAATTATTGCATGGAAAAAAATACCTCAAACAATAGGTTTAACCTTTAAAGCACACATAATCGATTAATTTTAGGTTTTCATTACATATCTTAAACTCTTTCAAGCTTAAGGCCTCTATCAACAAGAACTATCATGTTTTTGACTCCAATAGCAGTAAACTTCACAACTACTATATATATATATATATATATTATATGAATTGATTTATATGAAAAAAAAGAATGATTTAATAGTTGATTTAATAGTTACGAAGCAATAGTTGATTTAGAAAATAAGACTTGCACATGTCGTGAAATTCAGCTAGATCAACTACCATGTGCACATCCATTTGCGGCAATGCATGTACACAATGTTCCGTATGAGAGCAAGTGCTCAAAGTATTACAGGAGTAAATATTTGATGACAGCATACTCGGAGTTGATACATCCTATAGGTGATCAGAGTGATTGGATAATACCTGAAGATGTTCGTTGCAAAGTTGTATATCCTCCGGTAGGGGGTCGTTCTGCTGGACGACCACGCAAGCGAAGGATCCCATCTGTTGGTGAAGAGGTTGCGCATAACAAGGGCAGTCGGTGCAAAGGTAGTGGGCACAACAGACAAACATGCAAAAACCCAATACCCCTCCATCCATGCTCTGTTCCAAGCAGTTCATCCCAACCAAGCAATTAATTGCATACTGCAATGTTATTCTTTATATATTAATATGATGTTTTGCACCTTTTATTAGGAAGACATGTGCTTTTATATTTTTTTATGCATTTAAAATGCACGACTTTGAAGTTTAATATATTTCCTCATAAGAGATTCATTGTTATTGATATCATGGTTTGAATTTTTTGTTGGTTTCAAATAATTATGACTTACATTTGGATCATATTTTTGTGTGTAAAATTTTGATACAGGATGCAATTCAAATTTTTTTTGAAAGTAGGATACAATTCAAATTTACAATGCCTAGATTAAAACATGATTTTCAATACATAACTTTAATTTTACTAAACGTTTGATAGTTTTGTTTGTTTATAGACCTGTATCCAAGAAAACACGAGTAGATAAAAGAATGATTTAATGAAATTCTGGGAAATGATAGAACGTAATGGATAAAATAATCATGTTTATTTGTCTTAGTATTTGAAAACACTAGTGTTTGCTGTAATATGTAATGAAAAACTAAATTTAATACATTGTTGTTGACTGTTGTAAAGGTAAAACCTATTATTTGGGGTATTTTTGTCCTTGCAATGGTTAAATGGCTAGAAAAGAAAATCTAAGACAATAGGGTTATAAATCATTCACCAACTTTAAAAATGGTTATTTATGTAAAAAAAAACTCTTTTTTCTTTGTTTCAATAGTGCACAGCCGCACACTTTTTTCTTTTCCGTTTTGTTTTTTTTTTTCTTTGATCTCAATTGTGCACGTACTGCACCCTTTTCACGCACACCAATTGTTGTGTTTTTTTTGTTTTCCTCTTTTGTTTTCCTCTTTGTTTTCACTCATTATATATACAAACACTTATGTATTTTCCTTCTATGCCATGTTTTTGATATCGATATGTATTATATATAAATATATATATATATATATATATATTATTATAACTAAAACATTTTAATTGATATCTTTTTGATTTTTAAACTAAAATTTTTAAAATGATATCTCATATCTTTTATTTTAAAAGATAATTAAATATTTATTTTGAATTTAAATATTTTAAATTCAATTTCAAATATTTAATTTTATAAAATAATCATATTATCTTATTCTATTTAAAATCAAATATCAACTAACACACTCCTTTTAGTAATTAATAACATAATTAAATAATCTTATTATTTAATTTATTTAATCACAATTATTCATTAATTAAATAATCTCATTATTCAATTAATTTCAGAATAAATACGTGTCACTTTCGTAACACATTTAATTGGACAATCCAATTAATTAACCGTGACCCTTGTTACCTAAATCGATCGGGCTAGCAAGGGGATCTAATGGATCCACAGTATTTCGAGCTCCAATAATCCTCGGAATCATTAATTAAACTCTTTAATTAATATTCCTTGATTATTAACTCTGATGTTATTCCACTAAAAATCTGAAGCTGCACTCTCTCAACTGCAGATGTTTTTTCACATACCGATACAACTCGGTGTCCATCGATATAGCTATTACACATGGTGTGATCCCCCACAGTAGTTTATAATTAGAGTTGGGTCATAATGTCTGTTATACCCCTCTAATTATATATATCCTTTAAGTACTTTTGATTCTCTAATGAACAATAAATCATATTTCCTCACGGAATTAGGAGAGCAGCTCATATTGTCCAAGCTCTGAATCAACCCTTAAGGAACTACCATCTACTTCTCACAAGAAGGAGTGGATTCCACTATTGTGTACATACATTCCCAGTCACAAGCCAAACCGTAATCCTAACATACAGAGTATATTGATCAGGAACTGCATCCGACCTCACCCATGGTATATCAAAGACCACGATCTAACCTGAAGGAGTTGATATGACACTCAAGATTAATATCACCCACATATAGCCATCATTAGTTGATGTATATGAATCTCTTCAGTAAACGGATCTTGGTGAGAGATTTATATAGATCATGGCCCAGTCCTATATGATCACAACATACAAGGTGCCTCCATTCACATATCTCATATGAATGATTCATGATAGAATCACCGTACATTACGGAATGGACCGCAGCTATAGATTAACCACAAATAAAGTACCCAGCTTTATTTCCTATCTATAGACTCTTTAGATTGCACGTCTCTTAGTGTATCCATCTGTATATGACACTCATATACACAGTTCGAGATTACATCCGGTAATCTAGGATGTTAATATATGCATAAGTTATAAAATAAACAACACAACAAGAATGAATTAAACTTTTCTTTTTATTTATTTCATAAATCTATATACAAATTACATCTTTAAGGCATAAACCCCAACACAATCTCTTTAGGTATACCAAACCTACAAATTATTTGTTTCAGACAAAATTGTGTACCTCTATGTCTCTTACGTGTTGAAAAGCACCCGCTTCAACCCATTTGGTGAAATAGTCTGTTAAGACTAGAATGTAGACAACTACTCTTAGTGCTGCTGAGAGTTTACCTATAATATCCATTCCCCATTTCATAAAAGGCCAAGGAGCCGAAATTGAATTTAGCGTACTTGGTGGGCGGTGAGATGCTTGGGCGAATCTTTGGCACTTGTCGCATGCTTCACATGTTTTTGAGAGTCGGACCGCATTGTTGGCCAATAGTATCCAGTGTGATTACTCTGTTCGACAAGCTTCTTAGACCGGAATGGTTTCCGTATTCTTCGTAATGAAGGCTTTTGAGAACGTCGTACGCTTTTCAGGGTATGACACACCTCAAGTATGGACCTATAAAGGATTTTTTTTAAAGCTTACCATACAAAATGCAAAATATAGCCGATTTGGCTTTGATCTTTCTTGCTTCGGCTCTGTCGTCTGGTAGGATATCAGCTTGTAGGTAATCTATTATTGGGTCCATCCAGCTCGAACAGTTGTCGATTGGCGCTACATTCTCTTCATCATGTATTGCGGGCAACAACAGATGAACAATGTGTATAGATTTGGGGCCGTTCGTTTGAGTTGTCGACCCAAGGTTTGCTAGGGCTTCTGCCCTAGCATTTTCAGTTCTAGATACCTGCAATATAGAAAAACTGTCAAATATGGATTCTAGTTGTTGAGCTTTGGCTAAGTAGGCTGCCATTCTCTTGTCATTTGCTTCGTACATTCCGTTCATTTGTCGGACGACCAACTGTGAGTTGCTATGGACCTGTATATTTTTTACTCCCAAGCTCTTTGCTAGGTCGAGTCCAGCGATCAATGCCTCATACTCTGCTTCATTGTTTGTCGCACGAAAGCTGCAATGAACTGACTGTTCAAGGTTTTCCCCTTGTGGGGATTTAAGCACAAGTCCTAGTCCACTGCCCTTTATATTACTGGATCTGTCGACCGACAGGGCACATTTTTATTGGGTCGTATCCCCAGCGAGAGTCATTAACTCCTGTTCAGCCGGTATGTTATCGTTCGGAGTAAAATCTGCTATAAAATCAGCGAATACATGTGACTTCATCATTGTTCGCGGCTGGAAGGGGATGTCGTGTAGTCGACCTGAAAGTTCAGGTTTATGCAATATATTTTTAAGTGGGTAAGAAGTCAGTACCTTATTCGAGTGACACTGGAAGTAAGGCCTTAGCTTTCGTGCGGCTACGACAAGTGCTAGAGCCAACTTCCCAAGCCTGCTGTACCTGGTTTCTGTGTCGAGTATGGCCTTACTTATGTAGTACACCAGATGTTGTGAATTTTCCTCCTCTCTGACTAACACGGCACTTACTGCTATATCGGATACTGCCAAGTACAAGTATAGGGTTTCTTTATCTTTCGGTTTCGACAGCAGTGGAGGTGTAGTCAAATATTCTTTCAAGTCTTGTAGAGCTTTTTCTCATTCGTCATTCTAATCGAACACCTTGTTTTTCTTTAGGACGTTGAAAAACTGTTGGCATCGTTCAGACGATTTGGAAATGAATCTATTAAGTGCTGTCACTCGACCTGTGAGTTTCTGTACGTCTTTGTTGCAATTGGGTGATTTGATTGCTTTGATCGGCCGAATTTGGTCTGGGTTGGCTTCGATCCCTCTTTGTGTCACCAAATAACTTAAAAACTTGCCATAGGATACACCAAAAGAGCATTTAGTACGATTAAGTTTCATACCGTATTTGTCGAGTATATCAAATGATTGCTTTAGATAATCTATATGTTGTCCAGTGGCAAGTGATTTAACTAGCATGTCGTTGATATAGACTTCCATAGTCGATCCAAGCATATCAGCGAACATTTTGTTGAACAGCCGTTGGTATGTCGCAACTGCATTTTTCAAACCAAAAGGCATAACTTTATAGTAGAAAATACCTCATTCGGTAATGAATGCAGTTTTTTCTTGGTCGTTCGGATGCATTAGAATCTGGTTGTAGCCGGAGTAAACATCCATAAAGCTGAGGAGTTCGTGCCTTGCTGTGGCGTCGACTTACATGTCGATATGAGGAAGTGGGAATGGATCTTTGGGGCAGGCTTTGTTGAGATCTGTAAAATCGATGCAGAAGCGCCACTTCCCATTCTTTTTCTTTACGACCACAACGTTCGACAGCCAGTCAGGGTACTTGAATTCTTTGACTGATCCGTTGTCGATAAGCTTTTGTACTTCTTCGTTGATGATTTTATTTCGTTCTGGTGCGAACTTTCTCCTTTTCTGCTTCACTGGCGGATGACTGGGGTCTACCTGCAAGTGATGAACAATTACCTCAGGGTCGATGTCAATCATATCCGAGTGCGACCAAACGAAGCTATTGCGACGGTCCGTTAAGAAGTCGATCAGCTGCTTCCGTATCTCTTTCGGTAATCTCGACCCGATTAGAACTTTATGATATGGTTCTTCTGGGTCTATCGATACCTCATCAAGATCTTCCATTTTAGGCTTATTTGATTTTGACTTGACATTTGTTTCCTGTAGTTGCTGTAATTGCTCTTTCCTCTTTTTCAAGGCGTTTTGGTAACATTCTCTTGCTGCTCTTTGTTCGCCCTTGATCTCGCGAATTCCCCACTTCGTAGGGAATTTGATCATCATATGGTAGGTCTAGGGGATTGCTTTCATCTTGTGAATCCAAGGTCTACCTAAAATTGCATTGTAAGGAGACTAACAATCGATCACTAGGAAGTTTATATACAGGTTCACTCCTTCCGCGTAGACTGGTAGTACAATCTCACCAAGTGTGTTTTTTTGTTCGCCACTGAATCCTTGTCAATACTGTAGTTCGACGACTGATTCTGGATTCTTCAACCTGCATTTTCTTGAGAGCACAGCTAAACAGTATATTACAAAAGCTACCATTGTCGATTAAAATTCTCTTAGTTAAGCAATTATCAATATATAAAGAAATGAGTAAAGCGCCATGGTGAGGAGAAAACAAATATGATTTGTCGGTCGACTTGAATGTGACATTGTCGTCTATTTTGGAGGGGTGATCTCTGCTCGGCAGAATCTCTGTGTTTGACACTAGTCTAGTGTGTCTTTTCGTAGCTGAGTAACTCACGCCGCTGACTTCTGATCCACCTGCTATGTAGTTGATCACATTTTCCTGTTGGGGCGGTGCTGGTGGTCCATCTTCAGGGCTGGTATGTTGCTTTTCTTCTCGTCGAATGACAATCTGTTTCCCTTTAATGCAGTCTTTTGTGTAGTGACCATGATCTCAATGGAATTCGCATCGAAAGTGAGCGTCTCGATATTCTGGCAGGGCGTTCATCTTCCTTGGCCATTTGACTGTTTTTCCCATTTCCTTCATAATCGCCACAAGGTCGACTGGCTCGATGCTAAGGTTGTATTCTGGGATTGGGGCTTGCGATCGACTAGTTCTTTGAGGATTCTGATCATATGGCCTTCTGTCGTTACATCCGTTGTAGCGGGAGTTGTTGTAGCGTCGATTCCATGTTGGATAGGGTTCGACTCTTCTGTCGGTTGATCGTCGATTGACGCGGTCGTTGCACCTATTGTAGTTGTTGGTTTTTCCAATTTAGTTCGCTTCGTCTTCCTCCCATTTGATATAAGCCCACGCTTTTGCCAACACGTTCTCCATGGTCTTGTATGGATATTTGGTGAGCTTTTTGTAGAGGTCTGAGTCGAACCGAAGCCATTTCCTGAAAGCTAAAATTGTTGTCGACTGGTTGTAGCGCGGGATTTGCACTTTCTCTCTGTTAAATAGTCTGACATATGCCCTTAGGTTCTCTCCGCTTCTTTGGGTTATTATGTATAGGTCGTCCGACTGCTTTTCGAGCTTTCTGCTGCTTACGAATTGCTCCATTAATGTATCTATAAGCAGCGCAAAAGAGGAAATATAATTATTAGGCAGATTAGTATACCATTGTAAGGCAGGACCACCGAGTCCTGGATCCGAACGCCTTGCACATGCATGCTTCTTTGAGGTCGTGATGGATCATCGCAGTGAACATTCACTGCTTGTATTGTGTTATATGGTCGTCATGATCTATTGTGCCTTCAAATTGCTTCATGTTGGGAAAGCTGAATTTTCTGGGCATCTCAACTAGAGTTATGGTGTCGACAAATGGTGAATCTGTGAAACTATTCACCGTGCTTTTCTTGATAGGGGCCAGCACTCTTAGGATCCTCTGGATGAGGGCTTCCATTTCTGTAAACATGCGAGAAAGCTCAAGGTCAGCAAACAAGTGCAAACCAGTATTTGGTGTTACCAAATTCGGTGTCGACTGTAGTGACACCGGGGTTTTCAAGATGTGCTCTTGGCGTGGTTCAACAATTGAAATTGACGCCTGGGGCACTTCTTGTTGGGTCTGCGGATCAGATTGGTTTGCTTCAGCCTGAATTGTTTGTGTCGCATCATGGCTCGAGCCCTGATTGGCGTTGGCTTCCGGGTGTGGAGGATCTGCTTCGATGGTAGGGGGCTGTCCTGTCTACATTCAGTTCAGTTTGGAGCACTGGGACTGGAGGTTCTGGAGCTACGTTGTTGGGTGCCCCATCGATGACAGCTCGCAATTCAGCGTTGCGAGTTCGAACCGCAACGTTCTCTGTTTCGAGTACCAGCAATCTTTCGGCGTTTGCAGTCATCTGGGCGGTCAGCATTGCGATATGTTCCTCGACGGTGGTAGCGTTACCATATCCTGACATTTTTTGAAGCTTTTTGTCCTACTCAACTGATTCATCTGTCAAGCAGCGGTGGGCGCCAAACTGTAGGTGGTCGTTCTACAGTTAGTGGATTGGGTCGAATCGAAGTAGGCCCAAGCAACTTGTTAGACTGGTCAAACCGGATATCTTGTTTTCTTCAAAAATAACCTGCAAAAAAGATTGAAACCAAACAAAAATAACAAGAAGCAAACTGACGAAAGAATGGGTTGGTGATTGATTTCGAGCCTTAGTTGCGCTTGAGCTGAGCGTTTATAGTAGAAATTGACTGGAAAAATATTGTAAGAAGAGTCCGATGGCCGGATAAATAGTTTTGACAGGGTTTCAGCTTAGCAAAAAAGCGTTTTTGAGAGAGAAAAGTCAGAATCCTTTCCTTAGAGAAGAAAGGTTCTATTTATAGACCTCATAGGCCATTCAGCACGTTGAAGAGTTGTTGGAGATATTTCAGGGATATCTCCTTTATTTTATGAGATCATCTCGTGATCTTCTCATTTCAAATGAACGGTTATAGTTGCTTTTACCTGAAAGTGTGACAAAGTCAAACAACTATTCTGATAGAACAATTCGAGTCGACCCGGGCCAATTGAACATGATCTGGGCCGTCCAAGATTTTCAATGGGCTTCGGTCGTTAGGTCCAGAAGCCATTTTTGTCTACCACAGTTACCGGTTACAAGTTACAACCAGTGGTTTGACTGATTTTTATCAAATCCCAAAAATACCCCTTACACGATTTTTGTGAATCCCAAATCCAATTTCCATAACCAACCAAAACTTGTGCGCCAACCACACACACCGTTTTCTTTCTCTCTCTTTCTATCATTTCAGAGTTGCCCGGGAAAAAAAATATATATATATACATATATATATATATATTAAAAACATCGAAACCTGCGAATGTTGTCGGACTCGGATCTCGTGACCCGACTCCGCCAAATCCTCCGGAGCTCCGACCTCGACACCGCTACCGCTGCCACCGTGCGCAGCCAACTCGAGCAAGAGTTCGAGGTCGACTTATCGGACCGCAAGGCCTTTGTTAGGGACCAAATCGACATTTTCATCCAAACCTTTAACAATGACCTAGAACTTGAACGTCACAATCAAAACGCCGCCGTTCAAGAAGATGAAGAAGAAGAAAAAGAGAGTGATACCGATAAAACAGAGTGAAGTTTTTTGCTTTGTTTTCTTTATTTTAGATTGTGTTTATATTTCTTAAAATTTCTGTTCTTCAGCATTTTTTTGAGTGAAAATGATAGTGAACTGGAATTGGTTTCGTTGTCGAAAATAAGTAAAGTTGAGAGCTTTTTAGTTACTATTTTGGTTGATTATAGTTGTGGACTTTGGGTTGTTTGATTTTTAGTTTTTCTTTTCTGTTTTTCAGTGGTTGATTGAGAACTTTATTGCAAGGTCAAAAATTTGGTGTAAGAATTTCATGCATGATTGAATGAGTAGTGTTTTGGGCCATTTTTTGCTGCAATGTTAAAATTCTTGACTCCAAGGATTGTATCAACTCTTTGGACTCTGTGTGTGTTCTATGACTGGTAAATAGGAAAGCTACTGAATTGATTGATAAGGGATGGATTAGATTCATGGAAAACAATTCTAGAAGTTGAAAATTTGTAAAAATGACGACATATGTGACAGACACAGACTTAAATAGTTAAATTTGTAGGAATTTTACAATTAGAGTCTGGCCTTGATTGCCAAAGATAGTATTACTAAAAGGCAAAGCTAGAACCTGCAAAATCTTCTCTCCATGACTGCATTTGTATTTTGGTCTTCATTTGTTTTTCTGATGCAATTCACACAACTGTATGCAAATCATGCTTTATGCTTCGGCTAATTCCATGGTGAGAATATTATCTATGCAAGAAATTGCCATGTATCGCTTTAAAAACTTTATAAGCTTTAAAAAATTATTAAATAAATAAATTGGAGAAGTATGGCTGATGGTTTCCCATTGAGTAAAAATTTCCATATATTTCTTTCTATTAGTTTTCAGTTGGTTTGGAGGTTTTGATTGTTGGCGTTTTCATAGATTTTAGGGTTTGGGAGCATTTATTTTCATTGATATATATTGATATTACCTTTTTCTTTGGATTCCTAGAACATTGATATTGATATTACTAAACATGGTTGTATCCAACTATTAGGTCAAAGAATGTGGATAAAGAAGTTAAGAAGAGAAGGGGAGGCTTTAACAAGTTATGTAGCCTTTCTCCAGAACTTCAAACACTATGTGGAGTGCCTAAATTGGCTAGAACTGAGGTAAATCTACGTTATGTACTTAAGATCAAGATAATTTCTTCATGCTGATTAGGATTGAAAATTTGAAATGACTGTTTAACTTCTGATTCCCCTTTATTATGATTCCAGGTTGTGAAGAAAATTTGGGCATATATTCGAGAAAATAGTTTGCAGAATCCAAAGAATAAACGAAAAATCATATGTGATGAATCATTGCGAGCCCTTTTCCGTGTAAACTCTATCGACATGTTTAAAATGAATAAAGCCCTGACCAAGCATATTTGGCCGTTGAGTGCAGAAGATGGTACTTTCATATGATCTAATCTATTTGTTCCAGCATTTGGATTATTGTGTTTACAATTATTCTGCAATTTCAACATCAACTCCCACGACACAATCTGGATTTCATATTGAACTTCTGCCTAATTTCACTTACGGTATACTATAGTGTGCTCAATTATTTACCTTTAGAGGTGAAATTTTAAAGATGCATAGTTTAGTTATTTGGTTGGAATATTAATGCAAAAGTACTGATGAAAATCAGAAAATGTAAAGCAGAAGATAGAAGGTGAAGATAGTCATGACTCTGTGTCTGGAGATGCCAATAAACCAGAGGAAGAAGAAGAAGAAGAAGAAGAAGAAGTAGAAAAGAAGGAAGAAGAGGAGGAGGAGGAGGAGGAAGAAGAAGAAGAAGAAGAAAAGGAGGAAGAAGAGGAAAAGAATTACAAGCAAGGAAGCAAGCAAAAAAGGTCAACTCTTCTTGCATTTTCTAATCTTGTGTTGTGTTAATTTCTTTTCATTTCTTTCTCTTTTTTCTTTCCCTTGAATAATTCTTTTTCTCAAAAAACAAAAATTTATTGAAGTACATGTAGAAGTTTTTAGTGGTATTAGCATATATTATGCATTTTGAATTTAGCAATTTAAGATCACTCTAGCAATTGCATTGTTACATACTTACATTGATAGATGCAGATAACCCACAAAGTTGCCCATCATCGATGATGTAGTTTTTAAACTGTATTCAGATAAGATTTTCTAAACTATTGATCTCTACTCTTACTGACAGTTTATGCACTGGATTTGAGAAGTGCTTAAGAAATTGAGAATAACTACTTCCTGTGGTTAGTTGGCTTTGCATATTGCAGAGACCCTTCAATCCAATGAAGTTCTCAATGGGATTCTGTGAAACATGTTACTAAGTTCATAATTTTGAATTCTACGTAATTGATTAACCTTACACACACACACACACACACACACACATATATATATATATGAGATCTAGCAATACTGTGCTATGTTGGCCTAGGAATCTAATATATATACAAGTAGGTGTCTGTCTTCTGATGTTACTCCAATCCATGACCTCTGGGTGTTGATGTTTCTAAATTGAACTCTTATATCTTGTTGACTAGATCAACTATGGTGGATAAAGATGTCAAGAAAAGAGGAGGCGGCTTTACCAAATTGTGCAGTCTTTCTCCACAACTTCAAACATTAGTTGGGGTGTCTGAATTGGCCAGAACACAGGTAAGTTGATTGACTTTCAGAAAATTCCTCTCCATTTTTTGTTGGCTTATATTGTTAATGGTGAATTCTTTCTCTCTCTCATTGAATTTCTAATCTCTGTCGTTTTGGTGGTAGGTTGTCAAGAAACTTTGGATCTATATTCGGGAGAACAATTTGCAAGATCCAAAGAATAAGCGAAATATAATATGCGATGAATCCTTACATGCTCTCTTTCGTGTCAATTCTATCAACATGTTTAAAATGAATAAAGCCCTGTCAAGACATATATGGCCGCTAGATGAGGAAGACGGTAAATTCTTTAATCAAGCTTCGTCTTATTTTTTTCCCTGTGTTTCAAAGTTTGTGAGCATTGATACAAGATATCCGGTACCATTGTTTTTGTCCGGAAATCTTGTGTCCGTTCTGGGTTTGGTATGTAGGGAGGGTCTCTGTCCTTTGGAAACATGCTCAATGGATGTTGGTCTAGCTGTGACCTTGTGCTTCTTATGTATATATTAGTTTGAGAAATTTGGCTTTGGTTGGTTAACGTAGTGTAGCACTTCATATTAGAGTGTCGTAAGAATGGAACGGTCCTTTTGCAGAACCTGTAATGAAGATATTGAGTCTGGTGACAGTAATGTTTCTCAGGACCCACTTTTAATAAAAGTACGGAAAAGGACCAACAAATTAACTGATTGAACTGGAGTATCCAGTGCTATTGAAGAAGGGATCCCTTGTATTTGCATTATTGGTTGAAAAAAAATTTAATACAGAAAAATAGATAGTCCTGTAAGCAAAAATCAACACTAATGAATAGGATTGGGATAAACAAAGCAAAAGAAACACTTGAAAGTATTTGCATATAAATCATATAACTAGAGGTTGTCTTAAAGAAATAATTGATCCTCTACTAGGCCTGACATTTTGAAAGATCTTATGAATAGGATTGGGGTAAACAAAGAAATAGGAACACTTGAAAGTATTTGCATATAAATTATATAACTAGAGGTTGTCTTAAAGAAATAATCTGATCCTCTACTAGGCCTGACATTTTAAAAGATCTTCTGAGTTCTGAATGTACACATTGTTATTTAGCATTTTGAAGGATTGTTTGAGTTCTGACTCTGTGACTATAGTTTTATTCAACCAAATGAATTATTTTTTTTCATGCTGCTGCCCCAGCAGCTTATTTCATGAACCTTGTTTTTGGCACCACCTGAACGAAAACCAAGGTAGTTAGGTTATAAGCATTGCAAGTACTTCCAGTAAACTAGGAAATTTCTTCGTACCGAAATGTCTATAGGGTATATGCTGGCAATAAAATCCTATGCCTGTACCCAGGTCCTTGGCTCTGTCTAGTCCAGCTTGAGTACCACGTCTTTTAGTATGTGTTTGAATGGATAAGTGCTAGTTCTTCCCTTTGTTTTTTAATTTCAAATGGTTCAGTGGGAAAGATAAACAATTTGATAGAAACATCTAGCCAAGGGGTGTTGCAATATTTTGAATTATGATGTCTTAAACATCCTATTTAAGTCTTTCCTCTATTTAGTGTTTCAAGATATCTGTTGATATCATGAATAAATTATTTAATTCCTAATTTTTCAGTTCCAGCCAAACCTAAGCCAAGGGAAAAGCGGTGCAAGCAGGTGGGAGAAGGTGAGATTGGTTCCTTGAAGCCTACCGGCTATCAACTTGCTGGGTCAATTATTTTGTGTCTACACCACATCCTTGCACACTTTTGGTACTTAAACGACTTACCCGCTTAGGAAAATAAGGATAAAGTAGGGTGCTTTTGCACTGATGGTTTTGTATAACATGGAAAATATTTTTACTGTTCAGGTGCCGATGAGCCAAACCAGAAAGAAAAACGGCAGAAGAAGGGAAGTTCTGGTTTTCTTACCCCTCTCCCATTATCAGATGCTCTAGTGAAATTTTTAGGTACTGGTGAAAATGCATTGTCCCGAGCTGCTGTTGTCAAGAGAATGTGGGAGTACATAAAACAGAATGATCTGCAAGTATGTCTTTCATGTTCCTGGTTAACTACTGCTGTGATAATAGTAGCGCCTGTTATTGACAGCGTTTCATGCTTGGGTTAAATAAAAATTCCATGCAGGTCAATTTAGTTGATGAGCTAAACCAGGCAAATGAACTTGCCTTCCTTTGTTTTTGTCTTGTGAACAGCTTGTTTACATCCCTTGTATCTTCCTTTTTTTTTTAATCAAGTTATTCATTTTCTTTTTGTGATCTTTCAATATCGATTGTTTACTTCGCCATCATGAGCTCATGGACCAGCCTACTTAGTTGCTTTCCTGATATGATAGGCCTACAAAAGGATAGACTTGTTGCTGGTGATTGGTTTGGCATAGTAACAGTGACAAGTTAGACTAGTAAACAGGCTCAATAGAATTCATAAGCAATTTCGAGTTTGTCCAAATCCAAATTGTTTAGCTCAGATCAAGTGCAAGGCAACTGTTGAGTTTGACCTTAGCTCAGCAAGCAAATTTGACGCTGCAAATTGATTGGCATGATTTTTTTTCTGGCAGTGCTTGGCATATTTACCTTAAAACTGAATATGAAGAACTTATTTTGCTCCTGCTTATCATGATACTGTTCCATCAAATATGTCCAACTTATAGTTTCAAGGGGTCTTTTGTGATAGACTATGTTTTGTATTTGTTTCGATTCTTTTTTTTCCTTCCACTTTCAGTTCAACTTGATAGATATGCCCAATGCAAGTTTGTGATACAGTTGCTTTTTAACACATGTTTATCTTTACGTATTCATTTTCTTCTGATCAGTCCATGCTTGTTGATCATCTTTTTTAGATTCTTGTCAATCGCTCACTTGGACCATCATCTAATTTGATATTTTCTGCTTGTTTCTGAAGGATCCATCCGATAAGAGGATAATTTTATGTGACGATAAGCTAAAAGAACTTTTTGAGGTGGACTCCTTCCGAGGCTTCTCAGTCACAAAGCTTCTAACTGCTCATTTCGTCAAGATGTAAGTCATTGATATGTATATACTGTTAGCCCAGTAGAACTGGGCAATTTTGCTTGACTTAGTATTCTCCTTGTAGTCTGGTAGTTTTTCTGTTTCTAAATGTCAAAACTAATGAAACAAATCGCTCAAGTTTATTTAGTTCTTGCCACTGGTTCTTATCGCTTCCGCCAAGTAATCTTTTTCTCAACCCTCTCTATACATGATCTATATTAGATCCTATAGTGGAAACATAAGAAGTGGCCATATGGAAAGCAAATGTAGTACCACCATGTTGTCTTGGTGGGACCAAAGGTCGATAAAGCTTTCATATCATGTTGGATTTTCTGCAACAAAAGTTGTTTGTAATTTATGACATACTTCGTGCAATCCAAGTGGTGGGCTTTAAACATTTGTGATAACTTAGGATAACTCACCACATCAATGTGGTCTGACAAATTTTCATTTCAGGTTGTGTGTGCTTTCATGTTTGTGAATAAGATTTGCGCAATACATGCCTTCAAATCAGGTTTTGATTTTGTTATTGATTTGGATTTTGAACTATTTGTTTATGTTCTCAAAAATGAAGACCAGTATCTGGATTTCAAATCAAGCAAAACTTCAATTAGTTTTGTTGTGAATCAATGTGGGAACTACTAGTATTGCTTAAGGTGTTTCTCATTATCTCAAACAACTGCAGTAAAAACTTCTGTGCGCGTTGAGGGAGAACCCTTCAGCCCCGGATCTAGTCTTTTTTTTTTTTTTTGTCAAAATAAGAATTTGAAAAGTTGATCGGATCCCAGATAGGGTGAAACAATTAGATGATATAAAAATGTCAAATGGGGTTTAAGTTAGAATAATCATTCTAGTATAGAGATTCCATTGGACTTTGAACAGGTCCTAGGCAGAAGTGATTTTGAAATATGGGTGTGTGATTTTGTGCCCAAGTTGAATTGAATCCGTACAATTCACACAGTATGTTCACATTTACTAATGACTTGGTATTATAAATTTCCAGTCTCTTGAGGAGAAAGCATATGGGAGTTGCATACACATTGACATTGCACATGTATTATGCATAGTTGCATACACAAAAACAAAGTGCAAATAGGAGAAGTGGGTTAGGAATTTGAAGCGCACATGTAGGAGAGAGAGAGAGAGAGAGAGAGAGAGATATAGATAGAGATATATGGTGGTAGGCATTATTGCTTAATTGTTTTATTTGGTTTTTGTTACCATATAATGGACGGTCTGAATATAGAGTGGATCATCACCATACACCATTCATAACCCAGCATCAAATCTTCACCAACTCATCATCTTTGCTCTAACTTACATACTAGGAAAAAAAAAATCAAGAAAGGGAAATGGATGGCATGAAAAATGTGAATGATGATGGGATGAGAGAACATTACAATTGTGATGAGTTGGGAGTGGTGGTAGAGATGTGTGAGTGAAAGAGAGGTATGATGGATATGACTTATGAGTGGAGGAGAGAAACTACTTTTTTTGTTTTGTTTTTTTGTTTATTTTTGGGATTTTTGCAACAAACAAAGAGAGAGAAATTAAAAGGTAGGTGGGTGGAAAAAAAATAATTTAAGGCTGAAAATTCAATTTAAAGAAAGAAAAAAAAAGGTGTGATTGAATGTGAGTGTGTGAATGTGATGGTGATTTGTGATGTGAAAAATGTCAAAAACGAGGGAATCTTTTTGCGAGTGGGTCCTATCCCTCAAAAATTCCAAATTGTTAAAAAAAAAAAAAAAAAAAAAAAAAAAAAATCACCGCCGTTGTTATGCGGCGAGCCAGAGCCGATTCCTCTCCACCCCCGCTTCACGCTCTTGCCCCTAATTTGTTCTCCACGCGCTCCATTAAGCTTTTTATCTTCTTCTTCGAGTCTTGACTGTTTGTCACTGTAGCGTACTTTTAACTTCCATATATGATATATGTGCTGTGTGCACAATTGCACTCTCCTACGATAAAATGCATTAATTGCACAAATATCTGTTCACTAATTGAGAATCTAACACTAGAAGGGAAAGTACTAAACCCTAGCTCTTTTATATAAAGTAAGGAATTAAAAATTTAATTAATCAATTAAAAAAATAATAAAAAATCGAATGAGAAAAAAACTAACTCCACCGTCGCCAGAGCATTGCCTCCGGTTCAACTTCTATCACGAGCTATCTCTTCTGCTTCATGGGGAAGATCTCTACTCCCACAAATTGGAGGGGACGCTCCACCAACAGTAGTGACTCCATTGCTGGTTGAGTTGCTTCTTTTTATTTTTCTTTTCAATTTTTAATTTTTTAAACTCTTCGCTTAATTTTGTAGTTTTAAACTCTAGTTTTTTATTTTATTTTATGAAATTATTTAAGGTAGTTTCTTATGGTTTTAATTATTTGTTTGTATCGAAAGACATTTTTACCTATGGTCCGTTAACTGTAGTGTTAGTCAAATTCAAATTATCGGTCAATGAATTTCAGGAGTTGTTTATTAAATTAAAGACAGTTAACTTTAGCGTTAGTTCAACCATTAGTCAATGAACTTGGATGTTTGTTTAATTAATGCATTAATTGGAGGTGGGAAGTTTTAAAGGGTCCTCATATAGGGCAACTCCGGAAAATTTTTAATAAACAATTTTGTTTAGCACCTTTAGGTCTTTATTAGCCATGTAATGATAATTTTTGCACTCGTACAATTTAACAATAATATTACTTCTTTTTTTTTCAATTTAATTATAATTTCTATATCCTGATTATAGTGGTAATTTATTTGACATCACCAAGTAGATAATATAAACAATGTAATATATGACATGACTATGTCAAGTCAATATTAATGTGTCAACTACTTGTTGGCTTGGCTAGATACTAGATAAATATATTAAATTTTGAAAAAAATAATAATAATAATAATAATATTTGTATTAAATTATGTAGAATCGAATCTAATTCAATCCATCCAATTTGAATTCTTGAACATCGATGCTAATCATGTTATTTAGCACATGCTCTTTGAACATTTTAAAAACAAAATAACAAGTGTTTGTCCTTATAGTAATCCATTAAATTTGGTTGCATAGTTGAAGCAATTACAATAACATTGAATTTGTCCACGAAACATCTTCATTCCAATTCATGGATTGCATAGTCTAACATTTTTTACTTCACTCATACATGTTTATTAATTATATCTATAGGTAAGATTTATCAATGCATTAATTGTTTGCCTTCTTAACTAGAAGTCACGAAATGCTAACTTTGTACCTTCCTTGACTTGGTAATCGGTAGTGTGCATCTCTCCTTATTTCACTGTTAGTGGTGGGGTTTCAGATTTCACTATATATATTTACAATTATGTATTATTTTTTTTTTCATCTTCGACTGTGAGAATAGATTTTTAAACCGCATATATAGTACTTGATTTATGTGATCTGCTTCGTTAACTTTGCTAACAACTCAAAACCACCCACACAAAATGGTAAAGATTATTATTATTTAAATAATCGTTACTATACAATTGGTTATCATATCACTTCATTATCTCTAGTCTCTACATCACATCATTCTAAATTATCATTTTTGGATTGATATAGTATCTCTTCAATCTAAGAGATTGGATTCATAGCTTACATACCACTGCCACATCCCATGCTTATCTTTAAATCACCTGTTTTGTATTATATGTCTAGGCTCCGATTTTAGATCAATAGGTGTGCACCTCTCTTTATTCACATTATTGATGGGTTTAAATCCCACTTGTGTATTTACTTAAATATATAAAAAGTTTTTTTTATCCGATATAACGTAAGTATATATCTAAATATCTAATATATACCTAATAGTTATAAAAGTAGAAAGATGTCTCTTAATTATGATAGTAGATATATAGACTCTGGAACACACATGTAGTACCATACATTTTGTGCTTATCTTTGAATTACTTTTTTTTTTTTTTGGTACTAAACATTTTTAGGCTCCTCTCTCCCAAAGTGTTAAAATTCAAAGGGTAAGAGGTGAAAAAAGAAGAGGTGAAAAAAAATGATGATGTTAGGAGGAGAGACAAGGCAAGTGGAATGCCTGGTGAAGACCAATCTAAGCACTAACAAGTAACAATAATGCCACTCAACAACTCCTCTCTTCAAAAATCAAAATAGAGTAGTCAGTAATACACAACCCAAATGACAAAACACAGCCTCATTTCTCACACTCACAATTAATCAAAAAAAAAAAAAAAAAAAGTCATGTACAATTTGAAAAACTTATTGCATTATTTAAAAAGATTCCACATCCCCTAGTTTGACAAAATCAAAAAAGAAAAGAAAAATTAATTAATGAGACAAAAGATACCCTCACGACAAGGGGTCACATTAATGCCATGGAACATGAACTTGTCATCACGTGAAAGATGCTTTTTTGAAATAACAACATTGAAGTGATAAAGATAGATAACAAAAAAAAAAAAAAAAATTGGAAAATTAAATTAAATTAAATAAATAAAAATGTCTTGTTTTAAAAGCACTTAAATATAATAAGGTATCTCGATGAAATGTTGTTGTTTTGGATTCAATTTTGTAGTTGGTTTGTAACTTTCTTGAAAGTGAGATGTGGGGAATGGTGGCTCATTCACTGAATCTTGTGGAAATTTGAAGCAGACTCACTCACTTACTCACTTTGTGTTTTCTTTTATGAGTGGTGGGTGTGGAATGTGGATGGTGCACTGTTGCTCCAGATTTTGTGGTTGTGTAAAGATATGTACAGTATATATGACATGAACATGAAAATGTGTCTTATTATTAGTTGTGTTGTGCATCAAATAGCTGTTCATGTATATGCTCAGATAGATTCTCTTTTCATCTTCCCCTTTAATTTCCAATATTTATCTAAGTCCATTGAGAATATGAGATTTATTCTTAGAATATATATATATATATATATAACTCAATACCCAAGAATAAATATCAAACGAATCGGGAATTCGAATATATGTTTTAATTCGACCCATACATGATAATATAAAAATATGAAATACATCCACGTTGACCTTATAAGGGGTTATCGACCTTCCTGTAAATTATAAATGGATGAAATAAAAGGTTTAGCATTCGCCTTGTATTCATCTTTATTTCAAAACTTTATGTTTAAAAAGTGTGCTTAAATGAGAGAGATCTAAAGAATAAAGATATGTGACATGGCCCGTAAGAAATTACGCAAGCGTCTCGATCCAACAATCTACGAGACAACTAATTAACAAATGTGATGAGAAATTGCATGTGGTGTGATGATAATTTTCCAAGTTTGTTGATCTTGTGTAGGAAAATTGAAACAATTACTAGATGTTGCATGCCTATTGCCATTTATAGAACCACACTATATATTATAACACATAATGTTTTGGGAAAGAAATGATTGATCTTTTACCATGGCATGCAACCCTACTCATCAATTCAAGTCTATAGCCATTCTTTACGTTATTGCTAGGTCACCGTCTTTAATAGAAAACATTGTACACCACTCCATTATTATAGAAATCAAAGTTACTATTAACTATATGTCACAAAATTAGAGAAAATTGATTTCGTTTGAAAATATTATCGGATCACATTAAGAGATCATAATAAATGAGATGAGTTGTGTTATATATGTTTGAATAAATTGTTGAACGAACTATAAAACAGGTTCATAAATTGATTGAATTTCTCTGTGTAGACTCTAGAAATGGTCATCGATCAATGTATAAAAACCATGGGTATAAATTTTGAATTTCATCACACATCATATTTCATTATTATATCATCTTAATAGTATTGGTAGGTTTGACGAGATGTGATTGGTTTGATGGTATAACCCTCACACCTACACCTACACCATGGGGTTATGGATTCGAGTTTCCTTAAAAAAAAAAGTTAAAAAAATAGCATCAGTAGGGTTAAAGTTCACAAAACTTAAAAAAAAAAGTTAAACAAATAATTTTTAGCATTCAACATTTAATTAGCACGTAAACGATCACTCGCTACAATATTAATAATAAGGAACTCTATCACAAAATTTATTCGTTACAATATTAATAATAAGGAACTCGAATCTAGATCACAAAATTTATTCTCTGAGTAAAGAATTTGTTCATATATATATTCTTTGAGCAGAGAATTTTCGTATATGTCCATAGATGTGTTGTGATTGAAAGATATATATATATATATATATATATATAAAAATATAAAGAGTGAATTGTTTTTTTGTGTTTATAGATAAGTTGGATCCAGACTAGTGGATTGAAAAAGATACCATGTCTTGGATTCCTGAGGGAGAATCCTTCCAACAATGAGAATATAATTAATTAACAGATAATATGCTTTTCTTTGGGCATCTATCAATCTATATCCATCAAATACAACTTTTTCTTGAAAAAATAAAAGATAAAAAATTTGGTTGGCTTTCCATCTATCTCTCAAGTCTCAACATTCAACAATCTGTGGCCAATGCAAAGAGTAAATTCCACACTTTCCCTTTTGTAAAATTTTTTTCTTGAATTGACCAAACTGTTTCTTTTTTTCTTTTCGTTTCTTTTCTCTCTCAATTGATGATGATGATCTGTCTTCAATCCCATGCCATCATTACTTTGATTAGAAGAAGAAAGGATTGATTAAGAGAATCTTATTCCCTCTTTGACTCTTTTTTGTTAGGGGAGGAATATTAACGTATCACCCTCTTAATTAAACCATACAGATCATATATATATATATATATATATAAAAAGTTTTTGTTTGATGAGAAAAGAGAGGGTGGTATCTACCAATCAAAATTGCTAGTTTGAACTTTGAAGAGAGGAAATGAAATGACTCCACCAACATTTTTACATCAATTTGTGAAAAGACACCATTCTCATCCTTTGACTGTTTAGGTGGGTTAGTTTCTCAACATTCCAATCAAGTATCTAAATCTATATTTATGTAAGTATCTCAATTTGCATATCTTGAGGACCATTTTTTTTTAAGACATATATATTACCAACCGATATGTAAATAAGTTGAAAAACACTCTTGTAACCAACACATCAATTCATGATTTATTTAGGATTCACATTTCATACCATTTAAACATGATTTTGAATAAACAATTTGGACAAATTCCTAATTTTATTTTATTTTAAAAAAATTAATTTAACTTTTTCTTAAAAAAGGACAATAATATATTATTAAGATTCTTTTAAGATTGACAGAGAAAGGGAAAGATATGCCTTTATAAATAAGATGGAAATCAACCTCCATTACCACCATGAAAAAAAATATTAGACATTTTTCTTGGTCGGGATGAATGTGGGAATTGGGATACATATATACCATCTCTAGCATTACTTATTCTAATAATCGGTTGCGATCCATAGGGGTATTATGGTAAATTGTTAAAAAATATATAAAAAAGATTCTTGGCTTACGCAGTAATGACAAAACAAACAGAGATGCGATGCGGGAAATTGGGTGGATCCAATCCTTGCTAATGGCACGTTTCAGACAGAATAATTATTAATTAAATTTAAAAATAAATAAATAAATAAAACAAACAAAATTGGATGGAGAAGGTTACAGATTCTCTCAATTCCTAGCGCAGAGAAATTGGAATCTAATGGCTGTAAAAGTTGTCTCTTTTTTTAAGTAGACCCCTTCAAACAATAAAACAAATAATAATCTTTTATTTATAATAATCTATTGCTTTTCTAATTTAATTTAATTTAGAAAAAGAAAAAATTAGAGAAAAGTTAAGGTTGTTGTTCAAGTGAAAAATGTGAAGCAAATATCTAGAGATGGGTCCCACTCCCAGACCACATCTTTTAGATTCCCTTATCTCTAAGTTTACCGTTTGTTTTTGTTTAGATATTAGAGAGATGAGTCCACACGCTTTTCAGGTGGGTGTCTCTCACTCTCCAATCACACTAGATTACTCTTATGTCTTCTTCTTCCCCTCTCTACACATTACACATTTACACACATATCTTGTTTGATTTCTTCAATGCTCCTCAATTCTCAATTTTGTATTCTTATTATTCTTTATCTTCAAAAAAAAAAAGAAAAAAATTCCAATGGATAATGAGTTTGTTCGAATTTGACGAGATATACTACTATAAACATGATTCGGAATAAAACTCATGCTATCGGGGAGGAAGTTACTCATACTATTTTAATGAACAAATGTGAAATTTAAACAGTTGAATCTCTATTACCAAAGTGGATAATTACTTTGTTAATAGTGAATATGTTATTATTAAGTTTTAGTGTTTTCGTGAGAAAAAATAATTATATTTTTAAAATATATATATATATTAAGATATGAGAAAATATAATTGAGATAAGGATAAATAGAAATTGTACCAACTGGAATTTAGGATACTTCCAAGCCCATCCAATTTGACTAATAACAATAAAGTTTTTGTTTAATTTCGAACTAAAACATTTTTTTTTTCTTTTCAATTTTGAATCTCAAATGGGTTTTGAAAGTCTCTCTTGATTTTTGAAAATAAAAAAATATAAGTAAAAATTTATTTTTAATCTAGAAAACTCTACTATGTTCCTTTTATAAAAGATTTGTTGTTTTACATGAGAAAGTGACAATAGACAAATTTCAACATCTCAAATCTCAATGGTTAAGATTCTTGATTTATTGTGACATTTTATCAAAATAATTTGATTGGTTGAAATTCTCTATATTAAAATTAAAATTGTTTTTACAATTTCTAACTGTATTTAAAAAAGAAAACAAAATTATACTATTTTATAGAACTTTTTAATTATAAAAAGCAAAAACTCATACATGATCTATATAATTATAGCATCGAACTTCCAATTTTAACTAATTAATAAATGACAATCAATACATATTACATAAGCATATTTAAAGGATATTGAAGTTTATTGGTATTATCATATATGTGAATAGGGAATATTTCGGACCGACATCAACATGGGTTGTCATGGTAATAATTTAAAATATTATGTAGAGACTTTTCTTTGATAAAAACTATATATTTTTAGTGTACAGTATATTGGTTTTAGTTGTGTTACATAGAAATAATTATATTTAACAAGTGAGAATTTTTATGAATTTTCAAATCAAAGGATTTTGTTTAGCATTTCAGCAAAAGTCCGAGTGCTAGTGCTATTTGCAATTTCACTTTTGGAAACCTAAATACTAGCAACAATAGCTTCTATGAAAGAAAGAAACCCTAAAAGTCGATAGGTGGCGTGTGGCGGTGGTGTGGACGGTTGAGCAAATGAAGACCATGACTTTAGGGTTTTAGAATCCAAATTAAACAAATATAGAAGACCCAATTTTCTAATCCACCCATTAATAACCCACCACAAGGTCAGCAAATGGTGATTATGATTCCCTTTGAAATTTGAGAATACACCATTTTCAAGAACAAAGAAAGAAGAATCTCAATTCTCACACACAATTTGGTTCAATAAAATACAGTTTTATTGAATTGAATATTTGAATGAAGAAAAAAGTATATATAGAACTGTAAAGTACAGGTGTTGGAATCTGAATGGATAATAGACCATCCTTAACATTCCATCTTGGTGGCCTTATTGCTTCCATAAAAACCAAAATCATAAAGCCAAAAGTTGGCATTTTTTTATTTATCTATTCAAATGGTTTAATTTTTCTCATTTGACTGCAATGTTATCCTTATCCCTAAATATTATCTTCTTGCTTGGGGGTAAAGTCCAATTGACCTATTCTACATATTTTTACAAGATACATTGGTATCATGGTATAAACAATTGAGCCTTGCGTATAACGTCAAATGTATATACCCTAAATGGCTTCATTCATTCAGACCGATAATATTTTATATTGAATCGCCACATTGGTATATATATAATTAATTTAAAATTATATTAGGTGGTTTAGTTATTTATCATTTATTAATATCATCTTCAACATAAAACACTTTTAATGAATTGCCATAAAAGTTAAAAAAATGATTTAAGGACAGGATGAAATTGATTCAGCAGTAGATGCTTCACATTCGCATAATACAATTATGGGTTGGACTTTTGAGTCACGACCCTCTTTGATTTTCAAAATATAATAAAATAGGTTTCAGGAATTTCATAAGAAATTGTGTTGAATTCCAACAAAAGACTTAAACTTATTTACATTTAAATGCATTTATGAGGGGGGGAATGCTTTATTATTGTCGAATGTATACCATCGACCTATTTATATTATGTCACACAATATACATCTTTTCTGTGATTGGTTAATCCGTTCAACTCATTTATATTGTGGCACATGACATGCATCTCTCATGTAATTAATTGGTTAGTGGTCATCTCTCATGTAATTAATTGGTCAGTCTTGTCACAAGACATGATTTAATTGAATATAAACATATATCTTCTCAAAGAGGTCATATAAAATAAAAATAAAAACCAATTGTATTCTTTCAAAATAGTGATCGACAATTATCGTATATTAAACAAAATTATTTGTTATTTAAGGCATGCATGAACAACTCATATAAGCAAACTATAAAAAGTACTTCTATCAAAAGAAAAACTACAAAAAATACCATAATATATACTATGTGTTGTACTTTATATATATATATATATATATATATATATACATATATTTTTGACGGTATCTATCTATCCATATATCTAGACTATATATATATATATATATATATATATTGAAGTTTTTTATCATCGGTAGGATTCGAACCGTTGACTTGGAAATCATTCACTCAAACTCCAAACTCGTCCATCTATCATTTGAGCTATGTCCCTAGAGTCAATGTTTGTATAGTTACAAGAGTCAAAAATAGTTATTGAAATCCAATTTAATGATCGACGAACATATAAGTTTTGAAGAACAGGACGAAGAATAAAAACTATATAAAAAAAATCATTTTCATAATTATTCATAAACAATAAAATATTTGTATTACAGTTAAACCCAAGTGCAAAATAGTTTATTTTATTTTTTGTAAAAATAACCAAAAATACAACTATTGGAATGAGATTCATTAATTTAGCTACGATATTGTTAATGGGTATTTTTGTGGGATCCTTTCATTGAGATCGATCCAATGATCGGTCATACAGTGCTCTAACTATAGAGATCCCTAATGTGGTTTTGTACAAAAAAAAAATAAAAAAAATAAAAAAAATGTTTATTGGGTCCAAGAATATCTCAATTTCAAATCTAGAATCACATGGGTAAGATATTTTTCTCTTTTACCTTTTATTTTATTTCCTCCATTGAGAAAATGATTTGACATGATCATGTCTTGTAATTTATAGAAAAGCCAAGGGCATTCCTGTCATTTAATAGAAAATAAAAATAACTTTTGAAATTTCACCACATACTTTTTCCAATGCTTTGTACCAATAGGTCCTCCTCTACCTCGAGAATCTTATGAAGCAAATATTTTTTATATATATTAAAAAAAACACTAAAAACAATTTTGATATTTAAAAAGGAAGCAAAGAGTCATTATAATCAAAGCTTGTACTCCGTGTACGATTCATTATCAAGATTCCCATTTCCAACTCATTTAACTCGCTATCTTGTCCGAGTTCGAGACTGAGTTCACACTTTTACTCAATTTTATTAAAATTATTAAATATTGAAATCACGATTTTTATTTTATTTTTTATTTTATATCATTTGAGTTTTAACACCTTTATTTGCTAGGATCAATACTAATGTGTCATAGGTTTAAGCTATTAGCAAATTCTATAAACACTAATATCTCGTCTTAAGCTATTAGCAATCGTATAAACATCGATATTATAAGGTATCGTTGATCCCATATAACTAACAATTATCTCATTTTTTATAATATGAATGAAACATGTGGTAACAATAATCATTTATTGAATTCAAGATATATGAATTTGTTATTCAAATCTGTAAACTTCATTTTCGATATTTATTAATTGAGACTAACCATTTTATACATAGAAGTTTTTAACTAAATTAACGAGTCTTATTTACGATATACTTAGATAAAATATGAATTTATTTTTGCATCTTATACACATAAATCCATGGTATATATGAATTTATTATTCAAATCTATAAGCTTCATTTTCGATATTTAATAATTGAGATTTAAGACCAACCTTTTTATACGTAGAAGTTTTTGACTAAATTAATGGGTGTTATTTACAATATACTTAGATAAAATATGTGCAATACTATCTAATTTGTTTATTTTTAAAACAAAATCACTTTAATATGAACTAAATTAGGGGTGTGAAACCGATCGGATTCATAATTCATTACAAAATCCAATTGGATCGAAGAAAGTTAAATTCAATCCAATACGATCCAATTACAAAATACTTTGTATCCGATCTGATTCGATCCAATGAATCAGATTCACATGAATCAATTCTTAATATAAAAGTTAAAATATTCCTAAGAATAACAAATCAATAATTAATTTACATCAAATAAAATTAAAAGTAATAAATAATTGTACACCTTAAAATTAAAAAATTCAAACAAATTATAAACATTAAATATAAGTTGTCATAACAACGTACACGATCGACAAGTTTAAAATAAAAAAACATAATAATTTATGTCAACAAAATACAATAGCATTACAAATTTACTCGATGCTCATACGTATAAGATAAGAAAAAGCTGAATATAAATTAAGCTTTATATTTTGATGGATCCGAATGATTTTCATATCGAAATCTAATATTTGATTCGATCCGATAGATTTTAAAATTTAAGATTCAATCATGTCCTCAAATTAAATCTAATCAAAGTGATTGTATCAGATCTGATGAATCATATTGGATTTGATTGAATCCTGAAACTAAATCTTTGTAGGTTTAAAAAAATAAATACAATATTTTTATTGATTTTATCATGTACTTAAATGATATATATTTACATTTTCCAATTAAAAAAAAGGTTGAGTGAGTCAAGAACGAGTCGACTCGGAGAGAGAGAGCGAGTAACAAGATCAAAAACGCGACGACCCGAAAGTGACTTTTATTTTAATTTTACAAGAGAGAGAGAGAGAGAAGCACAAAGCAGAATCTTCGCGTTCCATTTTTTCTTCCTTTTTCTTTTCTCTCTCTCAGTCCTGTCATTGAAACCACTTCTTTTTTTTTTCTTCTCTCAAAATCGAGACTCATTCTTCTCTCTCTCTCTCTCTCTCTCTCTCTCTAACTTCACAATATATCTATATATATACATACAGATCTCAACATTTCTTTTTCTCTCTTATTCCACCGACGTCCGTCTCTGTTTTTTTTTTTTTAATTTATTGTGTTTTTTTATAATCTGAAGAGAAAATAAACGAAAGGAAAAAGTTGGGTTTTTGATAGGAGGTCAATCGAAAGAAGAAGAAGAAGAAGAAATGGGTTCTGTTCCACCAGAACTGAGCTTGGATTTTAGACCAGCAACAACGACACGAACAACAAAGACTTGTGCTTTTGTACCCAAAACGATTAGTGATTTTTTGAGGGAGGTTTCGATGATCGATGACGTGTCTGAGAAGGTTTCGAAGCTTGATGGGTTTGTCAAGGGTTTGGAAGATGAGATGAGGAAGATCGATGCCTTTAAACGCGAGCTTCCTCTTTGCATGTTCCTCTTGAATGACGGTTCGTTCTTTTATTCATTGATTTTAAATCGTTTATAGGGTTGTTTAAATTTATTCAATTTTTGATGTGGGTTTTTGGTTTTAATGGGTTTGATTGATTATATGGTATGAAGAATACATTTTTGGAGCTGTTTTTTTTTTGTTAATTTTTGTTGTTGTGGTTGCGGTGGTGGTTGTTTTTGCAGCAATTGGAGCTTTGAAAGAGGAGTCAATGCAATGTACATCATCTAAAAATGTGCAACAGCAACAGCCAATTTTAGAGGAATTCATGCCATTGAAGAAGACCAACAACTGTGATGATGAGAATCATGAAGATGATATTGCAACCATCAAAAAAGAAAAGGAGTCTAGTAAAGATAACAAGAAAAACTGGATGAGTTCTGTTCAGCTCTGGAATACTGATGATCATCATCAACATCACACTACTACTACTACTGATCCCATCTTGGATTCCAAACAAAATCCCAACATTAAAATTAAGGTACACACACAACTTAAACAAAAAAAAAAAAACCACTCATCTTGATTTTGGATAATTTAGACAATCTGGTTATGAGGATTAAAAGGGTTGATTTTGATTTTGATTTTGTGGCAGAGAAATGAAGAAGTGAATCTATTCCAGGCTTGTAAAAGCAAGGCAGGTGCAAGGGCATTTATGCCTTTTAAGGCCTATAACCACAACACTGGTTTTGCCAAAAAGGAGGACAAAGAAGAATTGTTGCCAGTTCATGGTCTGTCTCTTGTTACTCCTGGAATCAAGAATCCCAGGGAGGATACAAATTCCAGTGGTTCAAGAACCAGTTGTAGCAAATCGGTTTCCTCTTCTGCTCCTAATATACAGTCAAGTATAAGGACAGGGCCGCAGCCACTGCAGCAGCCCACTTCTAGGAAGCAGAGGAGGTGTTGGTCCCCGGAGTTGCATCGCCGGTTTGTCAATGCCTTGCAGCAACTTGGTGGCTCTCAAGGTGATTTAACGAATCCCAATATTGCTACTCTAGAATTACGATCTGAATTTGGTATATGATACTGTTTTTCATTTTTGTCTAGTGGTTGAGAAATTCAGATGTTGTTTAGACTGTAATTGAATTGGATTCAACAAGTTTTGCCTTTTCATGGTTGGACTAAAGTATATTATTTTGAATCTTGATGTAGTTTCTTTTTCATAGAAATTGTTGAACATTAGTTTGGATAATTAGGAGGAAGTTCATTGTTCTCTTGATTATTTTCCTCTTTGCCGTAATTAGTTGGGATGAATTTTAACTTTCAAGTGTCTAATTCTGAACTTTATGGATCATTTCCAGTTGCTACTCCGAAGCAGATCAGAGAACATATGCAAGTCGATGGCTTGACCAATGATGAAGTGAAGAGTCATTTGCAGGTTAGATCTTAATTTCCCGTTTGGTTGATTTTTCGGTAGAATTGAGTAAATGGAAGTATATATGTGAGATGCGTAAGAACGTAGTTCATTTCAATGTGGTTTCCATTTCTTTTTGCCGTGTTCTTACAAGAAGTAAACAACAGCATCTTATTGTTTTGGTTGTCTAAGAAATCTGAATTTCGATTATGACTGATTAAAGAATTTTCCCTTTCATTGTAGAAATACCGACTTCATACACGTAGATTACCGCCCACTAATGCAGCTGCTCCTGCAAACCAATCAGTAGTTGTTTTGGGGAGTTTGTGGATGTCCCAAGACCAGTATGGTGGTGACTCCTCAAAGGCAAGCAGTTCTCAATCTGGTTCACCGCAAGGTCCTCTCCAGTTAACCGGGAATACCGGAGGGACCTCTACTACAGGAGGCGATAGCATGGAAGATGACGAAGATGCAAAATCCGAAGGCTATAGCTGGAAAAGTCACATGCACAAACCGGGAAAAGATGATGTATAGAGTTTATCCACCATGAATTTTGATAAAAGTATACATGGAAGGACTATATAACAATAATTATATAAAATATAAAGGACAAAGATCTTGAGAGAGAGAGGCTATGAAATTTTGCAGGATTAGCTTTCCTTCTGTATTGAATCTGAGTTTTGTTTTTCTCTCGGAAGTGCGCTATAAGGATTCTAAGAAACTAAACCATCTACTTTTATGTCATAAAACTACCAGTTTCACATTTATTTCTTTGTTACTTGTGAAAACTCACATTTTTTTTATTGTTCCCTTTGAATTTTTGAAGTTGAAGTTGTTTCCATTTGTAGGTGTTTGTGTTTAGGTTAGGTACTATTAGAGCTTCTCAAGCTCTCCTTTCTCTGAACTGAATCTGGTTGAAAAAAATTCACATCTCCTTTCCTCTCTTAGTTGTAATATTCTTACTCTTTAACGTTGTCAGAACTCTCAAGAATAAACTCATGATAAATGCTCCATGTGGGTTGCCAAAAAGACCACGGAAAGTACACAGGACTACAGGAGTTTGATTTATTTTTTCCGCCCAAAATTGATTGCAAGACATGAAGTCCTCTCTGATTCTCTTGCCTTTTCTTCTTGGGCTAATAAACAGGATTAGGAATACTTCATTTTCTATGTTAGCAGTTAGTAGTCTTTTTGATTCACAAATAGGTCCCTGACACAGAATTCACAATCACTCTATTTCTCCTTCAGGAAAAAATGTTGCAGATATCAGGAGTTTTCAGATGAATCAGAACCATGAATGATGATGCTCCTTGAGACTATTAAAAAAACCCTTTCACACCCCACAAAAGAAAAAGGAAACAAAACCAAGTATCAGCTTTTTCACAGTTGAAAATGGAGACAAAACTTTTTCCCATTGTTTATAGGATCAAGAAAGTTTGTGTGATATGTTAAAGGGAATCATTTTGTACTGATATTCTACTGTTGTATTTACCTACCAGGATGGGAAAAGAGAAAAACATGTCTTGAAGAAATTATCGTGTCAATGTTCAAACTGGTGGGTGGGAGGGAGTGTTTACTGTTTTGGTTGTACCAGATAACAGGACGAGATCTCTGGACTGATCTGATGATCTTTTAGTGAGAAACTGAGAATATATATTTAAATTATTGGGTTCTTATTCCTTTTAATTTGTCATGATTATATTCACTCTCAAGTCTCAATCATTCTGTATTAGATTCTTCATTTTGTTTATCTTTCTTTTTCTGTTGGTATGATGGAGTAGAGAGCAAGTAGTTGACATTATTCTTCAAATCTTATCACAAGAAACTATTTTTTATGTTCGAGTACATGACTCGAACTCATATCCTTAATGATAGGTGTAAGTGTGTGAGGTATACCACTGGATTGGGCTATGCTCATCTTATCGTACAAAAAACTACTTGGGGACAAGGAATTTGCACCAAAATCAGATCATGACTTGAGGCCTAATTGCTGCTGCAAAGATTGCTGGTGTATGCAGATATAACAAAAGGTAAAGTATGATATAGTTGGTGATAATTTGATCAAAATCTAGATTTCCAAACCATATTTGCATATTTGCAGCGTTTTTACCCTGCAAGAGCAAGGGTCTTTATTGGTATACAAATATATGATTGTAATAGTTTGATAAAGCCACCAAGATCTTATATGATTGTGAAGCAGCTGACCTAATAATTTGGTCTACAAACAACAACAGGTAATTGAATATATGATTATTAGTCAAGCAAATTGAAAATCCCCAGAAGAAATTTTTTTGATCATTTCACCTAACCCAGTCATTTCCCACTAAGAAAACACAATCAGTTGTTGTGATGTTTATCTGGGGGGGTTTGCTTGACAAAAACCAGTCACTCTCACCAAGCAAAATAATAGAGAGAATCTTCAAGACAAGATATGATGAACAAGACAAGACAGCCCACCAAGCCCCACATTTCATATTAATATTATGGTATAAAATGTTTGGTGAAATGAGAGATGCGAGTGAAAATGATGGAACCTATTTATTATTAAAATGCTCTGTTTTTTTTTTTTCCAATTTTGGGTTGATTTTTTAAACTAATCAAGATTCTGATTTTCAATTAGTAGTCAGTTCATTTATTTAATTAGAGGATAAAGATTAGAATATTTTCAGCCGCAGCTAAGCACATTTGTTATTCACATGGCTTATGGCTACCACTTAAGATCAATATTATATATATTTAGCCGTCGGCTTTATATATAATAAAATCTTCGGTATACTGGGTGTATTGCTGAATGGTGTACCTAACCATTCAAGATGTGATATAAATCATAAAAAATGTAAATATGTATCGTTTACATATCACATCTTCGGTGGCCGGATGGACCTGCACCTGGTGGTGGATCGAAGATTTTCTCCTAACAAACAAGAATCATTCAAATTAAAGTTCCTTCAAAGACCAGCCATGGATCATGGATGGTGGATGATTGATGATATCCAATTTAATGGTATGATTATGAGATTTTTAAAATTGGGGAAGCCTGTCAAAATGTGGGTATGTTGTCAAGTGTATTCAAGGGGAAGGGAAAGATATTATAGTTTAATTAGAGGATATCATGTAAACCAGATGATAAGGGTTAGTGAATGATTTTAAATAAATAGATTGTTTATTTATTTTTTTTATAAAATTATTTTATTTAGAATGTTTGGTTGGTATTTGGTCATCAAAATTTTAGTGATCGTTGTTTCATAATAATTAAAATCTATTATCAACAATATATATATATATATATTATACACATTATAAATATAGAATAATGTAGTTTTAATATATTCAAATTTATTTTTCTACTCATAAAAAATTAAAAAAATTGCAATCGCTCAAATAGCTATTCAAAAATTATACATACATATAGTATAGTAATAAAATCCAACCCCATTTCTGTAAAAAAAAATTCAAATTTTAAATAAGTTATCTTATTATATGTTGTGGTATGTATAATTTACAACAAAAAAGGGGAGGGTATCATTAGCATGTGTGGGGCTTAGCTTGTGCCTTGTGCATATAATATATGATTTCGGCAAGTTATGATAAACCCTTAACTCTAACTCGTTAACGTAAGACTTATAAAAAATAAAATAAAAAACTATTTGCTACTTTGAAAAGAGTATTATTGCCAAACTGGGAGTGCCAAATTGGGGCCCAAACCTGCAATATGTGCATCCGGTAAATGTTCTATATACCACTGTCTAATGTGATACGGTAATAAGGGATGTTCAAGATAATGATTTAGTTTAAGTTGCCGCACTATAAGTATAGTCCAAAAAGCAACTGTCCCTAAAAAGGAAAAGTCTCTTAACGTTTTGTGATTTTATAGATAAAAGATCAAGAATGTGAATGGAAAATATACAACCACTTGAACTATGAGTGGATGTGTCTGAAATTGACATATTAAATTGATATTGAAATCTCAAATGTAAGTCTTGTACTATCAAATCTTAGGTTACTTGATTCATAATTCAATCAAAGGAATATATCACTTTGTATTTTGATACTACAAACTGAGTATAGGATTGAGATATTCCATAGTAATCCAGAAAAAAATGAAAATGAAAAAGACAATAAGTAAAAGAAGAAAACATAATGAGAGTTTTCTCTTTGTTAAAGAATATTAAATTGGAATGGCAAAAGCAATGTGTTGCCTTATCATGGAAGACCAAGAGTGAAATTCCAGTCTCTGCCATGGACACTATAAAAAAAATACATCTTGACTTATTAACAAAGTTTTGGCAAAGACACTACAAAAATTTTGTAAAGCAGTCTACAATATTATTTCCCTACTTATAAATAATCTCAACTCAACCACCCATTTTCCTGCTTTCAGGAAAATGCAAATTTAGCAGCAAATTATGGTAACACCACTAGTACATAGAAAACACTAGTACATAGAAAAATTAAGCAAGAAAATAAATATAGAGAGCACCGCCATTGAAATTGATTCACTTTCTGAAAAAAATTAAGGTGAATTGCCCAGAGCTGGAGAATTCAATGGCTTGCCTCTCCCCATGGTGAAACCCCGGGTTCCGTCCGGCATTCTTGGACCCTTAGAAGTCTGTTTGGCAGCAGATGGTGCTGCTGATTCACTCTGTGTTGCTGCATTGCTTGACTGTGGAGATGGAGCAAGCAGCAGCCCTCTGCCGCTGTGGCTTTGGGCGGAGCGTCCACCGCGCCCCTTTCCTCTCCCTCTACCAGCCCATCCTTTTTTTGATCCCATTGAATTTTCTTCACCCTACCACAACATAGTTTTTCATTTTTCTTGTCCTGATTACTTGCTTGTGTCACAAGAAACAGTTTCAGGGATCAGAAATCACTTACAGTATTCTCACCAACCAATTCTGGGTGGCTGTTTGGATGAGAGGAATCTTCACCAGATTCAGCATCATCATCATCCAAAATTCCATCAAATTCTGACTTTCTATTCTTCAGAACAGATTTTGGCTGCAGAATTTTCAAAAATTTCGAAACAATTTAACGCCTTTATCGACCATATTATATAAGAACATGTAGTGAATAGTAGTATCAGTATGTGATTACATTTAGACTTACCGAGCATCTAAGCAGCAACCGTACTCGAAGCCCTTTCCTCCAGTTCCTTTCATCATTTAACTTCTCAACCTGGTGAATATCATTTAGCAAACTATCAGAAACTATCGAGTAAACGTTAAGCCAACTCCAAAGCAAATAAAATTCAAGATTCCTGTGTTTTACATACCGCCCTCTCAGCTGTCTCAGTATTCTCGTACTCCACGAGAGCGTGTAGCTTGAAAAATAAAACAATAACAGGTACAATAAAAATCTATTTGGGTTGATAGCTATATAATTGAAAAATAAGAAATGAACAAGTTGAATCCATTCTTTTTTTTACCTTGTTACTCACAAAGAAATCGCCTTTGGAGCGAGAAGAATTGGATTCTTGAGGATGGCAAATCCTGAACGATTTCACTCTGTCGAAAATAGAAATCGTTAATAAATAGTTTTCCATGAATGGAAAATCTGAAACTAAGAAAGTTATGTAACCAACCTTCCAACCACATTGAAAATCTTCTCCAAGTTTTGATGAGAATGATCATCAGGCAAATTCTCTGCTACAACAGTACGAGACTACAAAAACACGAGAAGAAAAAATTGGGGTCTCACCGGAAAATTTTTCTAACAGAAACATTTTTATAGGATAATTGAAAGGTTGTTCACACAAAGTTTTACCTGCAAATCCTCTCTATCCTTCTCTGTAAAAGGGTGCTTACGTCTAACCTTCTTGCCGTCATTGCTTACAACCTTTCAAGGCATCATTGTTGTCATTATAAGCAATGCATTGTGTAATTTAACTGAAAAATAAATAAATAAATAAAAGACTTACAAGCTTTGAAGAGGACCGGAGCGCTTGAGCAAGCAAATGGTTGTTACTGACAAGAGATTTGATTTTCTTTGTGGATGCAATGACAGAAATTGGCACTGGTGCAGAGCCAACAAGAATTAATGAATATATATATATTAAAAAAACCCATTATTGCAATTATTGGAAGTACAAGAAGAAAATGTCAGGAAAAAATTGCTGCAAATTAAATTGTAATTCTTACCAAAACCTTCAATGTCTTTGTTCACATGTTTTGACAAACTTTCATTTGCAAGAAGACCAATGTCACTGAATTGGTATTCAACCTGTTTTTGGCCACAATTAACATCCATCACATGTTTAGAAAAATGTTCCTTGGTAGTACAAAAGTGAATTTTCCATGAAAACAAAAATCTAGTTTTTGAAGGCTAGATAAAGATGGATTCAAATCATAGGAAATTGTTCCAATTCCCTTCTCTGATTAAAAAAAACCCATCATATGTGCAGATATTCATGGGACCTTTTGCAGCAGAGAAAATCCAATGCAATTCACAATAACAGAGTGTTGCAAATACTATCGTGGCAAAAAGCTTTGCTGCACATTACAATTGCTGCGGATCTTCCGCCACAAAAGACTTAAATATGCTGCAAAAAAACTCACATTTGTTTATATTTACATCCGCGGCATAATGGTTGCGGTAGATGTTACGTCAAAATTTTCAAGGTGAGGAAACAACTCAAATTGGATCCGGATCCATAAAACCCCTCTAAGAATCTCATATGATCATATTGGAAATGAGAAATCAAAAATAAAAAATTTCCCAGATCATAAAATCACATCAAACACAAGGAATCAAAAAAAAAAAAAACCATGCATGTAACCTGTTTGACGATTTTTTGCCTGAGATCATCAGTGAGGAGATTCTTAGAGGAGTTGGGCATGGAAACATTAGGATTGGAGATGACATACAGAGGCTGATCCGCCTGGTCCCCAACAAAGAACCAATCCGTCGAGCCACCACCAGTAGTGGCGGCGCCACCCAGATAATGAAAACAAGGATAGTAATACCCAGAAATCGGCACCTGGGCCGCTGCCGGCAGAGTACTATGCGATCTGGGCACGAACTCAGGCGCCTGAACATTGAATCTGAACGGCACACTTGCGCTACAGGTACCATTATCATCGGTAGTGTTTTTCATGTTCATGGTTTCTTTTTGTTGAATCATCATCATCTCTTGATCTTCTTCAATCCTCTCAGGTTGTGCTTGTGCCATGATTATTATTTATTTTTTTCTGGGTCCTGTTTAGAAAGATTGTTCAATCTTCTATATGTGAATCCTGTTTGTTCAATGTGTATCGTTATCTCTCCTGAAGATTAGTAACTGTATAGTTATTGAATCCACTTTTGGCGCCCAAATATGGGCAGCATGAGGAGAGAGAGTTGTGTTGTGTTTTGTGTGTTTTTTCTTTCATACACTTGACCGACCGTTGCTTGTGGCTTTGACCGGCTTTTTTTTTTTTTTTCATGGTTTGGATTTTGTCAAACAAAAGGGTACCTTCTGACTTCTCCCTCCTCTCCCCCCTCTCTACTTCTAATTACTCATCCCTCCAATCTTACCGAGGGTAATTTCGTCATTTACTTGTTTATGAAAAGTGTAATCACATACTCAAATAATTTTAAGCCAAAAACATAATAATATATATATATATATATATATATATTATAAAAAAGTGTGAAAATAATTAAGTGGATTTAAAAATGACATGTTACAAATATTGTCGACAGGCTTATAAAGTCAACATCTTCATGATGCATGTGTAAAGGGTTTACTATCAGACCAACCTCATCTTATAAAAAAATACAATCATTTCAATAATGTAATTTTAATACGAAGAAGTCAAGAATCCATATTATTTTGACATCAAATTTGGACGAAATAATATTATTATTTCTTTTTAAAGAAATAATTATTTTTAAAAATATAAGAAAAAATAGAATATTTTTTTCATTTTTCATTTTTCTAGTGTGAAAACACAAACGTGGGTTTAAAATATTTTTAGCATGATAAAAATATTATCAAATGTATGTATATTCACGCGGTTCGGTTTATTCAAGAACTATCACATTACTCCATTTGCATTGTCTTTAAAATTACATAATTGGTATCATATTTCATAATATATATATATATATATAGAGAGAGAGAGAGAGAGAGAGAGAGAGAGAGAGAGAGAGAGAGAATTAATAAATAATTAATTACATATACAATACTTTCTCTTTTTCAATAAAATCACCTCTACAAGCTTTTTTTAACGAAGACATGAATACAAATTATATGTAAACACCCTTTTCATTCTAATACATTTAAATTATATTTATTTACTAATTAATATAATTAAATATAATTAGTTTAACTATTAATTATAACAAAATGTGTTTTTCAAAAAAAATACATAAAAATATTAAACTAGTTAATATCGACTTGTAACACGAGGATTTGCTATTATCAAAAAAGCTACAACTATTTTTTAGATAACTCATTAGAGGAAACAATTCCAAACCGGCCTATTAGCTCAGTTGGTTAGAGCGTCGTGCTAATAACGCGAAGGTCGCAGGTTCGAAACCTGCATGGGCCAATCTTTTTTTATTTTCAACTTTTTGGAAGTGCAGGGCAAGAGAGAAGAGACACTACAGAGAGAGAGGTTTTCTTTTCTCGTCTCATAAAAATACTTTTTTGTGTTGTTTAATCTCAACAATATATCATTACAACCTTGTTTTGTATTTTGTTTTCATATTTGGCTTCTTCAACATTGTTTTCTTTCTTCATTTGAGACACTTGGCTGGCTGCACATGTATTGCATGATAGAATACCTGAAAGAGTGTGCTCATATTGTTAGGCCAAGTTACAACTAATAATGATTTTTCATGCAAATTAATTGATTTTGTCTGTGTGGGTTATTTGATTACTACTACATAAACCACATAGATTATCCATATTAAAGCATTTGTGTATGTGTTTGTTCACTTGCATATCTGTTTTGAGGGGGAAAAAAACATGTTTTTTGCTTTTGTTTAAGATATGATAATTTCCCATTTTAGATTTCAATCAATCATTTCATTTCATGGTGGGAACTTTGTATAAGATCATTATATAATCAGAGTCCCTCATTTTGGGTCTAAATTGAGCAATTTTCCTTTTCTGCATAATATCTCTGTATTGCTACTAATTTTATTAGTTTTATGGAACTTGATCCATCTTTTGTTACATTCCCTTGTTTGATGTTGATTGCTTTACGAATTTCGATGGTTCAAAATATACTAGTTTGATGGTTAGTGGAGCTAAATTGAAGGATGAATGGGAGATGTCAACACCAGTATCTGATGCAATGTTGCATATATATGGGCAGGAGGAGAAAATGAGGTATGTGTGGGGACTTGTTCTGAAACTTGTTAGTAGTATTGATAAAAATGCTTGATGGATGAATTGTAAACAGTATTTTTGTGATAATTGACATGTGTGGAGGAAGGGATATAGTTGCAACTTTTGTCTTAAAATTAACCAATAAGATAGCAAGTATATACAGATGATGATTCTCTAGTCAGATTGGTATAATTTTTTTTTCAAGATCAAAGCTATGTAACGTTATATAGTCGTTTGATATATATCTTCAAACTCACCTATAGTCACTTTCACTTGAAATTGAATGAAAGGAGTTATCATGAGGAATTCTTCATTACCTTTGTAATAAATTACTAAAAACTGATCAAGATAAGAATTAGTGCTCCATATATAATTCTTACATAATGGAAATTAACTTGACAAATCTTAATTTAATCCACAATCCAGAAAGTGCATGCTTCAGACTCTGCCATCAAAGCATAAATAATATATCCATTCACCATAGGCTGGATTCTTATTTGGTCAAATAAAAAAGTTTATGTTTTTATCTTTTAATAGAAAAGCTTTTCCATCAAACCATTGCAAACAGAGATAAAAGCCATATTGAAGTAGTATACCATTCTCCATTAATTATTATCTTGAATGCATTGGATTAAGACGAATCTTATAAGCCTTGTGCAAAGTGCTTGTGGAAGTAATCTTTTAATAGCCTGCCTCAAAATGACACTTGTATTTCCACTGATGATGATGAAATTGTTTGAGTGTGTGTGTGTATATATATATATATATGATTCCTTGTCGTTTTGAATTCAGTTGACTTGCTTACAACATGCCAGTTTTGTATGAGATCCTAGTCATGGTTTAGTATGAATATTCTTGGAATACTATAATTCATGTGTTTCTTAAATTTTTGAAATAAAGAATTTAATAAGTGCATATAAGTGCATTAAGATGTTGGACATGTAGCTTATAGATCAGTGGTGATAGTTTTTTGGATTTTCCACTGTACTGGTTGTGTATATATGAAATAAAAAAGAATTTACAAAATCACATGTTATTATCTTAACAATTATAAATCCTCTTTAGAAGATAGCCATCTCTGTTGTCACACTCCACTGTGGATTGTAGTGGAAATGTGGAAAGAAGACTGAATCTTGAGTTAGATACAGAAGTTTCTTTCTATTTTAATTTGGATGTGTTATGAGTTAACATCATCAAACACCAAATTTAACTCAGAATTGACCCGTGGAAAGCAAATTTATCAGCCTGCCCAGTACACCTAGAAGTTGTTGGAAGTTAACATGATTTTATAGACAAATATGTTCATGAATCTTGGAGGATTTAATTATACAATCATTTAGGAGTTTGTGTTCATGTATTTAGATATTCTATGTGTTAGTTAATGCGGTGCATGTATGTGTGGGTTCATTGTATTGTATTTATGAGAGTGGTCTAGAAGTCTCATGAGTCCCATAAATAGCTAGTTGCTGGTAGCATTTTAGCAAGAGTGAGGAAAATTGTAAACAGAGTTGTGTTGTGGTGAGATACAAATATTGTATAACTTGAGAGAGAATTAATAAAAATTTATTCCTCATAATATTTCTCTGATTATTGTGTTTGAGTGAGTGCCCACCACCTAGTTTTCAACAAAAGTGATACTTTATACTAGTATTAATTCAAATCTTCACTACTAATTGGAGAAAAATCAAAACACAAGGAAAAATAAAAATGTGTTACAAGTTTTCTACCAGCCAGATGTTTTGAATCCTCTGTAAAAGATCTTCAAGAGGACCATACACTAGCTAGTTCATGAACGATGGATCCTTTCATAGCTAGTGCTGTTGTTAAAAATTTTATTTTTAAAGTTCTGAGATCTTTTAGTTATGGAATCCTTTGTTATGTCATACCAATTTTGATAGTTTAAGGTAAACAAATGATCTCATTAAGTGTTTATAACCTCTAGATGGCTACAAGTGGCCATTAGATTTAATCACCATAGTGGCATGACCACTTTCCAAGCTTAACCAATGAAAATGTTTCAACCTTCCACTGTTTTTGCTTATAAGTGAACCACCAGGCCTGCTCATCACAGATCATCCAAATTAGTTGTGCATTAACTTCAATTCCTGCTGATCATCACTTGCAAGAAGAAGCTATGGGTCACAACAAGCTCCTCTTCTCATACTCCTCCACTATTTCCTTCCTTTTGATCCTGTCTTTGTTTGATCCCATTGTTTCTTTTTTCCCTTATTATGGCGGTGGCGGCAGTGTCGGCGGCCAGTTTGATAACAACTTTTATGATAGATCATGCCCCTACTTGCAAGTCATTGTTAGAAATGGTGTTCGTGCTGCTGTTAAAAATGACAACAGGATAGCTGCATCCCTTCTTCGGCTCCACTTTCATGATTGTTTCGTGAATGTAAATATATCCTTAAATCTATTCTTTCTAGATTTTTCAATGCCCCTTAAATACTTTATATCACATTCTCTGCTAAAATTAAGTCAAACTAATAGTATATATGGGACCTTCTATGGTCAGAATGGTCATGGATTTTTATTTTTATTTTGTTTAGCTTTGTAATGTTCTGTAACGTTACAAAAGGAAGATCCTGAACTTAAAACTTTGTTTGGTTGCAGAAAGACATGAGACATTATAGATTATAATAAAACTTCTGGTTTATTATACATTTCACTTTAATTCTCTTATTTTTTTTCCAAGTTGCATGCATGGCCTTTCAAAGTGTGTACTGTGTAGTAGTTTTTGACTGATATGCCCTTATGTAGTTATGAATATATATCAGAAGTCTGTTAAGCACATCATTCTAGTTTCTCTCCTAAGCATTTTGTATGTTTTGCTTCTCCATTTGATTACATTTCATCTTCAAACTTAAGTGTGTGTAAACTATCAGGCGTGGACAGCTATGCTTTTGTGTAGTCCTGCAACCTAGATAATTGGTCACGCGACTTAAATTTCTGGTTATGTGACGTGGACTAATTTGAAAAGTAACATTAAATAATTTTTATAGATGTAAGAATAAAGATTGAGAATCAAAAGATTATATTTTTAACTACACTATAACATGAATGGTGATCACTTGCTTGTGAATTGAGATGACACAAGAAGTTCAATTTCCCTGTCTGTTTGTCTCAATAGATGTTTATCAAGTGAGGCTGAAATTATAGAAAACTTTTGCTTTGAATATATTCTTCCAAACACTTTCTCTGATGTTACACCATACAGGGTTGTGATGCCTCGATTCTTCTTGATGACACGGACGTTTTCAAGGGTGAGAAAAACGCTTTGCCAAACCGCAATTCAGTCCGAGGATACGAAGTCATTGACAGCATAAAAGCAGATGTTGAAAGAGCTTGTCCATGGACTGTTTCATGTGTTGATATCTTGACTCTTGCAGCTAGAGAGGCCGTTCTCCTGGTAACAACAAATAACATATCATTTTGTGTGTCTTTCAATTGATTACTTGTTCTATTCTTCATCATTTTCTTGCATGTTATGTGTTTTTTTAGTCAGGAGGGACCTTCTGGCCAGTTCAACTAGGCCGGCGAGATGGACTGACTGCTGCAAGTGAGGATTCAGTCAGTGCACAATTGCCATCACCTATTGAGCCTCTTGAAAACATCACTGCCAAGTTCACAGCTAAAGGTCTTGACATAAAGGATGTTGTAGTCCTCTCAGGTTATTGTTCTTCACTTTGTTTTTTCTGTTTGCAGTATCCATTGATTTACACCCTTCTCTTACTTTTTTTTTTTCTTTCTTATTTTATGTTTTCAATGTGAGATTCATTTTCATCTATAACTCGTTACGGATAAAACTCATGTTTCAGGAGCGCACACGGTAGGATTTGCTCAATGCTTCACCTTCAAGCATAGGCTCTTCGACTTCCAGGGCTCTGGTCAGCCTGATCCTACACTGGATGCTTCTACCCTTATAAACTTGCAAAAAACCTGTCCCAACCAAGCTGCATCAAACAACAAACTTACTCCTCTTGACTCTCCAAGTGTAGACAGATTTGATAATTCGTATTATACGAACCTCATGATGAACACGGGGATCCTCGATTCGGATCAAGCATTAATGGGGGATCCAACCACTGCTGCGTATGTTAAGTCCTATAGCATGTACCCCTATCTTTTCTCTAATGATTTTGCTGCATCAATGGTGAAGCTGAGCAATATCGGAATACTAACAGGGTACGATGGGCAGATTAGGAAAGTATGCGGTTCTGTTAATTAACTAATAAGTTTAGGTGCCTGTAACAGCAGTCGTCCATATCTAGCAAGTCCATACTGATTTTTTTATAAAAAAAAATCAAATTCACAATGTAATCATCAATCTATATATATGAATAATAATCTCTTGTGCCAATATTAATAGTACTTCAAAATCACTAGTTGTGTTTCTAAATTCTAATGCATGTATGATGAACACCTTATAGTTATGAGAAAGCAAATAAAGTTTATAACCCTAAAAATTATATATTTTGATAGAGCTTTTTCTAGAAACCAATCAAAGTGGTTGCCCACTAAATACATATATGAGAAAACTTTGTACTCCAGCTAGTCCAGCATATACAGAAAATATGCATTAATTTATCAAAATTTTCTGCTTTTCAGTTTTCCCACCATCATTTTGGATCAAGAAAAGTGCTTTTTGAGAGATGATGCACATAGATCTAAAAAGAAGCCGACAAGGAGTGCATGAATTCAACAATATAAAAGAAAGGCTGGTAAAGATGCCTGACCTGACCAACTTCTTTGTTTTGTTTTTTTCAAGCTCCATTGAGATACTGTCATTGTCTTCTGAAAGCACTTTTATCCCTCTCTTTAAAAAATAATGTGTCCATTATTGTATTTTATATAATTGGATCTGCCAAAACTATTGCATTATCATCATCTTCTCTTCTTCATGGTCAGAAACATATTCCCTGATTTCAGATTAGATTCTCTCTGTGTGTTTCCAATATTGCCAGCTCTTGGTTTCTGTGGTGTGTAGTTTAAGACCTGTGAGCTGTGACTTCAAACTTCTCCTGTTTTCCCTGGTTTGGGTTTTTGGAGTCAATAACAAGGCAATAATGTTCAGCCCAGGGGTCCTCCACATTTTGTCATGTGAGAAAACTTATACCATCTTATAAACATTTGTGAAGGTTTTTCCATCTCTTCCATGTTGTGGGAGTAGATAGCTTCGTTACGAGAGTATGTATTCGAACAACATATATATAGTTTGATTCAATAAACCACTCACCCGGTAAATGTTAAAAATTATTGTAATGCTTCAAATATATATAAATTATTTGTCCAAGATACATGCATATAACTATAAGAGATGAACTAAATATCAAAAGATACATCGATATATCTATCGATGTATCCATATTTTGGAGGGACCGATATCGAAACAGACAAACATCCAATATCCAGCCGATATTGAAATATCCAAAAAAAAAAAAAAAAGATCCCAATATTCCCAAAATTTTATTAATATCACATTAAAAATTTATGGATATTTTACAAATTATTAAAATATTTTTAAAAAAATCTTAAGCACTTAAATTATTGTTCAAACAATATAAATCGAAAGTTATTTTAGAAGACGCGTTACCAAATTTATAAAAAATTCTAAAACTAAAGTCAATAGTATAATTATTTAAGTAGAACCGGATAAATAGTGAATATGTAAATCATGTCATGTTATCTTTTGCTAAAGTTGAAAGCAATTTGGGGGAAAAAACCCCGTTAATTATAGGTGGAAACAGTGCTCCATCATTATTGCGTACAATAGCAGTTCGTATATTGTTATAAACAACATCATCTTCTGCATGTAAAAGAATTTGGTTCACATTTGTTTTAATTCACATAAAACAAAGAATTGCATTTTCTACCGTAAACTTGAACAATTTGTTTATTGTTAATATAATATGAAGTTAAAACTTAAGGATATTATGACAGCAGTAAAAGATAAAGTTAATTTTGAATTTTAAAATTGAGACATTATTAGATTATTTGTAGGTTACCAATAGTACCACTCGCAAGCAATAGATTTATTTATTTTATTTTTTTGAAATTTGATACTTAATGATCAAGGTTATTTGAAGACTTGTTGAAATCAAACACCTCACGTACAATCCGAATATCTATTCAGTTACTCCTACAGCCAAAAGATATGTATTCCTATATTTATAAGATATCTATTTCTAAGACTTATTAAGACCAAACAATACATGCACAGCTTCAAAGTCTACTTTCGAGACATCAAGATATTACTAATAAGATATAATGTAAAATATGTGTCGTGCCGTCGTGGTATTCGAACCACCCACGACTAACGTGGGAGATGCACGCAGCACGCCGCTTTAGTCGATGGGATGTGCAAGACATGGATCAATTGGCTGTATATTTGAAAATAACTTCCAACTCTTGCCACCAGAAAAAGATAAAACTTTTTGACCTTTAATAAAAAAAAGAAGAGCAAACTTATCTTACACCTAAAAAAAAAACAATTTTAAAAATGAAAGATAATTAAAACATTAGGCTTTCTTTCACACCAAACAAAAAAAAATAGCACATTAGGCTTCATTCGGTGCAATAAAAGATCATTTTGTCAGTAGTTGAAAAACGAGGCAGTAGAGAAGATGACCATTGGAATACCTTATTTTATGGTTTGCATTACACAATCACATTCCACTTTAATCTTGTTGAAAGAAATTAATTTGGTATGTTTAGAAGTGCTTTACATTATTATAACTTTTTTTTTCAATCTTGTATAAAGAAATAATACATGTGTAGGTTTGATATCTAATTTCACTATTAAAAAATATCAACTCCCGAAAAATCGGATAGAAAAGAAGTGTCTGTCACTTGATATAAGAGGAGATTTACAATAATCATGATTTATGAAAACACAATTTACAAGTTCTATCCGCACACAAAAAAATATAAAATGAAAGAGGGAAACAATAAATTCAACAAGTTTCAAAAAAAATTAAAATGGAAATATTGTTTCATCAAATCTCCATGCAAATGTTTATGTTCATGTTACTAAAACGGGAGAGAGCTTAACAATGTGATTATGTACTATTCAATCATGTTATCTTCATTGCCTACTTTTTATTTTACTTCCAATAAGACGGAAATGAACTTCAAATGTATAAAATTATAAGATACAATATTGATACTTTCTTAGATTATGAATATCAACTTATTATGTTAAATTCCAATAAAAACAAAAAAAATAATTTCCATTGAATTTGTCATTCGAATACAAACACCGTAGATATTGTCCACAAAAAAACCCGACTTTATATAATTTATATATATATATATGCATTTTTTTAGTATTAAATTATTAAATAAATTTGAGTTTTTTTTAGAGATGAATGACTCGAACTCATAACCTCATAGTGTTTGTGTGAAGGTTTTACTACCGATCAACCTCATATCGTCATATATATTTATATATATATTTTTGAAATATTACATAAATTCGGGTTTTTTTTTATAAGATAAGGACTTGAATCTATCTACAATCTCATAGTGTAAGTGTGATGGATATACCACAAAACCAATCATATCCCGTCTATATTTATATTTAATTAAGAAATCAATTTAAACACTTTATATTTTTATACTTTGTAGGAATATATACAAATCATAGGTCAGTCTATATATATATATTATATTTATTTATTTATTTTAATCAATGACCCAGTGTACGGATTCCCTTCCAAAAGTTGGTAAACGCTTTCAATACCTCCTTCCATTGGCTTTATTATAATTAAAGTATTAAACCATGTACAAAACAAATTTTCATAATTTCTTCCAATAATTTCAAAAAAAACAAAACAAAATCAAATTTTTGGCTTTCATGCAGCGGGATGTATAGTGTATTCACCATTAATTATGATCTTATCTTAACACCAAATTCATTCCGTAATAAGATCGCAACTGACAATATATGGATGTTCGGTGCACTTATTTTCTTTTAGATAAAAACATATTATCCGAGTCATTTCTTATATTAAAGAGTAATATTATATGGATAGTACTATCTTGTACCCTATAAAAATAAAAATATTTCTTACGATAAATACCATGGTTAACTTTATTTTTATAGTAAGTATTTTGTTTTTATCATATGTTTTTAGTGCATCTCTCACCGTACTCTAAAGTTATGTTTCCAAGATAATTGTGTAGAGTTTCTAATATTGATACTCTAAATTTAGAGTATCAAATCTCATACTCTGAATTTACTTTTCAATATTTTTTATTCCATTTATATCATTTTACCTTTTCCATTAAATTCAATTAATGTATAATAAATTTTAATTTATATATTTTATTAACATAAAAATTATACCATTAGAAAAGTCACATCTAAATCTTTAAAATGATACTAATATTGAATATTAATGAATAATTTTTTATTTACCATACTTTATCATTTGTTCATGTTATTATTTTGTTATAATTTTCTCTAAAAAATATATTTTATGTTATAAAAAAAATCTATTATTACATATTGATAATTATAAGTTAGTAATACAATAAAAACCGAAACATAGTATTGAAAATAATAAATATTAATATTGAAAATGACAATAACATAAAAATATTAAAATAAGGATTAAAAAAACAAAAAAACTTAAATAATAACAACATAACATATGAAAATATCCAGATACATTCATATTTTTGGAAAGTCATCTAAATGACTTTCATATCCACCCGAAAATGATCCACCTTGTATTTGGGAATTACGAGTGTTTTTTTCTAAAATTTTCATCTTATGTATTTATTTATTATATCACTTCGTATTTATACACCAATAAAGTTTGATACAACAATATGTAGGTTGGATTAAAAAATTAGATTAAAAATTAGATTAAAAAGTTAGAAAAGAAATAAGTAGGTTGGGAAAATTAGTTGATAAATGTTAGAAAACAAATAAGTAGGTTGAGAAAATTAGTTGAAAAATGTTTTAGAACCTAAAAATTAATTATTGTAAATTCATGCACTAATAAAACATTATATTTAAAAAAAATGTAAAAAAAATATATAAATATTATTATAAATAATATTTGTAAAAATTTAGTTGAACAATAATTTATTAAAGAAACTAAAAAATAATCATGAAAATATAAATTATTTGAAGATATAAAAAGAAATAGGGATAAAGATAGAGATAAGGATAGAGAGTGTGGTGGGAGTGAAAAATTTTAGAGATGGAATCTGAAAGGAATATGAGTGGTGCTATTGGCACACCCCTACTGATCTATTCATGCCCCACTTTTTAAAATTTTGATTTAATTAAATAAAATTAAATGTTTTTATTAAATTTTTTGGTTTATTTCGAAAACTATCCATTTTACTTATTTTTCTAACTTAATACATACCATATATGATCTCTCTATCTCTGATCTCTGTAGCTGTATACATCTCTCTCACCTCCATTGATTGATTTTTTTTTTCTTATTTTTTTTTTTAGTTTTTTTTTCTTCTTATTTCCTGATGGAAAAGAAAAGAAAAATATGGTACTTTAACACAACGACATCTTGATATCATTCTAAAGAAAAAATAAACTTCAAACTTATTTTTAGAGAATGAATTGTTCTCAGATGCTTACTATCATTAGTCAGACAATTCTCGCTTTATGTCATTCTCAGACAATTCTTCAAAATGTTTAATATCATTCTTAGACAATTCTTTCATATTCTTGATATCATCCTCAAACTCTTCCATAATATTGTATATATATGTAAGAAGTATATTTTAGGGTTTAAGAGGTTTTTTTTTTTGAAGAAACAGAGTACTGGGTTTTATATTTTGGAAAAGGAATGTGAGATTTTAATAGATTTATTTTGTAGAAGATTTATTTCCTAAATTGTATGTCTCTTTAAGTAATTTTGATAAAGGAAAAAAGAATATTATATAATTAAAAAGTGGGGCGTGAATGGATCAGTAGAGAGTGTGCCAATAGCACCACTCAGGAATATTCCCTTTTGAAACTCTATTTTAGAGATAGAGATAGAGAATGAGTGGGAGATGCTCTTAGAGCGTGTGTTAACCCTACTTATATTATATATATAACTCAAAAAATTTAACATAAAATTCAAAATATTATAGAATTTATGCAAATAAAAAAATATCATATTCAAATAAAACTCTACAACTAAGATTTTATTTGGACAAAAATAAAATATAAATTCAACTCTAAAACTATTTTTTTTTTCGTTGTTACTTACGAAATTAATGTATTGAATTATCTAAAAAAACTATGAAATCATAATGATTTACACACATAATCATCGTCATAGAAAACAACAATAATAATAATTAAATAAACAACAATATACTGCTTATTTTGTCTTTAACAAAAAAAAAACTATTTTTCAATCACCAAACAAATCAAATTTTTTTCATTTAAAATTTTGGTTTTTTTAAAATTCATCCACTAATTTTTTTTGTTTACAAACCAATTAAATTAATAAGAATATGTAGTTAAATTAAAGTAAAGTGAGTTGTATTTGCAAACCGTAAAGACTTAATCGAGTTCTACAACTGGTTTTTTTTTTAAAGTTTACAATATTACAACTGCAATAATTTTTTATTCAATCGCAAAAACAATAAGAAAAATGAAAATAAACATACCTGAATGAATTCGGAATCTATGAAATCAATTCCTTATTCATACATTCCTTGACTATATATGAAATATATATATATATATATATATATATATATATTTCTTGATTGATGTTGGGTTCAATTAAATATATATTATCATGGTTTATGAATTATGATAGATTTGATGTTCAATTTATGGGTGTATGAAATAAATTTAATTTCCAATTATAAAGACGTTATTTTAAGTAATTAAATATAAAGGTATTTTATAAATGAAAAAGTTTTATTAATACATGGATATATAAAGATATTTTGTGGATGACAATAGAGCCACCCTTCATTCGACGTAATAAAAGATCATTTTGTAAGTAGTTGAAAAATGAGGAGGTAGAGAAGATGATCATTGGAATACCTTATTTTATGGTTTGCACTACACAATCACATTCCACTTTAATCTTGTTGAAAGAAATTAATTTGGTATGTTTAGAAGTGCTTTAAATTATTAAAACTTTTTTTTTCCAATCTTATAAGAAGAAATAATACATGTGTAGTTTTAATATCTACTTCCATGACCAGGTGATATCAACTCCCATAAAATTGAAAAGAAAACTAACATAGAATATGTGATAGAACTCTCATTATACTTCCATAATATCAGCTCTCATTATACATGTTTGTAAAATATGTGATAGAACCCAAACTCTCAACAACTAATGTAGAGAGGAAGTTCATGCCACTTAATATAAGAGGAGACGCGCAATAATCATGATTTATTGAAAACACAATTGACAAAGTTCTATCCACACATACCAAATAAAATGAAAAAGGGAAACAATGAATTCAACAAGTTAAAAAAAATGGAAATATTGTTTTCATCATATCTCCATATAAATGTTCATGTTCATGTTACTTAAAAGGGAAAGAGCTTAATAATGTGATTATGAACGATTCAATCATTTTTTCTTCCAAACTCTCAACAACTAACTTAAAAGGAAAGTTCTTGCCACTTGATATAAAAGGAGACGCGCAATAATCATGATTTATTGAAAACAAAAATGACAGGTTCTATCCACACATACCAAATAAAATGAAAACGGTAAACAATGAATTCAACAAGTTTTTTTTTATAAAAAAATGGAAATATTGTTTTCATCATATCTATATATGTAAATGTTCATGTTCATGTTACTAAAAAGGGAGAGAGAGCTTAATAATATGATTATGTACGGTTCAATCACTTTTTCTTCATTGCCTACTTTTTATTATATTTCCAGTAAGATGGAAATGAACTTCAAATGTATAAAATTATAAATTTTTAGATATAATATTGATACTTTCTTAGATTATGAATATCAACTTATTATGTTAAATTCCTATAAAAAAATTCCATTGAATTTTGACATTTGAATACAAAAACTGTAGATGTCCACACTAAAACCCTACTTTATATAATTTGTATATATTTGTAATTCATTTTTTTGTTAAGCATTACATAAATTTAGGGTTTTTTAAGAAGGATGATTCAAATCTACAACCTTATGATAAAAATGTAAAGGGTATATCACCGGACTAACCTCATCTCGTCTATATTTATATTTAATTAAGAAATCAATTTAAACACATTATTTTTTTATACTTTGCAGGAATATATACATATCATAGGTCGGTCTATATTTATTTTAATGAATGACCCCAGTGTACGGAATACGGATTCCCTTCCAAAAGGTGGCAAAACAACCATGAATCTTTTCAGTAGTTTTCACATCAATACCTCCTTCCATTGGCTTTATTATAATTAAAGTATTAAACCATGTACAAAACCATTTTTCATAATTTCTTCCAATAATTTCAAAATACAAAACAAAATCATTTTTTTTTTCCTGAAGGAGAAAGAGCTTTCATGCAGCGGGATGTTTAGTGTATTCGCCATTAATTATGATCTTATCGTAACACTAAATTCATTCGTAATAAGATCGAAACCGACAATATATGTTTTTTTTTTTAAGAAAGATGCACCCAAGTTATTTCTTATATTAACGAGTAATACAGTATATGAAATGCTAACTTGTACCCTATAAAAATATAAAAGTTTCAATTTAAGTAACTCAACCACTCGATTTATTGAAACAAGATAATAACATATAATGATTAAGTTTTATATTTTTGTCATGTGTCTCTTTAAGAGTGTGTTTGGTATGACTTTTCAAATAGAGCTTCTAAAGTAGATATTTTTATAGTAAAGCTTCTGATAAGTAGATATTCTATCAAAAAATAGCTTTTGGTTGTGTGAATTACAAAAAAGGTATTGAAATTGTATTAATAATAAAAGAGTTGTATAGTGGAATATCTAAAATTTATAAATGGTGGCTGAGACAATTCATATATTTTAAAAAAATTCAAAAAAAAAACTTTTTAGAAAGATCTAAATTTTGGATTTTTCCAAATAGAAATAAAATGATTTTTATAAATGGTAATTAAGGTCATTTTTATATTTTATAAAAAAAACTGTTTTGACCAAACTACTAAAAAAAACTCCAAGCTAGATTCTAGTATTAAAAAGATACTTTTGATCCTCGGATAAGTCATACCAAACATACATTAAATTCGGTTCACACCGATCATAATATATATACAACTCAAAAAACTAATATGAAATTCAATCCAAATGAAGTGATTTTGAAATTAATTTTTGGTGGGTTCTCTTGCATCAGTTATATATATATATATATTAAAGTATTATACAACCTCCTTCACAAAACCATTTGAAAAGTTATTGCTTTCATTTGATTGTCATTTCTATCAAAGTACTTTTTTGCACCACCATATCACAACTCATTACCTCTCCTTTCCTTCCAAAAAAAGAGCTCTACATACAAAAAAGCAAACAAAAAGAAATCATAAATCCCTTCCATCACCACCTTTCAAAAAAACAAAGTCTCTTCTTTTTATTATTATTATTATTATTTATTTTTTTTGTTTCTCCTTCAATGAACTCTAATTAAAAACATTTTTCATCTCACAAACCAGAAAAAAACTTCAACACAAATCTTATAAACCACAAAACTCTCTAAAACCTCTCAAAAACCCTAAAAACACTTTGCAGGTGACTGACTTTTAATTTATATATATATATATATATATATATACAAGAACACACTCACATGTCTACACCAGTACTAGAGCAGCAGCCACCACCAGTGGAGGCGACCCAGCAAGCCTTCACGGCCCATTCGGGCTACGGGTCGGTCGGGCCAGTGATTGTGGTGCTTGCGGTGATCACCATACTAGGAGTCATAGCGGCGATGATTGGGAGGCTGTGTTCGGGTCGTCCGATAGCGGGTCATGGTGGGCAGTACGATTTTGAAGGCTGGGTTGAGAGGAAATGCTCTACTTGTATAGACGGTCGGGTCGCCCCGCCTCCGAGCCGACCCGGTATCCCTGTTGCTGAAACGGTTCTAGAAGAGGCTCCTCAGGAGATAATAAAACAACAACAACAACAAGAAGCTCAACAGAAATCTAATGGAAAACAACAAGCAAGTAGTAGTGAATCTCGATTTTGAGTTTTGATTTTGTTCATGGTAGGTTATTTTTTTTTATATATAAAAAATTTCTCAATATCATTATTGAGATGCAACATCATAGATTCATAGGATGTAATTTTTTTTTTTATATATATATATATAAATGTTATATTTTACATGAAAGAAAACATGCATATAAATTTTTATTTTTATTTTCCTTTTAGATTTATTGTGAGAGAGCTTTAATTTGTTAAATAATTACAGGTAATAAATCTCTCAAAATTTTGTTTAATTATAGATGAACTCAAAATGGTTTTGATTTATTTTTTCATTCTTTTTGTCTATATTGAGTTTCTTTATAATTTATCAAGGGTCATCAATAAAAAAAAACAACCAATTTACATCCTTTTGAACCAAATCATTCATTGGAATATGTCAATGAATATAAATAGTTATGTACATATACATGTGTCATGTGTGTGAAATGTGATAGATTAAGATCATTGTATGATCATCTTATCGTTGTTTTAGAGTTTATAATTATATACTATCCTTTAATGTTTAAGATATTTGTGTGTGGCAGTTTAAGTCGTTATTCGTTAGTAGTTTAGATTCTCGTTTAAGTTTTACCTAAATTACTAAATGATGTCATATCAAACTAATTAATGATGAGTGGTTAGTATTTTTCTTTTTCTTTTTTTCAAGAATTTATTAAGAACTAATTACATTAATAATATAAAATAAAATAAAAAAACTCACTTGAAGCTAGTTATTAAGAAAGAAAAAAGAAAAAGAATGGAGTTTGTTGGGTCTTCTGCTTTCCTTTTTTGGAAATCTCATTACTGTCTAGCTTATTAATTTCAATTGGTTACATTGAATTCTCTTCTTGAGATTGCATTATAATTACTGTTTAACATTCCTCGCTAGGCATAAGAGACAATACAGTTTCTGGGCTTTCATTCATGCCATTTTTGGGTTATGGTATTATTATTCGTGATCTATCAATATCAGGCTGTTTGTTTTTTTTTAATCTAAAGTCTTATAATACCTTAATTTCTTAGACATATGGATAAGTCTTATAAATTAAGATAGTATAATATGTTTATTTTTTTTATTTTTGATGACTTATTACAAATGTAAAATTGATTAGATTGTGTTAGAGTTTTTTCAAAATTGGAAATTTTTAGAAAATTGATTTTTAGGGTTTTATTATGTACGATAAATTATAAATATATGAATTGTTAGAAGACATTTGTGGGAATTTATTAAAAAAAAAAACTCTATTGTAGCATTTTTTTTAATAAAATAAAAGTAAATTTTTTTTTACTTTTTTCTAAAAGACAAATATATCTTAAAATAAAATATAAGTTGAAAAAACAAATAAACTGATTTATCTTAATTTAAGATATAAAGGGCAATAAGTCTTCTGGTGAAAAAAACATATGGCCCCGAAATGTATGAACCGGTATCTATTCTTACAAAAACTCTTTGCATATGTTTGTAGAATGAGTATATAGATATATAGATCATAGATGTCCCCCTTTATTATTATTGAATGTACTTATATAATTTATAAAACCATATGATACTTTCAATAACCAAAAATAATTAAAATTTACTATAAATTTCATATATTTAAGATCAAATGTTAAATGGAGTGTGTGTGTGTATATATATATATATATATATATATATATATATATATATATATATAGAGTCCTTATCAAGTGAGGTATACCTTATTTTAATTTCGGTAAGGACTTTGATGAAATCACATCGATTTTTATGAATTTTGATTTGAATTTTTGTGTGGATGATAAATTCATTGAAATTTACCTATGATTCAAATTTACGAATTTTTCAAGTACTAGAACTATTGTTTTGAATTTTTCTATATTTCACTCCTTTTTTCAATGCCTTTATATTTAACAAAATCGGAATAAATAATTCTAATACTTGAAAAATTCTCAAATTTTATTCATAGGTAGATTTCAATGAACTTATCATCCATACAAAAATTCAAAACAAAATTCATAAAAATCGATGTGATTTCATCAAAGTCTAACCGAAATTAAAATAAGGTATACCCCACTTGATAATTATTATATAGAGAGAACAAATCAATTAAAATAAGAAGTGAACGTCTTCACTTAGAATATAGATGAAAATACAGACATATTATTTATTTGTGTACAAACTCTTTATTAAAGAAGCTTGTAATAAAATTTAAAAGACATATTATGAATTTTATATGAATTTTCTAAATATTTTAAATTATTATTTTTTATATAAAATACCTAAAGTGCAACAAGAACTAGATATACCTTCAATTAAGCTCTCTTTAGAACCGAACCACATTTAACTGCGGTAAAATTTTTAAATCTTAACCACATCAGTTAGGGAGATGTTAGTAACAGTATCGATATATCAACTTTCCAACCTTGTATACTTTTGAATTTTGATAAAGTAGAACAAATATCCACCGTACACGCGGCACATATAGCCACTTTAAATCAACCTGTTTAACAAAAACCGTACTTGTCTTAATTCTTAATCTTTTGCCCAATATGGCATTAATTGTATATTGAAAGTTCCTCTTTCAAAAAACTGCAGATAATCGATCAAATGAAAAACCATGTTAGATCGAACGGTGAAAATTAAATTACAACTTTCCTTGATGAATCACCAATGCGCCAATATAGAGTTGATAGCTTGCCTTTATTTATTATTATTTTATAGGGTATCCCAAAGCCCAAAGCCAGATCCTTGTGAATATGTGATGAAATATAGTAAAGTGGATGGGGTACCCTACACAATTTGGGGTACGCTTGGACTGTCGGACGGTTTCAATTTTTATTTATTTTTTATATAGGACAGGTCTCCTGTAAATCTGTCATGTTTCAAAGTTTAAATAATTTTTTTTTATATAAAAAAAAAACCCGTAACATCACAAATATGATTTAAACATAATCTTAGGATGTTTGCATATAATAACTCACCTTAATTATGTGATATATATAATATGAAGCTCTATTTTCTTTCATTTTATTGAGGAAAAAAAATGGTAAGTGAGACAAATTTTCATGAGCCCACTTTTTAGTTTTTACATTTATCAAAACTCTTATATGCAAACATCCTAAGATTTTGTTTAAATCATATTTGTAATGTTATGGGTTTTTTTTTTATAAAAAAAAACTATTTAAACTTTGAAACCTTTCAGATTTACGGGAGAACTATCCTATAAAAAAAATTTTGAAACCGTCCGACAGTCCAAGCATACCCCAAATTGTGTAGGGTACCCCATCCACTTTACAATATTTCATCACACATTCACATGGATCTGGCTTTGGGCTTTGGGATACCCTATAAAAATATAATAGTTTTAGATCATTGAGAAATAGAAAAGGACTTGATTGGTAATTGAAAAGACATATGGAGTGAGCAGCTTTTGTCTGAGAGGCCACCCACTATACGTGAAAGAAGTACTGTATCTACTCAAAGCAAAAGCTGAGTGCCCTCCACAATTTAGGACTTTTTTGTGTACAAAATGTGTACTGTGTTTTTTTGGGACTTTCTCTTTGCAACTTCATATCTTCATGGCATGGCTCTAATTAGATTCTGTTGCAGTCAATATCTTTGAGTACCAACTTGTAGGCTAAAGCTCATGATGTCAAAATTACTCATTGGTTTGGGGATCCTCGGAGACTCGACCAGTTAGAGACGGTTTTAACCGTACCATTTAAGTTATAGTATGTAGCCGGTATTTTTTTCAATACCCGATTTAATTTCGGTACGGTTACGGAATATATATATATATATATATATATATATACAGAAATTTTCAAGTCAGTTCTCACTAATATAAATTCATCAGTACTTTGAATGTGGACCATTAGATTTACATACTTTGACTAAAAATGTATGCACTTGTCAAACTTCTCCATAATCAGTGGTCCACATCCAACACACTAATATAAGTTATATCAGTACGCACTGAGGAGAAAAGTACTGATATATATATATATTTATATATATAATTATATATACACATACATTTCCCCCATAATGTTCCCTCTCATTAACATATTTTTCCCTCTATTTTTTTTTTAATATTTTTTTCCCTTTATTGAAACACTTTTCCATTCAAGATCATTATATATAATATGCCCCTCACACTATTATTTTCATATTACTCAATAATATTTATATGATCTTTATCAAAAAATCATTAAAAAATACATTAATGAGATATGAATGGTATGAGGTAAAAAACCGATCCCCTAATGGGAAATCCCCAAACCCGCACCGTTTATTTTAAGACTGGTAACATTAGGGATGGTATTTCTCATATAAATTGGTATTGAGGATGGTAATGGAAAACCCGTACCGAATCCGTACTATTGACATCTCTACTTAAGTGCAACCTACTTAATTGACTGACTAATTACTAATTATAAATTATTAATCTTTCACTCCAGGCACTAACCATATAATTAATTAATTACTTAATTAATTAATCAATTAGAGGCATACCGTTCATTTTTGGCTCTTGGGTCTAAACTCTAGCCTGTGTGGGTCACAAATAAAAATAGGGATAATTTCCCTAAAGTTCCTAATTTTAGACGAAATGTTACCTGTTTAAATGTTTTTACATATTAGTAATTTAAGTCTCTTATTTTTTCAAATACACCACTTTAGTTTATTTGACCAAAATACTAACGGTCAACTCTAATTATATGTATAAAAATACAATTTTACTCTTATCAAAATGATTTATTGAGTTTCAAAAATAAATAATATTAAAATAATTTATAAAAATAAATAAACTACAAAAAATTATTTTCTAAAAAGCCAAAAAATAAAAAAAATTTAAAAATAAAAAAAAAACTAATGGATTATGAAAAATATAAAATTAAAATAAATAATAAATTGAAATTATTTAAAAAAATTAAAAGTATTTCAAAAATAAAAAGAAAGTTTTTTTAAGTAAATGGGTCCACCATTGGATTTGGATCGATTAAACTGCAGAGATCCATTTATATTTTAAAAAAAAAAACTTTTTTTTTGAAAGACTATTTTTTTAAAAAAAAATTATAAAAATAATTTCAATTTATTATTTATTTTAACTTATATTTTTCATAATAGATTAGTTTTTTTTTCCTATTTTAAAAATTATTATATATATATATATATATATTTTTTAGAAAATAAATTTCTGTTGTTAATTTATTTTTATAAACTATTTTAATATTATTTATTTTTTATAACTCAATAAATCATATTAACAAGGGTAAAATTGTACTTGTATTTATATAGTTAGAGTTGACTATTAGTATTTTGGTCAAATGAACTTAAGTGATGTATTTTGAAAAAACAAGGGACTTAAATTGCTAATATAATAAAGACAGTTTAAATAGGTGACATTTCACAAAAAAGAATAGACTTTAGTTAAATTACCTCATAAAAAATATAAAATTATAACCGGGAGTGAATTGATAATGGATTTCGATTTTTTTTAAAAAAAGAGAGGTATTATTGACACACCCCTACCGATCTATTTATATTTCGCTTTTTAATTATGTACATTATTTTTTTTCCTTTATCAAATACTTAAAGGGACATACAATTTAAAAAACACAAAATCCTCTACAAAATAAATCTAATAAAACCTCACATTCCTTTTCTAAAAAAAAAACACATTATTGTGAAAAAAAATCTATGAACTCTTAAACCCTAAAATTTACTTTTTACACACATACAAAGTATTATGGAAGAGTCTGAGAACAATATCAAGCATATGAGAGAATTGTTTAAAAACGATATCAAACATCTGAAAGAATTGTCTGAGAATGATATGAAGCATATGCAAGAATTGTCTGAGAATGATATCAAGCATCTGGAAACAATTTCCTCTATAATTAAGTTTGAAGTTTACTTTTTTCTTTATAATGCTATCAAGTTGTCGTTGTGTTAAAACAACTATATTCTTTTTTTTTCTTTTCCACAATGAAATATGAAGAAGAAGAAAAACTAAAAAAAAAGAAAAAATAAATCATTTAATGCAGAAGAGAGAGAGACGTATACAGAGATCAGAGATAGAGAGATCAAAGATGAAATTGATTAAATTTGGAAAATACCTAAGAATGATAGTTTTAGAAATAAATCAAAAAAATTTAATAAAAACATTTAAGTTTATTTAATTAAATCAAAATGTTAAAAAATTGGCTATGAATAGACCGTAGTGCGGTGCCAATAGCATCACTATTTTTTAAATAATCAAATATACAGCGGTGGCATTTTGAACATTTTACACGGCACATTGGTTGGTGGATTTGGAGTGGTCCAATCCAATATAACAGCCCGGATTTGCTTGGTCTTGGGCCAATAACCATCAAGTCAATGAATAATGGGCCGTTTAAAGCCCAGCCCAATTAGATTTTGATCCACCAATCATTTTAAAAACACATTGTGTAATTCTCTACTTTGTCTTGGGCTTATAACCATCGAGTTGAGAGAAATATGGGCCATATAAAAGCCCAGTCCAGTTCCATTTTGATCCATCAATCATTTTAAAAGCCCATCTCGTTAAGAGGCAAATTTAAACATCCCTTTTATTTATTTATTTTTGGAATAATAAGGGTCCGTCCTGTAAGCATTTTTTAGTTGATGTTTTTCGGAAAAAAAAATGAAAATGACAACATTGTTTTTTGTTTCAGTTTTGAAATCCGAAAACATGTCTGATAACATGTGCTGAAATCCGTATTTCGAAAATAAAAACGGGAAAACGCATCTGGTAGGTTAATTGAAAACTATCGAAAATTGATATATCAATTTTTACATTTTGTTTAATATTATAACAATTATAAACAAATTGATTAAATAATTAACCAATATAATTTTTATATTGTAATTTATAAATTAAACAAAGTAACACATCACACTTCAAAAAAAAATCAAACAATCAATTAATCAAAACTAAACTCTTAAATTATAAATAAGTATTATTTTAATAAATATAAATACCATTAAAAAATATATTTAAAAAAATTTAAAAAGAAGAAAAATAAAGGAACTACCAGATCGGAGAAGAAGTAGAAAAGAAGAAAAAGAAAGGAAAAAGATCGGAGAAGAAGAAGGATCAGAGAAAGATCAGAGGAAAGGATCGGAGAAGGAGAAGAAGAGGCTCGGTTCAGATCGGAAAAGAAGAAGAAGCATTGGATAAGGAGAAGAAGAGGCTCGGAGAAAAAGAAGGTTCAGAGAAGAAGAAGATGATGATCAGAGAAGAAGATGAAGATGAAGAAAGTGTTGGAACCCCCGTTCACTGGTAACGCAGAGGAAATAAGTTTTAAAATTTTTTATACATATCATAATTAATCTGAAACCAATGAACTTGAGATCGTAATTATTTTTCAGGAACTAATACATACAATATGTACATACAGGAAATTGTAATCAATATATATATATATATATATATAATTAGAACCTTACCAACGTTTGGAGGCTCCTTCACTTTATGCAATATGCTCCTGGTCTGTACCACCGATCTTCCTCGGTATATCCCAATACTAGTAACTGAGTGTGGACGCATCACAGTCTTAAGAACTTGAATGGAGATTCAAAGAGAATGAAGAAGAATAAACAATTTCTTTTAAGAGAAAAAAAAAAGCCAGAACAATTCTAATTGTTCAAAATATATAATAATAATAATAATTTTTTTTTCAATAGTGCAACAATTGCACTATCATTCTTTTTCTCTCTCTCTTGTCCCACGCACATCAAATTTGTGTGCTTCTCTTATCTATTGATTCACGCACACTCAGTTTGTATCCTATACAAATATTAATATATATGTATTCATATCTGATTAAGGTTAGTCAAAATATATAAAACTCTTTTATAACTTTCAAATAACCACACCTTATCTTTTAAAATAAAATTTATATTTTATTTATCAATAAAGATATTATGTATATTTAAATTTAAACAAATTAAATTCAAATTATATTTCAATTTATTTTATTTAATAAATGAGATAATCTCATTATCTCACTATTCAAAGTAAATAACAAATAAAACCCTCCATATATGACTAATTACATCATTAAATAATCTTATTATTTAATTGTCATAATTGTCATTTTAATCAATTGAATAACTCAATTACTCAATCAACTCCCGACATATGTCACTTTCGTAACACAATTAATTGGACTGTCCAATTAATTACTGTGACTATTGTTAACTAAATGGATCAGGCTAGCAAGGGGGCCTAATGGACCCACAGTATTTTGAGCTCCAATAATCCTCGAAATCATTAATTAAACTCTTTAATTAATATTTCTTGATTATTAACTCCGGTGTTATTCCACTAAAAACTCGAAGCTACACTCTCTCAACTGCAAACGTTTATACACAGACCGATACAACCCGGTGTCTATCGATATAGCTATTACACATGGTGTGATCCTCCACAGTAGTTCATAATTAGATCATAATGTCTGTTATACCCTTCTAATTACATATATTTTTTAAGTACCGTTGATTCTCTAATGAACAATAAATCCTATTTCCTTACGGAATTAGGAGAGCCGCTCATATTGTTCAAGCCCCGAATCAACCCTTAAGGGAACTACCATCTACTTCTCACAAGAAGAAGTGGATTCCACTATTGTGTACATACCTTCCCAGCCTTAAGTCAAACCGCAATCCCAACATACAGAGCATAATGATCAAGAACTGCATCCGACCTTACCCATGGTATATCAAAGACCACGATATAACCTGAAGGAGTCAATAAGACACTCAAGATTAAGATCATCCACATATAACCATCATTAGTTGATATATATGAATCTCATCAGTAAACAGATATTGGTGAGAGATTCATATAGATCATGATCCAGTCCTATATGATCACATCATACAAGGTGCCTTCATTCCCATATCTCATATGAATGATTCAGGATAGATTCACCGTACAATACGGAATGGACCGCAGCTATAGATTAACCACAAATAAAGTACCCAGCTTTATTTGCTATCTATGGACTCTTTAGATTGTACGTCTCTTACTATATCCATCTGTATATGACACTTATATACACAGTTCGAGATTACATTCGGCAATCTAGGATGTTAATATATGCACAAGTTATAAAATAAACAACACAACAAGAATGAATTGACCTTTTCTTTTTTATTTATTTCATAAATCCATTTACAAATTACATCTTTAAGGCATAAACCCCAATAATCTCCCACTTGCACTAAAGCATGTGATGCATGTTTCGTAACCCTAGACCATCTAGGTGATCTGAAAACACTTTAGCTGGTAAGGTCTTCGTAAATGGATCAGCATGATTGTCTTGTGAGGCTATCTTGGTGACAATCACATCTCTTCTCTACACTATCTCTCTAATGAGATGATACTTTCTCTCTATATGCTTCCTTCTCTTGTGGCTTCTTGGTTCTTTGGAATTAGCCACAGCACCAATGTTATCACAATAAAGTGTGATGGGCTTATCCAGATCTGAAACAACTTCCAGATCACTCAAGAACTTGCAAAGCCAAACAGCCTCTTTAGCAGCTTCACAAGCGGCTACATATTCAGCTTCCATGGTGGAGTCAGCAATGTAAGATTGCTTAATACTTCTCCACACAATGGCTCCACTACCCAGGGTGAAAACTGATCTAGACGTGGATTTCCTAGAATCCCAGTATGACTAAAAATCAGAATCCGTGTATCCAAATGAGATCAAATCCTGTCCGAATACACTAGCATATAGTTTCTCGTTCTCCGAAGATACTTGAGAATGGTTTTGACAGCAACCCAATGATCCAATCTGGGGTTAGACTGGTATATATCTACTGACTGCTCCTACTGCATAGCAGATGTCCGGTCTCGTGCATAACATAGCATACATGAGACTACCTACTACTGATGCATAGGGTACATGTCTCATATCCTCAACTTATTGAGGTGTCTTAGGACACTGTTCCTTAGACAAGTGAACTCCATGCATAGAAGTTAAATTACCTTTCTTGGAGTTCTGCATCGAAAATCGCACAAGAATCTTGTCGATATATGATGCCTGAGACAATGCTATGAGTTTGTTCTTACGATCCCATATAAGTTGGATCCATAGAACATAACTCGCCTCTCCCAAATCTTTCATTTGGAATTGGTTAGCCAGCCAGCCCTTTACATCAGATAACACTCCCACATCATTCCCAATTAGTAGGATGTCGTCCACGTATAGGACCAAGAAAATTACCTTTTTGTTAATGATGCTTTTGTAGACACAAGGCTCATCGACGTTCTGCTCAAAGCCATATGTTTTGATCACATTATCAAACCTGATGTTCTAAGATCTAGATGCTTGCTTAAGTCCATAGATGGACCTTTGCAACTCGCAAACTTTTTGCTTTTGATTTGGAGACACAAATTCCTCTAGTTGCATCATATAGATGTTCTCGTCAAGATTGCCATTTAAGAATGCAGTCTTGACGTCCATTTGCCAAATTTCATAATCGAAATATGTAGTAATGGATAAGAGAATCCTAAGGGTGCGTTTGGTATGCGGGACGGGACGGGACAAAACAAGGTGGGACAATTTGTTCTTGTCCCATGTTTGGTGCGACTTTAGCATGAGACAGGACGAGACAATGTGAGACAAAAATCACAAAAAATTGTCCCACCCAAGACCCTAGGACAACTTGTCCCATGACATGAGATAAGTGTCAAAAAGACCAATTTGCCCTTTAAATGTTGAAACAATTACAAACATATCCAATATATTATATTATATATATATATATATATTATAAAATTATATATAATAATAAATATATTATTATATATATTAATATTTAATAATATATAAAAATTATAATTACATATATAATATAATATAATATTTTATAATATATATATATATTATAAATTATATATAATAATATTTAATAATATATACTATATCATATATAATGTATTATATATATTAATATATATTATTATTTAATATATTATATATTAATATATATAATACATTATATATGATATAGTATATTATTAAATATTATTATATATAATTTTATAATATATATAATATTATATATGTAATTATAATTTATATATATTATTAATATTATTATATATAATATTATAATATATATAATATTATATATGTAATTATAATTTTTATATATTATTAAATATTATTATATATAATAATATATTTAATATATATATATATATTTAATATATATTTTTTAATAATATATAGCATATATATATATTATATTATTATATATATATATATAGGATACATATATATAATATACAATATATTATTAATATATATATACATATATTATAATATATATATATATATATAATATTATATTTTTTATATGTACAAATATTTTATAATATTATATTTTTTATATGTACAAATATTTAATATTATATATATATATCTTATCTATTATATATAATGATATGATTATTATATCATTATATATAATAATATATATAATATAAAATATTAATATATAATATTATTAAATAAGTATAATATATTTCAATTACAATATTACTATTTGTGTTAAATATAATAATATTGTAATTGAAAACAAGAGTTCATTTGAACCTCTTGTTTTTGTTTAATATTATAATATATTTTAATTACAATATTTATTTAATATTGTTTGTTTAATATATTGTTTAATATTAGAAAGAACAAGGAGGGCACTCTGGTCATTTAAATCTCTTGTCCCGTCATGTCTTAGCCATACCAAACGCATAACAGTACAGTCCACAGTCATGTCCCAGACATTCCAAACATATCATGGAACAACTGTCTTGTCCTGTCCTGTCCAGTCCCGTCCCCGTACCAAACGCACCATAATAGACTTAAACATGGCTACTGGCGAGAAAGTCTTTTCATAATCGATCCCCTCTTTCTAGGTTTAACTCTTAGCCACAAGCCTTGCTTTGAAGGTCTCTACCTTTCCTTCTACTCCTCTTTTTCTCTTGTAGATCCACTTACACCTTATGGGTTTTACTCCATCTGGTAAGTCTACAAGATCCCAGACTGAGTTGGAGTGTATAGACTCCATCTCGAGATTCATGGCTTTAAGCCATTCCTCTTTATCATGATCTTCCATTGCATTCTTAAATATCAATAGATCATCCATAATATCAGCAGAGACAACACTTTGTCCTTCACCTATACCAAAATAGCGTTCAGGTTGTCTAACAATCCTCCCACTACGTCTAGGTGATAGTGTATCCTGACCAAGAACCATCTGACTCTCAGATGTTTGTGGATTAACAACTCTTGTTGATGAAGCACTAGTCTCACCAAGCTCCAACTCATTCAATACAATCTTTGAACGAGGTTTATGGTCACTAATATAATTGTCCTCAAGAAATGTTGCAATTGTCGATACAAATACTTTGTTATTTTCGGGACTGTAGAAGTGTCCCCCTCTGGTCTCCATGGAGTATCCGACAAACAGGCAGACTACAGACTTAGAGTCTAGCTTTCCACTTCTGTTCTTCAGCACGTATACTGGACACCCTCATACGCAGAAATGTCACAAACTTGCTTTACGACCATTCCAAAACTTTATGGGAGTCTTAGGAACAGATTTGGATGGCACTACATTCAAAATGTATGCCGATGTTTGTAACGCATATCCCTAGAAGGAATTTGGTAATGATGAGAAACTAATAATAGATCTCACCATTTCCATCAGGGTTATATTTCTCCTCTATGTTACACCATTTTGCTAAGGTGTACCGGGAGCTGTGAGTTGGGAAACTATCCCATGATCGACCATGAAGTCTTAAAACTCTTGGTCAAGGTACTCACCTTCACGATCCGATCGTAGTGACTTGATAGTCCTACCTAATTGATATTCAACTTCAGCTCGAAATTCTTTGAACTTTTCAAATGTTTCCGACTTTCGTTGCATCAGGTAGCCATATCCGTATCTTGAGTAGTCATCTATAAGAGTGACATAATACTCATAGCCGCCCTTAGCTCTAACATTCATTGGTCCACAGACGTCTATATGTATGAGTTCTAGTGGCTCTATAGCTCTAAGCCATTTTCCAGTAAAAGGTCTATTAGTCATCTTACCTTCTAAACAGGATTCGCAGACAGGTAAGGTGTCAACCTTTAACTCACTTAAAGGTCCACTTTTTACTAGTCTGTCTATCCGGTCAAGGTTGATATGACCAAGTCTTAGATGCCAGAGATACGTGTCATTATCTGGAGAAATCTTATGTGGTTTAGTTTTTGGTTTTTCAACCTTAAACATTTCGGTGTTAAGCAGTGTAGTATATATTAACGGTTTTAACACATACATATTGTTTTCATTAATTCCTGAACAAATATTCAGACCATTCTTTTTAATAATAACAGACTTATTATTAAAAGAAACAGAATACGATTGTTCTAACAACTTAGATACAGAAATCAAATTCCGTGTAAATCCAGGAATATAAATAACATTGTTCAATAATAAAAAGCTATTATTATTATAAAATTGCAATCTTATTGCTCCCACTGCTTTGGCTGACACGACATCCCCCGACCCCATACGCATTGAGAAGGCTCTCTCCTCTAGCTGTGTCCAAGAATCAGTCCACTGCAAAGAAGAGCACATATGGTTAGTGGCCCCCGAAGCAACTATCTAGGGTGAAGAATTATTTTCCACTAAACACAACTCAAGAACAAGTAAATCATATTTACCTTTCGTTTTCTTCTTCTTGGCTACCTCCTCTAGATACTGAGGACATTTTCTCTTCTAGTGCCCGATCTTGTCACAATGGAAATATTTTCCATTGCCGTGGTCGATGGAGGCACCCTTCTTTTTGCTCTGGGCTTTCTTGGGTTTGGGCTTACCTTTCGCCTTCCCAGCAGACCTCTTCCTCTTCTTATTATTGGAGGAAGATGGTTTGACAACATTTGCCTCACTGGTCTTACTCTTGCTGTCCTTAGTCAAGGACTCAAAAGTAGTGATCTTATTGAGCAACTGAATGAGATTGAACTTTAGCTTGTTCATCTCATAGTTACTCTTGAACTGATCAAAACTCTTCAGAAGAGTCGTCAGTATGATGCTCACCTGACTAGGTTCATCAATGGCCCCGCTATTGATTTCTGCCATGTTGAAATATGACATCATGTTTAGGACATGTTCCCAAACATATGCGCCCTCTTTTATCCGAGCAAGCATTGCAGAACGAACAACTTCGTGCAGTTTTTGCTTAGAGGGCTGCCTGAACATAACATGCAATGACTCAATTATTTCGAATGCAGAAGTCATTGTTTCGTGCTTTGTGGCAAGCACGTCTGTCATACTAGCTAACAGATATGTTCGGGCTTTCTCATCTGATGAGACCCATTTTTGATATGCCTGCGAACAGTTCGTACGGCATTGGCAGTATGCGCTGGAGGACATTCCTCGGTAAGCACAAATTTCAAGTCCTTAGTAACCAAAATTGCATTGATGTTGTGTTTCCATTTAGTGTAGTTATCACCAATTAATATGTCGTTTGCGAGAATTTAAAGTAATGCAGAAGACATAATTGCTGAAATAAATAAAACATTCATTCAGTTATTTATTAAAAAAATAACAAGTGCAAGTGCTTTGGCATAAATTTAAACATGATGCATGAACATGTTTAACGAACTAGAAATACCCAAAAAACAGTTACTATACCACGACAATCCAACATACCACAAAGAAGTACCGCCTTAGGGTCCGTCAAGTATTTGCATGTTGGACCGAGACATTATCAATCAAAAGATATTTTAGAATAACTCGTATTCCATATCATTCAACCATCGTTTATTCAGTTAGGTTTTTATTAACAAAACTTAATCAAAACCTTCGTGAGTGTAACCCACCATTTCAGATCTTACGAGCTTAACTCTAGAATTGCCGCCTTAGGGTCGGTCAATCCTGAAATACCGTCAGAAATCATATCCGTTAGGAAGTCAACCTTGGTATTGATCTTTGTGGAAACCCTTCTTAGGGAGGACGAAAACAAAGCCGTCATGAGGCCACACTCGGATCTCACGGTGTTGAACTAATGATGGAGACTGCGGGATATATATGTCATATATCCCTCTCCCACTCACTATTTGAAAATTAGGGTTTTCTATTATCCGTTAATGCACCTAGACTCTACAAGATCAAACGGCTAACTTTAATCAAGTTATCTAGCGTATTGACAAATTCATTATTAGAAATAAATTCTAATTAACTAATAAATTATTAGTGATTTTTAACTATTAAAAATCTAATCTATTCGTGAATGATCTAAGCTTTTGTAAACTATTTACTATGCTTAAATTATTATGAAAGTGTTTACCAAGTTTTAACTATTAAAACTCTAACATTTTATTCGGTTCATTTATTATTAGGTCATTAATCATATTAATACTAATAACAATAAATGACTCTATTAATCTAACTTATTAAACACTTTAATAACTAGATTAATATTAATGAGAATTAACAAGTTTTCTAACTATTAAAAAACTAATCTCATATCCATAGCCAATAATGTATTTACCTATTTTAATCATATTAAAAAAATACACAAAATATTAGGCTATGATGCATGTATAACATATCAAATATATTTGTGTAGGCACATCTTATCTAAATGATATACGTATGTATGACATTGCTTTTATCATCACATAATATAAAACATACATGAATTGACCGAGTAATCTGGATTATTTAACCTAAAAAAAATTGAAATCTAAAATTATAAAAATACCCCCAAGGCATTCCTTGGTGTTCTTGTAATTTCCGAGTCTTCCAGTCTCTTCAGGTAACTCCGATTCATCTCATGAATCCGAAATAGAAAATCTGTACGGAAAGCACTAGGCAACACTTGCCGACGGAACCGTGCAAGACGATGTGAACAGTGGCCATGAACTGTCTGAGTGAACAATACCGTATGAACAGTGCCCAGTGAACATGTTCGTGAACAATACCGTGTGAACAGTATACATTAAAGATTACAACAGAAATTAAAACGAAAAAATTACAGCATAATTTATTAATAAAATTAATTGCAACCCATGAACCCTAAATCCATAGTACCATATAATTAACGATCAATCATGTTTTTTGTAAATTAACAAATTTAATATACATACAAAAACAACATACAATCAATTTAAACAGTGCCTACACAATCATACATTTAGGAGCATCGAAAACAGTTTTCTGTTCCAGAAGAATTGGCTCTTCAGGTGACTCCGATTCATCTTATGAATCTGAAATAGAAAATCCGCACGGAACGCACTAGGCAACACTTGCCAACGGAACCGTGCAAGACGATGTGAACAGTGCCCATGAATTGTCCGCGTGAACAGTACCACATGAATAGTGACCAGTGAACAATGTTCGTGAACAGTACCGCGTGAACAGTACCATGTGAACAGTGCACGTGAACAGTACCCATGTCGCGCGTATTCCCGATTTCGCCCTTCCGTCAATCGTCTTGTTCATCGGATTATCGACCATATTTTACATTAAAGATTACAGCAGAAATTACAACGAAAAAATTAAAGCATAATTTATTAATAAAATTAATTACAACCCATGAACTCTTAATCCACAGTACCATATAATTAACGATTAATCATGTTTTTTGTAAATTAACAAATTTAATATACATACAAAAACAACATACAATCAATTTAAATAGTGCATACACAATCATATATTCAGGAGCATTGAAAACAATTTCCTGTTCCAGAAGAATTGGCTCTAATACCAATTGTTGGAACCTTGTTCACTAGTAACGCAGCGAAAATAGATTTAATTTTTTTTATACATATCATAATTAATCTGAAACCAGTGAACTTGGGATCGTAATTATTTTTCCGGAACTAATACATACAATATGTAAATACATGAAATTGTAATCAATATATTAAAAAAAATTAGAACATTACCAACGTTTGAAGGCTCTTTCACTTTATGCAATATGCTCTTGGTCTGTACCACCGATCTTCCTCGCTATATCTCAGTAGTGGTAACTGCGTGTGGACGTGTTACAGTCTCAGAAACTTGAATAGAGGATTCAAAGAGAATGAAGAAGAAGAAACAATTTCTTTTAAGAGAAAAAGAAAACTAGGACAATTCTTGTTGTTAAAATATATATATATATATATATAATACTATTTTTTTTCTTTTTGTTTTCAATAGTGCAACAATTGCACTATCATTCTTTCTCTCTTTCTTATCTCACGAACAGCAAATTTGTGTGCTTCTCACGCACACTCAGTTTGTATCCTATACAAAAACTAATATATGTGCATTCATATCTGGTTAAGGTTAGTCAAAATAAATAAAACTCTTTTATAAATTTCAAATAACCATACCTTATCTTTTAAAATAAAATATATATTTTATTTATCAATAAAGATATTATGTATATTTAAATTTAAATAATTTAAATTCAAATATATTTCAATTTATTTATTTAATAAATGAGATAATCTCATTATCTCACTACTCAAAATAAATAATAAATGAAACCCTCCATATATGACTAATTACATCATTAAATAATCTTGTTATTTAATTGTCATAATTGTCATTTTAATCAATTGAATAACCCAATTGCTCAATCAACTCTTGACATGTGTCACTTTCGTAACACAATTAATTGGACTGTCCAATTAATTGTCTGTGACTCTTGTTACCTAAATCGATCTGGCTAGCAAGGGGACCTAATGGACCTACAGTATTTTGAGCTCCAATAATCATCGAAATCATTAATTGAACTAATTAATTAATATTCCTTGATTATTAACTCCGGTGTTATTCCACTAAAAACCCGAAGCTGCACTCTCTCAACTGCAGACTCTTTTACACAGACCGATACAACTCGGTGTCCATCGATATAGCTATTACACATGGTGTGATCCTCCACAATAGTTCATAATTAGAGCTGGGTCATAATGTCCATTATACCCCTCTAATTACATATATCATTTCAGTACCGTTGATTTTCTAATAAAAAATAAATCATATTTCCTCACGGAATTAGGAGAGTACTCATATTGTCCAAGCCCCAAATCAACCCTTAAGGGAACTACCATCTATTTCTCACAAGAAGTAGTGGATTCCACTATTGTGTACATACCTTCCCAGCCACAAGCCAAACCGCAATCCCAACATACAGAGCATATTGATCAGGAACTGCATCTGACTTCACCCATGGTATATCAAAGACCACGATCTAACCTGAATGAGTCGATAAGACACTCAGGATTAAGATCAACCACATATAACCATCATTAGTTGATATATATAAATCTCATTAGTAGACGGATCTTGGTGGGAGATTCATATAGATCATGGCCCAGTCCTATATGATCACATCATACAAGGTGCCTCCATTCCCATATCTCATATGAATGATTCAGGATAGAATCACCGTACATTACGGAATGATCGCAACTATAGATTAACCACAAATAAAGTATTCAGCTTTATTTGTTATCTATGGACTCTTTAGATTGCTCGTCTCTTATTGTATCCATCTATATATGACACTCATATACGTAGTTCGAGATTACATCCGGCAATCTAGGATGTTAATATATGTATAAATTATAAAATAAACAACACAACAAGAATGAATTGAACTTTTCTTTTTATTTATTTTATAAATCCATTTATAAATTACATCTTTAGGGCATAAACCCCAACATAATGATAATATCGAAGACTTCATTCTGTGTTCATAGAGAAAAAAGATTTTTTTTTTAAATTTTAATGTTAATTTTTTTGAAAAACAAGTATTTTGTGTTTTTCAAATATTTCATTGTTAACACTGGTTTTGTTTTTCATTTTTTTTTTCATTTTTTGAAAATAAAATGAAAAACGGTTAACGAACTCGAATTCGAAATTGTTTTTGAAAAATAAAAACAAAAATGGACTGAAAAACAGCTGCAAGACGGGGCCTAAACATAACTAATATTAATCCAAAGAAAAGGTGAATTGAAAAAAAAACGAATAAATAGTTATATATATTAAAAAAAAACATATCAAATTATGCTTTTGTTTATTAATTAGAAATAATAATGTTTTTTTAAAAAATATTTCTTTACTAACATTAAGATAACTTTTTAATGACATCAAACTATTCCAATTGTAATATCAAATATATGAGATTTCAAAAATTCAAAGTTTCTAACTTTTCTAATATTAAAATATTTGAAATTATTTTAGAAAAGCCCTCATGGGTATAGCTCAGCTGGTAGATGGACGGGCATGGACAAATGACTCTAAAGTCAGCCGTTCGAATCTTACCAATGAAAAAAAGCTTCAAAAAAAATACATAATTTAGATAGATGGATAGATATATATTAGAATTATTTTAGAAAACTTTTTTGTTACAATGTATAAGCCAAAATTCTTCTCCACCTAAATCCGAGAAACTTTATATATATAATGACAAAAAATATTATAAACTTAAATACCATGAATATCCAGAATTAGTATGGGGAGACTATTCCCCTACGATAAGAGTTGTCGGATCATACTTGTAGCACTTGATATCGCTTTATTCCGGTAGTCTTCTAACTAGACATGATCGCGGTTCGGTTTCGGTTTCGGGTTCCTCTGAAACCGAAACCGAAACCGGAACCACATACTAGATGGTTCTGATGGTTCCAGTTTCGGTTCTAGAGGGACCTACAACCAGAATCGGAACCATCAGAAACCGAAACCGAAACCGTCAAAACCGTCTAGTAAGTGGTTCCGGTTCCGGTTCCAAGGTTTCTATTCGGATTTTTGATTCCGGCAGTTTCGATTCCATTTTCTTAACCCAATATCACTCGATCCATTTCTCTCTCTCACAAGGCACAAATCAACACAGATTTTCATCAAATTAGAAAGTCTGGCAAATCAACCCAAATCAACCAGATCTTCATCTCACAAATCAACTCTCTCTCTCTCTCTCACAAATCAACCAAATCTTCATCTCTCTCTCTCCCAAATCAACCCAAATCAACCCAGATCCAGATCAACCCCAAATCTAAATCACCTATCACCACCAGAGATTGAAGAAGAAGATATCGGAGAGAGAGAGAGAGATCGAAAAGAGAGAGATCGAACTTCGAAGAAGAGATCGCCGGTGACAAGATGAAGAAGAGATCGCTGGTGAGAGATCGATGGAAAGAAGTCTGGACTATGGTCGTCACTTGATCTGGGTGGTGACTGGGTAGAACATTTGAAAGAAAGATAGAGAGAAAAAGAAGAAAGAAGAAAGAGAGAAAGAGAGAGATCAAAGAGAGATGAGAGATCGAGGAAATAAAAGAAAAGAAAGAGAGAGATATCTGAGATAAGAAAGAAAGAGAGAGAGAGAGAGAGAGAGAGAGAGAGAGAGAGAGATAAAGAAAGTGGCTGGAAAAGGAAAAAAAATAAAAATGAAAAAGTGGTTGGAATCGACGGTTCAAGAACCGAAACCGAAACTGAACCGCCAGTTCCAGTCCGATTTTTTTTAAAGAATCGGAATCGGAATCGGAATCGGAATCGGAATCGGAATCGGAATCGGAATCGGAATCAGAATCGGAATCAGAATCTTAAAGCTCACGGTTCCGGTCCGGTTTAGAAATCAAAATCCTGGTTTCGATTTTGATTTCGATTTTTTCCCATAATTACAGTTCAGTTTCATGATATGAACGAACCACAGTTATGTCTACTTCTAACCCGATCGTTGTCATAATTTCATAAAGGCTTTCTGATGTTGGCAAGAAAAAAATTACTAAGAATGAGTGGAAGTAGTGTCAAGAGTCAAGAGTTAGTGAGAGTGGGCCACACTTATGATGTAAATAGCTATTTAAGAGTCAGCTGTACGTGGGCTGAGGTTTGGATAACCCAAAATAGGTCTCTATAATTGGTCACAAGTTGCAACCAATAAACCCTAATATATCCAAAAACTATGTTAGGTATTTTCAATGCTATTAAAATTAAATCGTACATGATCACTTATAATACAAGACCCCACTTGAAAACAAAACAATGCTGTTTTTAGTGCCATTACATACATAATTTTTTTTTGACAATAATTACATACATAATTAACAATGCCAATAATACACACTACATATCATCTCTATTAGTTGCTTGTGGGGGTGTCCATTTTCTTTTTAAAAAAGACAAAATAACTCTCATTTTCGTTATAACCTATGTGATCATAATCGATGGAAATAATATACTAGTGACGACTTTTGCTTCAATATGTTTTCTGTTTCGAGGGTTTATGTCTTGTGGGTGAGATGGAGCTCTCATTTTTAACGGTATGTATGTATTGGCAAAATATTGTGTAGGTTTGGAATTTCATATAATATTCTTATTTTTATTGCAATTGATATTAAACTTGTAATTAAGAGAAACAAATCAAATATCAAGTAAAAAATGCTATACATCTTATCGAAAATGAGACGGGAAGGAGATTCTGTTCACCATTTTTACACTTACAATATGTATTTTAATCAAAAAATTGTTATTAAATTGTTATTTTTAAAAATTATAATAGAATTGAGAAATTATTCTCTTAGGGATTTTCAAATTTTGTCTTGTTTATTTTAGAACGAGATGTAGTTGATAGTCAAGAAGAAAATAGAAAAAGGAATTACACTACTTCATTAGCTTGACCTTCATTATTCTTAACATTTCTATTAAAATTGTGCACTACAAAAATATGTTTTAAAACAATAGAATATAAAATAAACTTATGTGTTCTCATCTGCAATTAGTATAATTGTAGTCAGTGATCGCGATTGAGTGTTATATGCGCGTCCCTAAATATTTATGTGCACACCATTTATGCTTAGAGGAGATTTGCACATAAATGAGTTAAAAATCTACTTAATCATAAATGACTTTTTTTTTTTTTTTAAGTTACATGAAACGTTCTAGATAACAAAATTTTCAATTATCGGTCACTTCTAATTCAAAGATTGTTCTAGAACTGTAGATGACAATGAAATAAACTTCAAAAACAATGACCGAAAACGAAATATATGAATACATAAAGGAGTCTAAGAAAACCGAACATAGAATCCCAAAAACTCCTTAGACTTTTGATTATGTTTCGAAACAACTTTATAGTTTAGAATTCAAAAAAGACACATATAATAAACTAAATACAAGACGTAGTTTTGACAATTTAGTGGAAATACCATCTAACTATATACCAAAAAGCCACTAATAAGACACATCTACAATTGATTGAGTTCTCATGTGTTATATGGGCGTTGCAATTCGAATTATGCTTATAGTCTTTGATACGTTACTTAGGGTGCGTTTGGTACGAAGACGGGACTGGACTGAACTAGACTGGACAGGATATGACGGTTGTTCCATGACGTGTTTGGAATGTATGAGACATGACTGTGGACTGTATTGTTATACGTTTGGTATGGCTTGGGACATGACGGGACAAGAGATTCAAATGACCAGAGTGCCCTCCTTGTTTTGTCTAATATTAAACAATATATTAAACAATTTTTATATATCGTATTTAACAATATTAAATAAATATTGTAATTGAAATATATTATAATATTTAACAAAAACAAAAGGGTTCAAATGACCTTTTGTTTTCAATTACAATATTATTATATTTTATACAAATAGTAATATTGTAATTGAAATATATTATAATTATATAATAATATTATATAATAATATGATATATTATATCATTATATATAATAATATATAAGATATATATATAATATTAAATATTTGTACATATAAAAAATATAATATTATATATATTATAATATATGTATATATATTAATAATATATATTGTATATTATATATATGTATCCTATATATAATAATATAATATATGATATATATTATTAAAAACTATATATAATATATATTAAATATATATATAATATATTATAATATTATATATAAACATATATATATATATTATAAGTACATATGTAATATTATATATATATAATATATATAATATAATATATTGGATATGTTTGTAATTATTTGAACATTTAAAGGGTAAATTGGTCTTTTTGACACTTGTCTCATGCCATGGGACAAGTTGTCCTAGGGTCTTTGGTGGGACAATTTTTTGTGATTTTTATCCTACCTTGTCCCGTCTTGTCCTATGCTAAGGTCGCGCCAAACGTGGGATAAGAACAAGTTGTCCCACCATGTCCCGTCACGCCCCACGTACCAAACGCACCCTTAAAGATGAAACCTAGGACTAGGTTTATGAGATTCTTTGAAAAATTAAACTATAAGATAAAAAAAATAAAAAAAATAAATTAAGGGTTTTAAAAGAGGGTGAGAGAGTGAGAGAAGACAAAAAGAGCACTGAGCACCAAAAACAAACCAAACTCCAAAGACACTCTTTGTTTCAAAACTATAAATAAATAACGGGACTAGGGTTTCATTGAAGTTTTTGACTTTTTATTGAAAACCCTGTTGAGAGAAAGAGAGAGAGAAAGAAAGAGTCTTTTTTACAGATATAGAGAGAGACCCAGAAAAGAAAACAACAAGAAGAAGAAGATGGAGAGGCAAAGGTGTTTCTTTGACATAAGCATAGGAGGAGAGCTGGAGGGTAGAGTTGTTATAGAGCTCTTCAACGACGTCGTTCCCAGGACTGCTGAGAACTTCAGGGCTCTTTGTACTGGTGAGAAGGGCATTGGACCAATCTCTGGTGTTCCTCTCCATTACAAGGTTTGGTCTTTCATTCTTTTTTACTTGTTTCTATGTTTTTGATTTTGTGAATGTGTCTTCTTTTTGTGTTTTAAGTTGGGTTGTTGGGTTCTTGATTGTTCTACACATGCATTGGAAATCTGAGTTGTCTTATGGAAATGGTGGTTGGTTGACTTTTTTTATTAGGTTTGTTTCCATGATTTTTGGGTAATATTTAGATTATTGATTGTTTGGTTTGTCAATGATATATGTTCATGCCAACTTTGATTAGAATGTTTTTTTATATTGAAAGATATGGTTTTGATTTGGAAAAGATCCTGCTATACTAAATTGTTGAATGAAATGTTTCTTTTTTTCCTTTGTTTTGTTCAGTTGTTCATGTGATGTGTAACCAAGAATATGAGTATTAGGAAATTTATGTTGGATCGTAATGCTTCATCTATGTTATAGAATTGTGGAATTGCCAGACGTTTGTAATCATTATTATTATTATTATTATTATTGGCTCATTAGGATTAAATTTTACGAAAGAATTGATTTTCCCTTGTGTGGCCATTTTCTATCTAGAAAGGATCTAGTTTCCAACTTTTATGTTAGTTTTTGTGCAGTTGCATTTTTGATAGTTTAGGATTTGTTTTGACTCATTTTAAATTAGTGGGTAAATGGATGTTTCCCTGCATATGTTTTGTCTGATGTGATTATCCTGTCAATGTCATGTGTAGGCTGTCTAACTGGTAGTAACTTCGAAATGAGATGACAGAAAGCATATTTTGGTTTTGTTTTGATGTGTATAAATCATAAATCTAACATACTATGTTGTGTTTTATTTTTCCGCCCTGAAAATCTTTCATTTATCCTCAGGTGCTTGTGTAACATCCTGCGTCCAATGTTGTTTAGAGGCTAGTTAAATCTTCTCTTTGACTTTTTGCTAATGATATTTATGTTTTTTTTCAGGGAAACCGTTTTCATCGTGTCATTAAAGGCTTTATGATACAAGGAGGAGATTTTACTGCTGGAGATGGCACTGGTGGAGAATCGATCTATGGATCGAAATTTGAAGATGAGAATTTTGAATTGAAACATGAGCGGAAAGGAATGTTATCTATGGCCAATACTGGCCCTGACACAAATGGGTCTCAGTTCTTCATCACAACCACACGTACTTCTCACTTAGATGGGAAGCATGTTGTTTTTGGGAAGGTAATTAAAGGAATGGGAGTTATTCGTTCAATCGAGCATGTCACAACAGTTGAAAATGATTACCCAACCGTTGATATTGTAATCACGGATTGTGGAGAAATTCCTCAAGGCGCTGATGATGGGACATCTAATTTTTTCAATGATGGCGATATTTATCCTGATTGGCCAACTGACCTTGATAAGAGTCCTGATGAGCTTTCTTGGTGGATGGAGGTTGTTGATTCTATTAAGGCTTTTGGGAATGAACATTACAAGGTAATGGGTGTTCCTTATGGTTCTATCTTTCATTAATGCACTCTTATGGTGTTTCAGACAGTACTTTGGCTAAATTTGAGTAATATGAGTGGGAAGCAAATTTAGCAATTTTATCCTTTTGGGCATTTAATCTGTTATTTACTCCTTCATGCTTCTGTTTATTCTTTCTTACGATTTCAGTTTTCTTTTATATGGAACTATTATTAATGCAACATTTATGGTAATCATTATGCACAGAAACAAGACTATAAGATGGCTCTCAGAAAGTACCGGAAGGGCTTACGTTATCTGGATATCTGTTGGGAGAAAGACGGGATTGATGAAGGTTTTTTTATCCCTTTATTGCATTGTATTAATATCCTATGTTGCTAATTTCACCGAGTCTCAACTATATCTGATTGTACTTTTATTTTACACTCTCTGGTTCTGCAGGGAGGAGTTCAAGTTTAAGAAAGACAAAGTCCCAGATATTCACTAACAGTGCTGTAAGTGCTTGTTTACTGCTTTGATGGATTGTGTTTGACTGTTGAGCTCTTTTGATGTAAACAAGATATATATAGCTCCTTGAGTGAAATTAGCAAGTTAAGCTTTCACACTCAACAGTAACATAGATATTAAATAAAGTTTGAACAGGAATGTCAGATATGTGACATTGTAAATGCTATGCTAATCATACCCGGTAACTAATATTATAACGTTCATTGTTACTTTCATCTTTCTAGGATCGGTTTTTCACTGATTGGTCAAAGTTGTCATATATATGACATGGTAAATAGGTATGCTAATTTAATCAATTGTTTATATCATATTATAGGCATGTAAACTGAAATTGGGGGATCTGAAAGGAGCATTGTTGGACACAGACTTTGCACTGCGTGACGGGGATAACAATGTGAAAGCCTTGTTTCGCCAAGGTCAGGTTAGTATCTTTTGTCGGTAGTGATTTCAATAATTCAGAGTGTGGAAGCTTGTGCATATGGGTTTTGTGAGGTAGTGTCAGGGAATCTGTTCTTGGGAAGACTGAGGGTCAGGTGTATATTGGAGGCACTCATCTTTATGAATCGTTTAGCTTTTGGCTTTTTACTTCGTGATGGAATCATTTTTCATTTGCAGAATATTTTTCATATTGAAGTGAATCAATGTTCTTATTTGTGGTTATTATTGTTCTGCTTGTTCCGTCCACAGTTTTTTCTTACTTCTCCTTCACTTTTGTGTACAATGAAGTAGTTTCCATTTGTAATGTATGTGATTCTTATTAATCAGGCATACATGGCCCTTAATGATATTGACGCTGCTGTTGAAAGCTTTGACAAGGCAGTAAAATTGGAGCCAAATGATGGTAAGTAGCAATATTGATTGTACCCCTGCCATGAAATTAATGGTTGAATGACTCCCATTATTCGAAGTTATGGCCATTAATGGAATACTTGGAAGACGGGTGAATGATAATCTTGTGCATATGTATACAATTTTCTATAAAAATAGTGATAATAAAATTTATATTCACATGCCTAAAATGCAAAGATGGCCTTGCAATGTATATAATAATAGTATATGAGTTTGAGAATTCACTTGCTCATCTCGATTAACTTGTAATATTCACCTTGACACTTGCCCTGGTAATGTCAGTGTGTGTATTCTCATGGATAGAGGTTGAACTTGATATCTGGTATTTTTCAGGTGGAATTAAAAAGGAACTTGCCGCTGCCAAGAAGAAGGTTGGTAGATTTAAACCGAGTTTTTACATTTTGTGGCTATAAAACAGTTGTGAATTTGATTAACTGGTGTTTCAAATAATTGAACATGTTACAGGTCAATGATAGACGTGAGCTGGAGAAAAGACAATATCGCAAGATGTTTCAGTAGCACTTGTGTAGTTGTAAAAGGTATGTCGAGTATTTTCAGAGAATTTTGCTGTCCTTGCTTGCTCAATGTCTGGAATGACTATCTGATAGTGATGACTGATGTGGTTTTGTAATGCAATGCAGGCTGCCTACATTTTTGAATGATCAAAATCTTCTTATTGTTGGACAGGGTCATCTGGTTCAGGCTTTTTTTTTGTCACAAGCTCTATAATCTGGTGGAGATATATTAGGTATTAACTTTAATCCTCAGTTTTCTTCTATTTGTTGATTCGAACATGGGTGGTGTCTCCTCCTTGTTTAGATTTTTACGTAATTCATGAATGGTTTCTGATATGTTTCACTTTTGTTTTTCAGGTTTGTTCGGGAGAAGAGGCGCACCGCTACAGCAAAATTTTAACTGTACAAATGTGAGGCTTGAACCAATTCTTAAATAGAATTTTGATACAAGTTTATTTAGGACTAGCACAGTACTGGCAGAAACTTATGAATTCCTGGTTGTTGATTTGATGACATTTGAATCCAATCTTTTCTTTTTCCATTTGAAAGTTGAAACTGGGTATAAAATGTATAATTTTGTTTTGAACTAGTTTTTATGATACCGTATAATTTAGTAAACTGTTGGATTTATGACCTGCTTATGAGAAAATGCTTCCATATATGCTTGGACTTATATATTCAACCCGATTATTTCATATCATGGGTATGGTATGGATATTCGGCTTATGATTTTCATATTTTTCATATTACATTATGAATTAAGGAGATCCTATATTAAGAATATCGTTCCTTGAAAAGCTTGAAATCAGATTTTGATAATGTTCGAAACAGATTACATTGGACTTCAGGCCAAGTGGTATTGTACGGATTTGGATAGGACTGGATCCATTCCGGCCCTTTTGACACCTCTAGGCTAATGTGTTCAAAAAATAATCATCTTCATTTTGAAACCCACTATATGTTTTTGTACCAACTATCAGGAGTTTTGCTACATTGTACTAGCTCTTTGTGTAGTAAATTTAATTAAAGATAAAATGTTTAAAATATTTATTTTAGAAAACTTTAATTGTTTTCTTCCAAATGTAATTTATTAAAAAAGGATTATATTTTAAACAATGGAACCAACCAATCATATTGTATGCAAATAGTATACTTTTTCAAATAAAAATAGGTTACATAACCATATATTAATCGATTTATAAAAATATATGAAGTATAAATTCAACCTTATCAAACTTTCTTGTACTTTTTTTTCATTTCAAAAAATTAATATTATTTTTATTTAGTGAAAAAAATTGGTGTGAGGAGGACTCAACGGTCCAATAGTTCACTTCACAGTCCGCATAACAAGTTAACAAGACTCAAATGTTTGGACCACAAAGCTTGCATCAAAAAGGCAACTTTATAGTTTCTATAAATAGTTTGAGTCAAGCATTGGAAGAACACACATATCTGTCTAAGCCAAAACTGGAAACTTGTCTAAAGTTGTCAACAACACAAGAACATGGTTTTTGGCGGGAGAGCAGAAATACCAGTTTGAGACCCCAATCCGAATTCTTTCAACTTTTTCTCAAAAGAGTTTTGATTGTAATGTCTAACTCAACTTCACACTCTATCCAAATCCAATTTCAAGTCCATATCAGTTTTCTTTAAATGTTGCAGCAACATGTTTGAACCCATTTTCGTTGCACACAACAGGCATTTTGGGACCACCGGTATGGGCATTTGTGCAACAGGCACCTCTCAAAAATGGACACACAAGCTCTTCCATTCAACAAAACAGAGTCAAACCAAAACTATCCAAAATTATCAAGACAGAAATTTACAGGTACAAAAGCAACTAGCATGTTTTCCATGTAAGTAAACACTTCAAACTCATTTCCTATCCTTTATTTAATACACCAAAACCTGAGACACTCAATGAGTTAGAAGCAGAACATTTTTTGTTTGAACAGCTATCAACTTTATTAAAGAAAAAGAGAACAGACAAGAGGAAACAAAACCCACAGCAACAAAACGCCCCTAAGACAAAAAGAAACAGAGCAGCTCAAGAACATCGAGCCAAAGAACGCACAAGCACACCACCCAGGGCAAACAGCAAAAACGAAAACAGAGCCAGACACAAAAAGCAGAAAAGCCCAAGACTGCTAATTGGCATCACTCCAGACCAAACCAGAGCCCCTCTTGGCCAAGTTATCAGCCAAGGAGTTGGAAGACCACCTCCACTTTATCCAGATACTTCAAAGCTATCCTGAAGCAGCTGCAAGCCATGGCCATGGAGGAGACACCCCAACATTTTTTCAAGGTTATTCTTGCTTCTACCCTCCAAGAAAAGAAACTGGTACATCCCAAAACTTTTTTTCCCTATTTTCCAGGCACTTTTCTCCTCCTTGTTGCTCTCACGTCTTCATGAGAAATTTCATCTCTCTTTTAAGTTTTTTTTTTTTTATAAAAAAAAATCGTCATTAAATTTCTTTAAGGCACAAGTTATGGAAAAAAAAACTCATCTAATCGGTTCATAAACATGATGATCAACAAGGAGTTAAGGAAGCACGAATCTTCAGATCTGTGTCTCTGTATTTCGGTTCTCTTTGATCACCCTTCATAATTTGATGAATGATCTCAACTAACTGCTTCACCTTCATCTCATCTCACCTCTTACCTGATTTTATTTTGTTGCTTTGGATCTGTTTCATGCTATGTCAGTTCTTATCATTTTTTTTTTTTGAAAATTGTTCTTGTAATGTTTTTACTCTGTTTTGAATAAATTTTTCTCTTTAGAATATGTGAAAGGATCATCAATGAACAAGGTAACATGACAGCAAAACAATCTGTTAAAAAAAATGATATGTTCAGTGATTTAATACAATTTTTATTTTAAACTGTAAACTGTAAAGAAAACAAAAACAAGTTATCAGTGATTTAATACAATTTTTATTTTAAACTGTAAACTGTAAAGAAAACAAAAACAAGTTATCAGTGATTTAATACAATTTTTATTTTAAAATGCCACATGGCTGACTATTATTGGCATATAAATTGAAAATAATTTTTTTTAACCGGATATGGTGAAATGAAACCGATCCATGGAAGATTTTCCTTGTTTGTCCAACTTGGCGCACAGCCCACTTGTCGTTTTTATTGAAACTTATCTGCGTTTTAATGGCTTCTCTTTGACTTTTAGACTTTTTGATTATTATTATACTTGGTGATGAACTGATGATAATCAAGAAGAATATATATTGATCGACTTTATAGTTTATACATGCTAGTTAGGACCCTCGCCTGTAGTGTTGCATGTAGATCCGTCGAGATAAAATATTACAAATGTGTCATCCGATTTGATAAAAGTAAGAATCAAATCTCTTACCGAGATAGATAAAATATTATAAACACATCATCCGATCTCGGTAACGGAGGGGACTCGAACCCCTATTATCAATTTGTTGTTCTAGTTAACGGTTTTCATACCATATGCCTAACAAAATCCATTGTTTCTGTATATTGCTTGAAAGAATTTAGTTACGCTATAAAATCTATATAATTAATTACTATTATTACTTTCAAAAATTACTTTATGATCTTTTATCACAATTTCTTGCTTTGAAAATGTTATTGGTTAAAGAAAGAGAAAAATATAATTTGGGGTATGTGGTTTCTGAGCAAACAAACTGGAAAATCTGCCATTTGATTTTGGTTTAATTTTGTATGCATAGAAGATAAAAAAGTTTATATTTTTCCAGAATTTGGTTCCTTTGAAACACTGAGAAGTGATTATTTTGTGCTTAATTTTTTGATTGCACACCTGTTTGATTGTAGTTTCTTGACTCTTGAAATCATTTTACCTAAACTTTGAAGCATAAAAATTTACTTTTGAATTCAATTTATTATATGCATAAAAGTTCACTTCTATATGAATTTGTGTTAGAAGGGAATCACTTCAATCTGTTTTTTCGTGTAAATATTGTGTTGTTATGAGTTACATAAGCTAGTGAAGAGTTTTTGATAAAATGTACGGATGGTTTTGCAACAATTGTTTCACTAACAACCCCTTTTAATTGCAACAATTTTCATGAGTTTCATTTCATTATTTTAGCATTGTTTTGTTTCCTTTGTTTGTATAGCTTAATAACACGTATTGTTCATGATCTGCTATGAAAATGCTACATGTTAGTGTTATTCTTGTTTATCAAGAAATTACAAGGAAATCATATTTTTTTGTTACTTAGTAGAGAACTTGTTAAACTTGGTTAAGATTTTTTGATGTTCATTTACTTTCTCGTATTTTGAAACTAGATCAATGCCCTTCTTTTTTGTTCAATATGGGTATGAGATCAATCAGTATTTGTACATATGTTTACTTGAGTGTAATCTTGTTAAGTCATTGTTGAGTGAATTTGTTATATGAATTTAATAGTTGATTTGGAGTTAAAATTTGTGGAATGGGTTGTGGTGTGGAGTTGATTGTTTGGAGGACCATGACCGGTCCAGAAGTTTCTCTTGTTAACATTGTTTTTTATGGCCTTAGAGATACCATAGTAGAAAGAAAACATGGTACATATATAGGACTCTTGAATGCAATGCAGATGTATCAAGAAAGACTTTCTTTGATCTGTTGAACATGTTTACGTTGCTTCACTACTTACAAGATTTGTCGTATTGCCATTAAAACATTAAAATTTGATTATTCCGTAAAAATTATCTTATTATAAGCTACATACTTGATTGTAACCTAACACTTCAATTCTCAAAGAGTTGAAGTTCAGTGTGTCCGAGACTCTAAGCTCCTTGTGATGAATTTGTGTGAAACGAAAGTAACTTTGATGATATGTTAGAGGTGATATTTGATAGCGTACTATGATGTTTGGATTCTGTTTTGTATAATCGTTATAAGTGAAATAACATCAACTACTCAGCTAATGAGATTATTTTGATGAAACCTTTCTTTGTAGATTTTAACTTGTTTTTTTTAAAGTAGATTGTCTAACATCACTTGTATAACTGTAGAGGATTCCGGAGAAGTTTGTGAGGGAATTCGGGGATGAACTTTCAGCTTTTGCTACAATCACCGTTCCTGACGGTCTAGTTTGGCGAGTGGGGTTGTCAAAAGATGGTGAAAAAATTTGGTTTCATCACGGTTGGCAGAATTTCATAGAATATTATTCGATTTGTGTAGGATACTTCTTGGTCTTTAAGTATGAAAATATGTCAAAATTTCACGTTATTATCCTTGATACAAGTGCTTTCGAGATGAGCTATCCTGATAACTTTGATGAACCTAAAAAGGAGGTGATTCACTATGGTGAAATCGAGAAAGAATGTGAAATGCCAAGAAATAAGTGTAAAATGGAAAAGCAGGTGGAGGTGAATATGAACACCGCTCACAATGGTGAAGACGAACATCTTACTCAAATCAAAGATAATGAGAGTGAGCTTAAAAAACTCTGTGCATCAAGATCTTTGTACTAATAAATCCTTTTTGTGTGTGTATGATGGCTGAAAATTAATTTTTTTCTAATCCAATTCCACAATTTGCAGATCTACATAAGTTGAAGGCTTTACTTGAAGATAAGAGAATCTTTCTTAGCAGAAATTATAAATTTTCATCTGTAAAAGAAAGAGAGAGACTTTTTACTCTTGCCAGATCATTGAACCCTAGAAATCCTTCATTCATTATCATGTTGCGGCCAAGTCATCTATGTAGTTGTGTTGTGGTAAGCTTTTTAAATAAATGATGTGACCAACATATTTTTCATATAGCCTTTGAAATATGATTTGTTGCAATTGTTGTTGCTTATGCAGTATTTGCCGGCCAAATTTGTCAACAAGTACTTGACTCGAGATATAAAACTTATCAAATCACGAGCATCCAAGGGAAGAGAGTGGCCAGTGCAAATTGGTTGGATGTATGGTGGGTGTAATAGACTGCAGGGATGGACTGAATTTTCGAATGGCACGAAGTTAAAGGCGGGAGACATCTGTGTGTTTGAGCTGATCCAGACAGAGGACTTGCTACTGGAAGTTTCGGTGTTTAAGGAGTCTTGAAAGTAATGTAATAGATTAGGATGTTCTTTAGTCGTTTATCTTCGACAAATGTGACTTGCGAATCTTTTAACCTTGTATGGGTTTCATCTCGTATTTTTGTTGATACTTTGATTTATGTGGATTGGTTTAACATATGCCTTGATGTACTTTCCTTTTGTTGCTAGAGAATATGACTTCAAATCTTTTATGTTTGTTTTTAGTTGTTGTTGGAGAAGAGCAAGAACAACCCAGCATCATGATCATTATGTTATAAAAGTTCATTTACTTTTCATAATAATTTTTCACAAATGATTATTATACTCTGATACTGAAGCTTGAGATTTTGAATTAGAAGAGCCACATTCCATTTCCAAACCATGGATTAGAATGCAGCATTGTGTAAAGTTTCTTAACAAACAAACTGAAAAAATTAGCTTTTTGATTTTGGTTTCAATTTTGTATGCATAGAAGATAAACAAGTTTATGTTATTTGTTGTAGCAAAGGCAGTAAAACAGACAAACAGATGAATGAAATCACTAAAGTGTTTGATGAAATACTGAGAGAAAATTTCAGAGTAAAATCAACTCCATTGATGGAGATTTTCTTAGCTACTTATTCTGAATAATACAGTATAGGTTACAAATGATCTTAAGTCTTAACAATATATAAACTAACTATTAGTCTGACTGATGAGAGCCTGATTGATTGCCAGCTCTACTGTGAAGCTTGTATCTTCACTTGATGTGTGATCAATAATCAGGCCAACATCAGAAAGAGGAGCCTTTTCAGACTTGATATAATTCACCACAACCAGGGCATCAGTTTCCACCGAAACAGGAAGTAGCCCTGAGTCTTCTGTGAATAAGAGCCCCCTGCAAACAGCCATAGCTTCCGCAGAGTCGATCGAAAACCCAGCCAGAACTCTTTGAGCACTCGAAGCTAGCACCTCCCCAGCTGCATCTCTAACAATTATCCCCAGACCAACCCTCCCATTATCCACATCTACAGTTCATCTTAATCATCCCAGGCGCCATGAAGCAGCAACCTCTTTATGTACGCAAGGGCCACCAATTCATGATCCATTCCGTTGGCACGTCTGAAATCGACAAGGAACGAGTCTGCCCGAGGAACAATATCCTCATTTAACAGCGAGATCGAATTGTGAACCCGACCGTTACGACAATACCAAACTCTCCGGATCACCATACCAAGTAAATCGAAATCAGCAGACAAATGATGAAAGTAATGGTCAAATGTGTTTAATTTTTTTTTTTTTTTTTTTTTACTTTTACCGTTTTTAACATTTTAATTATAACAAACTATGTATTTAAATAGAATTTGTAGTACAGTATCTATAAAAACATAACTAATAATATTCTTATAAACCAAACAAACGGCTTTGAGGAGGAGAGTTGAAGTTGAACTGATGAAATTTAATTTTCTGTCAGACACTTGCTCACACTTGTTCAAAGTTATTCTTCTTCATGCCACCCTTCAACACAAAGAACTGGTAATCTTCTTCACTTTGCTTTACATAGAAGCTAAGTAATAATTAATAATCGAATAAAATCATTTGGGGTGTCAACAAAAGTTTAATGTTCTTTAGATTTAAGGACTTTTGAGTTTTGAGTATTGATTGCATCGATTGATTTCTATGCTCTTGAATGTTGTGTTGATGTATCAAAGTCTCTCTTTAGTGTACTTACAAGGGTTTCAGATTCTAGAATTCTTGATTCTTGATTCTTGATATATATCAATAGCATACTTTGTTTGTTTTCTGTGTAGCATCAGTGATAAATTTCAGTATCTCCTTGATTGATTAATTGATAAATTTCAGTATCTCCTTGATTGTTTGACATTATTTGCAAAACTGCCGTGGATTCCGGAAAAGTTACTGAGGAAATTCGGGAATGAACTTCGTTGTGCTGCCACACTGATTACAGTGACGTAGTTGCAACAGCAACTAACATCGGATTATACAGTGGTGGTCATTCATGCGTGGAGATAAGTAAGACCACAATAGATACATACTACAGTTGTTATTTTGACATTACTCATTACAAACGGCTGTTTTACGCTTTAGATTGTGGCGGTCGAATAATGGTTTAGCACATCAAGTGGCGCTAATAAATTGTCTGAGATCAAGCATCTGGGAATGGAGCACGCACTGTTTTTGACTTTTTGGGATATAATTCTTTGTTTTCTATTGATGCATTCGATGTTTTTTACATATATTTCACTCATGAGTGTATAGATGGTTACTGGACAATGCGCTGAGGAAAGAATATGAGGATATATAACTTGGAAGATCAAAGTGTCTTCCCGTTTTTTTAGAGACTATTCAGTATTAGTTTTTGTATTTTCTGTTTCTTACTTCTTAGATTCAAATATTTCGGTGTTAATTCTTGTTTGATAACTAGAAATTCATTTGATTTCAACAAATATATTGCTGATGCTGAAGTTGACTTTAGATCATTTCTGAATTTGTTGTTAAATTTTTTTGATTGTAAAGTGAGTAATAACTAATAATACTAGAGATATCTTATCAAATCAAACCATAACCTCACTCTAGAGCTCTCACTGGGATTTTAGTGTAATTAAAGATATTTATTGAATATTATACATTTTTGACAAAACTAGGGGTAAGTTTTTGCAATTTACCCTTATTAATTTCATACATACATTTTGGGGATAAATACATTGATCCCCTTAAAGTTTGGTATAAATGTAGCTAGATAGAAAGTAATTATGTATTTATCTACTCATACCTTCCTTTTTCTTAAAATTAAACTAATAAAAAGACCAAATTGCTATTTCAAAAATAAAAAAAAGATCAAATTGCCGATATTTATTAAAATTTGAAAATAATAATAATATTAAAAACAGTAAAAGTTAGTACAAATAATTTAAAATTTCTTTTAAAAAAAATTTTAAATTTAGAAAAAAAGTTATTGAAAACTTTAATTTAAAAAAACTAATTTTTGTATAAAAAAAGTAAAGATAATTTAAAAAAAATTAAAAAACATTTTTCATTCACTTCAAAAAATAGTAAAAAAATTTAAATTTAAAAATGAAAATAATTTAAATTATAAAAATAGTTGTTTATATTTTCATTTTAAAATTATTTTTTAATTATATTCCATTGTGGTGTTGGTAAAATCTGAAAGGATGTGATGCAGCAGCCTTAGCATTGGATTACATGAAGGGGTTGGATCAGAGAAAAACCAAGGAAATGGGGTAAATCAATCCTACAAGTCCGAGAGTCGGAGTCGGAATGACGTGAAAATTGCACAGTTGATGCGTTTCGGCGAGATCTTTACAAGTCACACTTTCGGTGGTGAGGCATACCCTATTTTAGCCGAATTCCTTCGTTTAGGCCCCGAAATTGATGTTTTTGCCGTTTTAGGAAAGTTTCGTTTTTGTAATAACTTTAGTTTTCCAAATCCGAATTGACTTCCGTCAATTTTGGTTTGTTTAGTTTTTTTTAGCTTTACTTGTTTCCGCAATTAACTCAAATTTGCCATTTTTGGTAATTTTTGTTATTTCGGGTTTTTAGACCGTTTCCTTGCTCAACAAGGTATAGGATTAGGGTTAGGGTTTGTTTTACTTTAAATAGTCTTGTAAGCTTCTTTTGTTTCTCAGCTTTTGATTTAATAAAATTTCAGAGATTTGATTCTCAAATTATCCAATTACACATCCTTCGTGCGCGAAGCTTGTCGTATTTGAAGCCTAGTATTCTGGCATTCGTGCGTGGATCAACAGAATGTTAGTAGGTTGTTTCTAATTGTTTCTTGCAGGTTTTTCTCGTAGAGCTTTCGCTACACCATTTGGTATCAGAGCCGTGTTCGTTCAGGACATCAACATGCCGCCGAAGAGACGACAACCTAACCGGATCCCTGTAGAAGAAGCCATCGAACGTGACCGTACGACACAGTTGGAGCAGCAGGTTGCGCAATTAACCGAGCAACTCGCCGCGTTAATCGCCAACCAAAACCCCTTCCCAGCTCGAAACCCTCGTGAGAGTGGTGACGAGGAAGAGAGCGACGAGGAGAGTTACGAGGAAGAGGAGGTTCCGCGGCGCAGACGACCAGACCTGAGGAGAACCGACGGTGGGAGGCAGGTATGAGGACGGAAGTCCCGGAGTTTCAAGGAAACCTGCAACCGGAAGAGTTCCTCGAATGGCTCAGAGTCGTGGAAGAAATCCTAGAGTTCAAAAGGGTTCCGGAAAATGCAAGAGTAGCCTTGGTGGCAACTCAGCTTCGGGGACGAGCAGCTGCGTGGTGGCAGCAACTCAAACTTAGCAGGAATCGCTCTGGAAAGACTAGGATCACAGATTGGGAGAAGATAAAGAGGAAGATGCGAGCAGAGTTTTTGCCCTATAATTTTCAGAAATTGATGTATCAGAAGTTGCAGAATTTGAGGCAAGGAATGCGATCGGTCGATGACTATACCACAGAATTTTTTCAGTTGTTAGTACGTAACGATATTCAAGAAACCCAAGATCAGTTAGTGTCGAGATATTGTAGGGGATGAGGCCAACAAATTCTAGATGTGGTGAATCTTTTTGATCTGATTACAGTTTTTGATGCACATCAAAGAGCCTTTCAGATAGAAAAAACCATGACACGGAGAACTGGATGGGGTCCGTTATAAGGCAACAGTAACAGTGCTGGTTCGATGGGCAGAATCTGGAATAGTAATACCAACGCGGGGTGGCAATAGCGGACAGTGGCCAGCAACAGCAACGAAAGTGCTCAGTATTAGACCACCAACCTGTTGGAACCTAGGGTTACAGATTGCGCAGCGGAAGGTTTTAATTTTTTTTTAATGCAATCATTAAACTAACCCATTTGTACAGTAATAATCAAATACAATAATAAAGTGAAGGAATTTATTTTTCATACCTACGTAGGAGGCTCCTTCACTTTGATACGAATTGCTCCTGATTTGAACCACGTGATCTTCCTCGCTATCTCCCGGAACTGGTAACAGCGTGTGGGCGCGTCACGATATTCAGGACCTGTATGGAGGAAGAATAGAAGAATACACACACACAAACAAAATCCAGAGCTGCAGCATATTTTTTTTGTGCTCACCACACCCTAATATTTTTTCTCTTTTTTTGTTTTGCTTTTGTTTACTGTGCACGACCTGTTTTTCTTCTTCTCTCAAGCAATCAAATTGCTTTTCTTTTACTGTGTTGTTTTCTTTTTATTATTCGGTTATCACATTTTAATTAAATATATCTCATATATATCAAATAATATCAAACCAAAATCTTATTTGATTTTTAAAAAAACAAAGATATCTCATATCTTTTTTTTTAATTAATTAAATATTTATTTTTTGAATTCAAACATTTTAAATTCAAATTCAAATATTTAATTTAATAAAATAAAATAATCATATTATCTTATTTTATTCAAAATCAAATATCAACTAACACCCTCCATTTAGTGATTAACTACATAATTAAATAATCTTATTATTTAATTTATTTAATCACCATTATTCATTAATTAAATAATCCCATTATTCAATTAACTCCCGAATAAATACGTGTCACTTTCGTAACACAATTAATTGGACAATCCAATTAATTAACCGTGACCCTTGTTACCTAAATCGATCGGGCTAGCAAGGGGACCTAATGGACCCACAGTATTTTGAGCTCCAATAATCCTTAGAAATTATTAATTAAACTCTTTAATTAATATTTCATGATTATTAACTTCAGTGTTATTCCACTAAAAACCCGAAGCTGCACTCTCTCAACTGTAGACGTTTTTACACAAACCAATAACTCTCGGTGTCCATCGATATAGCTATTACATATGGTATAATCCTCCACAAGTAATTCATAATTAGAGCTGGGTCATAATGTCCGTTATACCCCTCTAATCATATTTTTCCATTAAGTACCATTGATTCTCTAATGAACAATAAATCCTACATTCCTTACGGAATTATGAGAGCGCTCATATTGTTCAAGCCCCGAATCAACCCTTAAGGGAACTACTATCTACTTCTCACAAGAAGGAGTGGATTCCACTATTGTGTACAAACCTTCCCAGCCACAAGCCAAACCGCGATCCCAACATACGGAGTATATTGATGGGGAATGCAACTCCGACCTCACCCATGGTATATCAAAGACCACGATCTAACCTGAAGGAGTCGATAAGACACTCAGGATTAAGATCACCCACATATAGCCATCATAAGTTGATATATATGAATCTCATCATTAAACGGATCTTAGTGAGAGATTCATATAGATCATGGCCCAGTCCTATATGATCACATCATACAAGGTGCCTCCATTCTCATATCTACATATGAATGATCCAGGATAAGATCACCGTAAACTACGAAATGGACCGCAGCTATAGATTAACCACAAATAAAGTACCCAGCTTTATTTGCTATCTACGGACTCTTTAAATTGCTCGTTTCAAACTGAATCCATCTATATATGACACTCATATACTCAGTTCGAAATTACATCCAGCAATTTTGGATGTTAAGTGCACATGTTATATAAAGTATGACACAAAATGAATGAATATACTACTTCTTTTATTTATGTTCAAATTACATTTACATATTACAAGATTTATGACAAAAACCCCAACAATCTCCCACTTGCACTAAAGCATGTGAGTCATGTCTCGTAACCCTAGACCTTCTAGGTGACCTTCAAACACTTTAGCCGGTAAGGTCTTCGTAAATGGATCAGCATGATTGTCTTGTGAGGCTATCTTGGTGACGATCACATCTCCTCTCTGCACTATCTCTCTAATGAGATGATACTTTCTCTCTATATGCTTCCCTCTCTTGTGGCTTCTTGGTTCTTTGGAATTAGCCACAGCACCACTGTTATCACAATAAAGTGTGATGGGCTTATCCAGATCTGGAACAACTTCCAGATCATTCAAGAACTTACGGAGCCAAACAGCCTCTTTAGCAGCTTTACAAGCGGCTACATATTCAGCTTCCATGGTGGAGTCAGCAATGCAAGATTGCTTTATACTTCTCCACACAATGGCTCCACCACCTAGGGTGAATACTGATCCAGACGTGGATTTTCTAGAATCCCTGTCTGATTGAAAATCAGAATCTGTGTATCCTAACGGGATCAAATCCTGTCCGGAATACACTAGCATATAGTTTCTCGTTCTCCGAAGATACTTGAGAATAGTCTTGACAGCAACCCAATGATCTAATCCTGGGTTGGACTGGTACCTGCTGACTACTCCCACTGCATAGCAGATGTCCGGTCTCGTGCATAACATAGCATACATGAGACTACCTACTGCTGATGCATATGGCACACGTCTCATATCCTCAACTTCTTGAGGTGTCTTAGGACACTGTTCCTTAGACAAGTGAACCCCATGTCTAGAAGGTAAATTACCTTTCTTGGAGTTCTGCATAGAAAATCGCACAAGAATCTTGTCGATATATGATGCCTGAGACAATGCTATGAGTTTGTTCTTACGATCCCTTATAAGTTGGATCCCTAGAACATAACTCGCCTCTCCCAAATCTTTCATTTGGAATTGGCTAGCCAGCCAGCCCTTTACATCAGATAACACTCTTACATCATTCCCAATGAGTAGGATGTCATCTACGTATAGGACCAAGAAAACTACTTTCTTGTCAATGATGCGCTTGTAGACACAAGGCTCATCAACGTTTTGCTCGAAGCCATAGGTTTTGATTATATCATCAAACCTTATGTTCCAAGATCTAGATGCTTGCTTAAGTCCATAAATGGACCTTTGTAACTTGCAAACCTTTTGCTCTTGATCTGGAGACACAAATCCCTCTGGTTGCATCATGTATATGCTTTCATCAAGATTGCCATTCAAGAATGCAGTCTTGACGTCCATTTGCCAAATTTCATAATCAAAATAGGCAGCAATGGATAAAAGAATCCGAATAGACTTAAACATGGCTACTGGCGAGAAGGTCTCTTCATAATCGACCCCCTCTTTCTGGGTATAACCCTTGGCCACTAGCCTTGCCTTGAAGGTCTCTACCTTCCCGTCTACTCCTCTCTTCCTCTTGTAGATCCACTTACACCCTATGGGTTTTACCCCATTCGGTAAGTCTACAAGTTCCCAGACTGAGTTAGAGTACATAGACTCCATCTCGAGATTCATGGCTTTAAGCCATTCCTTTTTATCAGGATCTTCCATTGCATTCTTAAATGTCAATGGATCATCCACACTATCAGTAGAGACAAGATCTTGTCCCTCACTTACACCCAAATAACGTTCAGGATGTCTTACAACCCTCTCACTACGTCTAGGTGGTAGTGTATCCTGACTAGGAATTATCTGACTTTCAGATGTTAATGGATTAACAACTCTAGTTGACTGAGTACTGGTCTCACCAGGCTCCAACTCATTTAATACAATTTTAGAACGAGGTTTATGATCACTTATATAGTTATCCTCAAGAAACGTTGCATTTGTCGATACAAATACTTTGTTATCTTCAGGACTATAGAAGTATCCACCTCTGGTCTCCTTGGAGTATCCTACAAACAAGCAGATCACTGACTTGGGATCTAGCTTTCCAGTTCTGTTCTTCAGCACGTGTGCTGGACACCCCCATATGCGAAAATGTCGTAAACTAGCTTTACGACCATTCCACAACTCTAGGGGAGTTTCAGGAACAGATTTGGATGGCACTACATTCAAAATGTATGCCACTGTTTGTAACGCATATCCCCAAAAGGAATTTGGTAATGATGAGAAACTAATCATAGATCTCACCATTTCCATTAGGGTTCTATTTCTCCTCTCCGCGACACCATTCTGCTGAGGTGTACCAGGAGCTGTGAGTTGGGACACTATCCCATACTCGACCATAAAGTCTTCAAACTCTTGGTCAAGGTACTCACCTCCACGATCTGATTGTAGAGACTTGATAGTCTTTCCTAACTGGTTCTCAACTTCAGCTCGGAATTCTTTGAACTTTTCAAATGTTTCCGACTTCCGTTGCATTAGGTAGACATATCCGTATCTCGAGTAGTCATCTATAAAGGTGACATAATACTCATAACCACCCCTTGCTTTAACATTGATTAGGTCCACAGACGTCTGAATGTATAAGCTCTAGTGGTTGTTTAGCTCTAAGCCCTTTACCAGTAAAAGGTCTCTTAGTCATCTTACCTTTCAGACAAGATTCACAGACAGGTAAGGTGCCAACCTTTAACTCATTTAAAGATCCGCTTTTTACTAGTCTGTTTATCCGGTCAAGGTTAATATGTCCAAGCCTTAGATGCCAGAGATACGTTACGTTTTCTGGAGAAATCTTATGTCGTTTAGTTTTTGGTTTTTCAACCTTAAACATTTCGGTGTTAAGCAGTGTAGTATGTATTAACGGTCTTAACACATACAAATTGTTTTCATTAATTCCTGAACAAATATTCAGACCATTCTTTCCAATAATAACAAACTTATTATTAAAAGAAACAGAATATAATTGGTCTAACAACTTAGAAACGGAAATCAAATTCCGTGTAAATCCAGGAATATAAAAAACATTGTTCAATAATAAAAAACTATCATTATTACAAAATTGCAATCTTATTGCTCCCACTGCTTTGGCCGAAACGACATCCCCCGACCCCACACGCATGGAGAAGGCTCCCTCCTCTAGCTGTGTCCAAGAATCAGTCCACTGCAAAGAAGAACAAACATGGTTAGTGGCCCCCGAATCAACAATCCAAGGTGAAGAATCATCTTCCACTAAACAAGATTCAAGAACAAGTAAATCATATTTACCTTTCTTCTTCTTCTTGGCTACCTCCTCCAGGTACTGAGGACAGTTCCTGTTCCAGTGCCCGACCTTGTTACAATGGAAACATTTTCCTTTGTCTTGGTCGGTGGAGGTGCCCTTCTTTTTGCTTTGGGCCTTCTTGGGTTTGGGCTTACCCTTCGCCTTTCCAGCAGACCTCTTCCTCTTCTTATTATTGGAGGAAGATGGTTCGGCAACATTTGCCTCACCGGTCTTACTTTTGCTGTCCTTGGTCATGGACTCAAAAGTAGCGAGCTCATTGAGCAACTGTGTGAGACTAAACCTTAACTTGTTCATCCCGTAGTTGTTCTTAAACTGATCGAAACTCTTCGAAAGAGTCGTCAGTATGATGCTCACTTGACTGGGTTCATCAATGGCCCCGCCATTGACTTCTGCCGTGTTGAACTAGGACATCATGCTTAGGACATGTTCCCGAACTGATGTACCTTCCTTCATACGAGCGAGCATAGCGGAACGAACAGCTTCGTGTCGCTTTTGCTCGGAGGGCTGCCCGAACATAGCTTGCAATGACTCCATAATTTCGAATGCTGTAGTCATTGCTTCATGCTTTGTGACAAGCACGTCTGTCATAAAAGCTAACAGATATGTTCGGGCCTTCTCATCAGATGAGACCCATCGCTGGTATGCCTCACGAACAGTTCGTGTGGCATTGGCAGTAGGCACTGGAGGACATTCCTCCGTAAGCACAAACTTGAGGTCTTTGGTGACCAGTATTGCATTAATGTTAAGTTTCCATTTTGTGTAGTTATCACCAGTTAATTTATCGTTTGCAAGTATTTGTAATAGTGCAGATGACATGGCTGAAAAAACATAAATTAAAGATTCATTCAGTCATACATTCTAAACATGTGCTAATGTTCGGCATAAAATTAAACATGATGCATGAAAATGTTTAATGAACAAGAACAACCCTAAAAACAATGTTTCTATGCCACGACAATCCAACATACCACAAGCAAGTGCCGCCTTAGGGTCGGTCAAATTCTTGCATGTTGGATCGAGACCTTCTCAGTCAAAGGATATACCAGAATAACTCTTATGCCAATATCATTCAACCATCGTTTATTAGGTCAGGTTTTTAATTAACCAATTTAATTAAAACCTTGTGAGTGTAACCCATCATTTCAAATCTCAAGAGCTTAACTCGAGAATTTCCGCCTTAGGATCGGTCAATCCCGAAATCCCCTCCGAAATCCTATCTGTTAGGAAGTCAACCTTGGTATTGATTCTTATGGAAACCCTCCTTAGGGAGGACGAAAACAAAGCCGTCACGAGGCCCCACTCGAATCTCACGGTGTTGAACTAATGATGGAGACCGCGGGATATAATGTCATATATCCCTCTCCCACTCACTATTTTATATTAAGGGTTTTCTATTAATATTAATGCACCTAGATAAAACTAGATTAAACGGCTAATTTTAATCTAAGCGTCAAGTGCATTAATCACAAATTATTAGAATCCTATTCCAATAACTAATAAACTAAATTGATTTTTAACACTTAAAAAATTTAGTTCATTAGTGATAATTCAAATCTATGTAAACTGTTTACTAAGACTAGAATTATTATTAAATGTGTATTTACCAAGTTTTAACTATTAAAACTAAACACATTATTTAGGTCCAATTATTATTAGGAGCTTAATCAAATTAATCCTAATATATATTAAGGACCCTACTAATCTAAGTATTTAAACTCTTTAATAAAAAGATTAGTGATTAATGAGATTTACCAAGTTTTTACTCCTAAAAACTAATCCCATTAAAAATAGCCAATTATGTGAATAACCCATTTTAATCAAATTAAAAAAAAATTAAACACATAATATAGATGGCTATAATGCATGTATGATATATCAACATATATATGTATGAATGTGTAGGCACAACTAATTTAAATGACATGTATATGCATGACAATGCTTAATCATCAAATAATTAAAACATACATGAGTTGACCGAGTGTTGTGGATTATTTAATCTAAAAATTGGAATCTAATTACAAAAAATATTCCCAAGGCATCCTTGGTCTTCTTGTAATTTCCAAGACTTCCAATCTCTTCAGGTCATGTGCACAGGTAGCATCGCTGGTTCCGCATCACTGGTCAACAGGCGCTGATCTAGCATGCTCGCAGGTGGTAGGTGCGAGCTGGAAGGATTGCGGGCGATGTGTTGTGCGCGCTGGAGGAGGTGCGCTGGTGGGCGCTGGTGGCCTGCTTTGCGCGCTGGTAGGCGCTACGTGGGAAGGTAGGCAGTGCTGGAAGGCACCACTGGTCAACGCGAGCGCGCAGTCTTCGTTGAGCGACCAGGTAGTAGGGTGCTGGTGGCATGAGCATGATGCATGCTCACTGGTACCAGGTGCGATTACACAATTTTTTTTTAAATAATACAACAGTAAAATAAAATAAAATAAAAATTATACAACCCAGAAACACTCTAAATCCACAACACCATAAAAAATTACGATCAACCATGTTTTTTAAATTAAACAATTTAATTATAAAAAAAAACATCATACACTCATCAAAAAAATATGTGCCTACACATTCATACATATCAGGAGTAATCGAATTCGATTATACTGTACAAAAATTGGCTTTGATACCAATTGTTGGAACCTAGGGTTACAGATTGCGCAGCGGAATGTTTTAAATTTTTTTAATGCAATCATTAAACTAACTCATTTGTACAGTAATAATCAAATACAATAATAAAGTGAAGGAATTTATTTTTCATACCTACGTAGGAGGCTCCTTCACTTTGATACGAACTGCTCCTGATTTGAACCACGTGATCTTCCTCGCTATCTCCCGGAACTGGTAACAGCGTGTGGGCGCGTCACGATATTCAGGATCTGTATGGAGGAAGAATAGAAGAATACACACACACAAACAAAAGCCAGAGCTGCATCATATTTTTTTTGTGCTCACCACACCCTAATATTTTTTCTCTTTTTTGTTTTGCTTTTGTTTACTAGTGCACGACCTGTTTTTCTTCTTCTCTCAAGCAATCAAATTGCTTTTCTTTTACTGTGTTTTTTTTTATTATTCGGTTATCACATTTTAATTAAATATATCTCATATATATCAAATAAAATCAAACCAAAATCTTATTTGATTTTTAAAAAAAACAAAGATATCTCATATCTTTTTTTTTATTTAAATTAATTAAATATTTATTTTTTGAATTCAAACATTTTAAATTCAAATTCAAATATTTAATTTAATAAAATAAAATAATCATATTATCTTATTTTATTCAAAATCAAATATCAACTAACCCCTCCATTTAGTGATTAACTACATAATTAAATAATCTTATTATTTAATTTATTTAATCACCATTATTCATTAATTAAATAATCCCATTATTCAATTAACTCCCGAATAAATACGTGTCACTTTTGTAACACAATTAATTGGACAATCCAATTAATTAACCGTGACCCTTGTTACCTAAATCGATCGGGCTAGCAAGGGGACCTAATGGACCTACAGTATTTTGAGCTCCAATAATCCTTAGAAATTATTAATTAAACTCTTTAATTAATATTTCATGATTATTAACTTCAGTGTTATTCCACTAAAAACCCGAAGCTGCACTCTCTCAACTGTAGACGTTTTTACACAAACCAATAACTCTCGGTGTCCATCGATATAGCTATTACATATGGTATAATCCTCCACAAGTAGTTCATAATTAGAGCTGGGTCATAATGTCCGTTATACCCCTCTAATCATATCTTTCCATTAAGTACCATTTATTCTCTAATGAACAATAAATCCTACATTCCTTACGGAATTATGAGAACGCTCATATTGTTCAAGCTCCGAATCAACCCTTAAGGGAACTACCATCTACTTCTCACAAGAAGGAGTGGATTCCACTATTGTGTACAAACCTTCCCAGCCACAAGCCAAACCGCGATCCCGACATACGGAGTATATTGATCGGGAATGCAACTCCGACCTCACCCATGGTATATCAAAGACCACGATCTAACCTGAAGGAGTCGATAAGACACTCAAGATTAAGATCACTCACATATAGCCATCATAAGTTGATATATATGAATCTCATTGTTAAACGGATCTTAGTGAGAGATTCATATAGATCATGGCCCAGTCCTATATGATCACATCATATAAGGTGCCTCCATTCTCATATCTACATATGAATGATCCAGGATAAGATCACCGTAAACTACGAAATGGACCGCAGCTGTAGATTAACCACAAATAAAGTACCCAGCTTTATTTGCTATCTACGGACTCTTTAAATTGCTCGTTTCAAACTGAATCCATCTATATATGACACTCATATACTCAGTTCGAAATTACATTCCTGCAATTTTGGATGTTAAGTGCACATGTTATATAAAGTATGACACAAAATGAATGAGTATACTACTTCTTTTATTTATGTTCAAATTACATTTACATATTACAAGCTTTAGGGCAAAAACCCCAACACAACCAAGTCCAGACGTAGACCAATCAGGTACCACCTAGGGCAGTATCAGGAGGATTGCGGTGCTTCAGCTGTGGCGAGGTAGGACACCGACAATTGGAGTGTCGAAAGTTGGGGAAGAGATCAGTCCTTGTTCAATGAAACTGACGACATCGGAGAGGGAATTGTAGAGGTTGGAGAAGAGGCCCAATTTGATGAAGAAAACACCATTGAAGAAGATTTTATGGATGGCGATTCTGGTCCGATGTTGGTAGTACGTCGCACATTCTTGACACCGCGGGCTGACGAAAGTGATTGGCTTCGAAATAATGTGTTTCAATCGACTTGCACTATTCTAGGCAAGGTGTGTCGATACATCATCGATGGAAGGAGTTGTGAGAATATTGTGGCAACTGAAGCGGTTCAGAAATTGGGACTAAAAATGGAGAAACATCCAAAACCGTATAAGCTAGTATGGTTACAAAATGGTGGAGAGATAACAGTGTCGGAAAGAGTTCTTGTCTCTTTTTCGATGGGGTCGAATTACAAGGACCAAGCATGGTGCGATGTGGTCCATATGGACGCATGCCACCTTTTGCTCGGGAGGCCATGGCAATATGATCGGAAGGTGAAGCATGACGGTTTCATGAACACTTATACTCTACGCTTCAACAATACCAATATAGTGTTATTACCTGGTAAAAGTCTGGAAAAACTCAAATCACCTGATAGTACGAATCTCCTTTCTTTTGCTAAGTTAGAAATAGAGATGGCGGAAGCATAAACAGTTTTTGTGCTACTCAACAAAGAGAAGACAGCCAAGGTCGAAATTCCTGAAGATGCGGTTCCATTACTGTCCGAATTTCCAGAGGTGTTTCCTGACGAATTACCTGAGGGGCTTCCACCCCTAAGAGATATTCAACACCAGATTGACTTGGAACCAGGAGCGATCCTACCTAACCGTCCACATTACAGAATGAGTCCCGTAGAGCATGAGGAATTACAGAGACAGGTTGAAGAATTGTTGGCCAAGGGCCACATCCGTGAGAGCCTTAGCCCGTGTGCTGTACCTGCCCTTCTAATTCCAAAAAAAGATGGGTCCTGGAGGATGTGTGTGGATAGTCGTGCTATCAATAAAATTACGGTGAGATATCGGTTTCCTATTCCACGCTTGGACGATTTACTTGATCAGATCAGTGGAGCAACCGTTTTCACCAAATTAGACTTGAAGAGTGGATATCACCAGATCAGAATTAGACCCGGAGATGAGTGGAAAACTGCGTTCAAAACGCTAGAAGGTCTGTATGAATGGATGGTCATGCCCTTCGGGTTTATCTAATGCACCGAGTACATTTATGAGAGTAATGAACCAAGCTTTGCGACTGTTCATCAGAAAATTTGTTGTCGTATACTTTGACGAAATTTTAATCTACAGTGCACACCGTGAACAACACAAACAACACATTCGTGAGGTGTTAACTGTCCTACGTGCACAGAAATTAGTCGCAGCCACAAGTAAGTGTGTTTTCATGACGGCCAAAGTTTATTTTTGGGTTATATAATTTCGGGGGAAGGTTTACATGTGGATGAGTCGAAAATCGAAGCCATCAAGCACTGGCCTCGGCCAAAAACTGTCACGGAAATCAGGAGTTTTCATGGTTTGGCAGCCTTCTATAGGCGTTTCATCTCACATTTCAGTAGCGTCATGGCACCTATAACTGATTATATGAAGAAAGACAAATTCAGATGGACTCTAGAGGCCGAAGAAGCCTTCAAACTCATCAAGTTGCGGTTGACAACAGCCCCCATATTAATCCTGCCAGATTTTTCGCAACCTTTCGAGCTTCACAGTGATGCATCCAAGTTGGGCATTGGAGCGGTGTTGAGCCAAGCTAGGTAAACCAGTGGCTTTTTTTAGTGAGAAGTTAGCAGGGGCGAGGTTGCGGTATAGCACTTACGACATTAAGTTCTACGCAGTGGTCCAAGCCGTGAAACATTGGAGACACTACCTTTTCCATCATGAGTTCGTTCTCTATACAGATCATGAAGCGCTGAAACATCTCCACAGTTAAGATAAAATTTCAGCTAGACATGCATCTTCGGTCAGCCTATCTACAACAGTTCACTTTCGTCCTGAAACACAAAGCGGGCACTTCTAATAGAGTTGCAGATGCATTGAGTCGGCGAAGTAACTTGTTGTCCACCATGTGTCTCTCAGTACCAGGGTTCGAATTATTTCGTGAATCACTTGTTACAGATTCGTATTTCTCTTCCATTCTGACAGCCTTACAAGCCGGCGAGAAGTTTGACTTTTTGTTGGTATATGGGTTTTTGTTTCGGGGAAATCAATTGTGCATTCCCGATTGCAGCTTGCGACTGAAAATCATTACAGAACTTCATGGGGATGGACATGTAGGCAGAGATCGAACACTCCAATTGGTCAAGGCGAGCTATTTTTGGCCGACTATTCGAAAAGAAGTAGAGCGATATGTGGAGCGCTGTCGAGTTTGTCAAGTTTCTAAAGGGAAGACAACTAATACTGGCTTGTACTTGCCACTACCAATACCGATTGAACCATGGACCGAATTAAGCATGGATTTTGTTCTCGGATTACCGCGAACTCAACATGGCTTTGATTCGATTTTTGTGGTTGTTGACAGGTTTTCAAAGATGGTCCATTTCATTCCGTGTAAGAAGACTACAAACGTAGTAGTGTTGCTCAACTTTTTTTTTTTCGAGAAATATATCGATTGCATGGACTGCCAAACTCAATCGTGTCCGATCGCGACACCCGTTTTCTTAGCCACTTTTGGTGCAGTCTGTGGAAATTGGTGAACACTCGACTTGATTTCAGTAATGCATATCACTCTCAAACGGATGGTCAAACAGAGGTTGTTAACAGGTCACTGGGGAATTTGTTGAGTTGTTTGGTGGGTGAAAATACTCGGATTTGGGATCAAAAGCTCAGTCAGGCAGAATTTGCACATAATCATGCCATAAATCAGAGCACAGGTTTTAGTCCTTTTCAAGTGGTGTATTCGGTGATCCCTCGTGGGCCGCTTGACCTCCTTCCTCTTCCCAATAAGACTCGGGTTCATGGTAAGGCAGAAGATTTTGTTCAACATTTGCAGGAAATTCATAAGCAGGTTCGTGAGAACTTGTTACAGTCCACAACGAAATACAAAGCAACAACTGATAGGAAACACCGCCTGGTGGAGTTCGAGGTAGGGGATTTTATATGGGCTATCTTGACTAAATACCAGTTTTTCAGTTGGAGAATACAACAAACTTGCAGTAAAAAAGATCGGTCCACTTGAAGTGCTTGAGAAGATAAATCCGAATGCATATAGGTTGAAGCTTCCTAGCCACATTCGGACAACAGATGTATTTAATGTGAAACATTTGGTGCCTTATTTTGATGATTCGGAGGTGGAGGATACGACGTCGAGGTCGACGTTTTTCTACCCTGGCGGGATTGATGCAGCAGCCTTAGCATTGGATTATATGGAGGGGTTTGATCGGAGAAAAACCAAGGAAAATGGGCAAATCAATCGTACTAGTCCGGGCGTCGGAGTCGGAATGACGTGAAAATTGCACAGTTGATGCGTTTCGGCGAGATCTTCACAACTCACACCTTTGGTTGTGTGGTATACCCTATTTTAGCCGAATTCCTTCGTTTAGGCCCCAAAATTGATGTTTTTACCGTTTTAAGGAAAGTTTCGTTTTCGTAATAACTTTAGTTTTCCAAATCCGAATCGACTTCCGTCAATTCCGGTTTGTTTAGTTTTTTTAGCTTTACTAGTTTCCGCAATTAACTCAAATTTGCCATTTTTGGTAATTTTTGTTATTTCGGGTTTTTAGACTGTTTCCTTGCTCAACAAGGTATAGGATTAGGGTTAGGGTTTGTTTTACTTTAAATAGTCCTGTAAGCCACTTTTGTTTCTCAGTTTTTGATTTAATAAAATTTCAGAGATTTGATTCTCAAAATATCCAATTACACATCCTTCGTGTGCGAAACTTGTCGTATTTGAAGCCTAGTATTCTGGCATCCGTAGCGTGGATCAACAGAATATTAGTAGATTGTTTCTAATTGTTTCTTGTAGATTTTTCATCGTAGAGCTTCCGCTACACCAGGATGACAAGTGAGTATGATTACCGGAATACACGATAAATAAAGATGCCATGTCACCAAAAGTCAAATTGAAGCGGACTAACCTTAGTTGACCAATGATGATCTTAAGACCTGGTCGGGTCTACCCGAATGATAGGGTAAAGATAACTTGATCGGGGTAACCAGATCGATCGGTGAAGATAATCTGATCGGGATGAATAGATCGATCGGGTAAAGACCTCCGATCGGGATCTAGCACCCGGTCGGGGATAAATAAGATCTGGTAGGGTTAGACAGCTGGTCGGCTAATTGACACGTCGACAATATTTAATTTAATACATCCACAACTCAAATACATAGAGAAAGACATTCTGATTCAAATAAGGAGTAATGAAGTACATTCTGACAAGGAAAAGAATTTCCTTATAAGATATCAGAGTCCGAACTAGGCAAGAGATCTACTTCAAATAATGCGTAGAAGAAGTGAAACGGGAAAGAAGATAAAGACGACTCCAATAAGTTAGAGTTTTATTAAAACCTTACTATCTTTCCTTATTTGTATACCAAGAATTATGGTTTTATGACATATAAATAGACCCAAGAACATCATTGTAATAGTTAATGTAATATTACACAGAAAGAGTAAAAAGAGAGATCAATATCATGAGAGAGAGCGAGAGAGAGAGAGAGAGCTTGAGTGTGTAATTACTAAATTCATAGTGGATTTTCCTTCTCGACGTCACCGGTAACCGTGGATGTTTCCCCAGCTTGGGGTTTTACCACGTAAAACCGTGCGTCTCACATGTTTAACTTTCGTTTCTATTGATAATTCTATTTTCAATTCGTAATAGCTAGTTAGACGCGTGATCAACTTTACGTAATCCCAAAAATCACCGTCAACAATTGTCGCTAGAAGGAGGGGGATTGTATAACCTTTACAAAATTACTAGATCTACCTCAAAAGAACTTGTAGAACAGTAACATGGCAAATAGTAGAGACGGAAGTCAGTCCCCGCATGACGTTGGCACCCCACGTGGTGTCAACAACTATGGTCTAATAAACACCAGCGTCGCTGTAGGAGATTTACCCTCCGCGACCCCAACCTTAACTGGTCAGGCTGTGACAACCTCCACGGACCTTTCTCCAGGTGTTTTCCCAGATGCATTCCAGCAAGTCCTAGAGTCCTTACAGAGAGTTATTGAAGATGCCATTAAATAGAGAATCAATATAATTGCAACTGCCAATCTGACCTCGATGTATCAGTTATCTACATATGTGGTGGCCCAAGACCCCAAGGTGCATTATGAGATAGTAGGTGTGACCATATGAACGCCCCGTAAAATTGGTAGAGGTAAGACAGATCATCGTGGAAGAAGGTAACTTTCTCAGATGAGAGATGATCAGGGCCACATGGGGCACAAATGGTGAAATAGCCGAGATGATGGGTGGTGTACAAGGAGCCTAGCCTTCAAGAAGATGCAGAAAGATACGATAGAGGTAGACCAAAATACGCTCGGGAAAATCGGTATGACAGTCATAGAAGAAGATCTTAATCTGCTTCGACTGATGAAGAGGCCTTACCCATAAGGCATCGAGAAACCAGCCATACGGTTAAGTATAACCTTCGTAATGCCCAGGTCACATGACGAATACCAAGGGACCCTTATGGGCTCACCATCCGTCAAAAGTTCGACCAACACGGAGAACCAGAAGGTGAGCGATAGGTCATGTTGAGGAGGATAGAAGCGTTCGAGCGAAGAATGTTCTGTGGCAATTTATTGATTGGCAACTCTAGTAGTTCATTTACTGATTCAATCTGACAAGCTCGATTCTCAGAAAAATATAAAATGCCACACGTGGAGCCGTTTAAGGCCAACACCGACCCCTAGGAACATCTCAGGAGATATCAGAGTGCGATGACCAAGTATGATTATGATGACGCGCTTATATACAGGATGTTCCCGCAGACGCTAAGTGATTAGAGGTCTAGATGGTTCGGCGGCCTTACAAGCGGCTAGATCAGAAACTTCGAAGAATTGATACAAGCCTTCACCAGGCAGTTGATGGGAAACATACTGAGGAGAAATTCAATATCCGTCATTTCAACTTTAAAGCATAGGAAATACGAGAAATTGAAGGATTACCTGACTAGATTGTCCTAGGAAGTATCAGAGGTGTGGATCCTAATGATGACTCAGTGGTTCCAGCCTTCGTTAACAGTTTACAACATAGCCAACTGTCACTCGTCTTGAGGCAGAGAGGGTTGACCACTTATGCACACTTGGTGGATGATGTTGGGGGATACGTGATGGTAGAAGAAGAGCAGATAGCCCACAGTATGGAATTCATACATGGTGGATGATGTTGTGGGATACGTGATGGTAGAAGAAGAGCAGATAACCCAACATCATCCACACTTGATGGATAATGTTAGGGGATACGTGATGGTAGAAGAAGAGCAGATAGCCTACAATATGGAATTCATACATGGTGGCCGACTGGAATAGGCCAAAGGTCCAAAGACAGTGGTTCGAAGAGAAGCTAGAAAAACAATAACAACAACCCGAGCAAAGGCAAGGAAGGTCGCAAGGATGATGACCAGAAGGGCAGCAAACCCTTTAAAAGGCAATACACCAATTACACCCACTGGCTAAGAAGCAAGAGGAAGTTCTGACCGTGATAGAGGACATGAACCTGCACAAAACTCCTAAAACATTCGATATTTGCTAGGAGGGATACTTCTAAGCACTGTCGATTCCACCGAGAAAATGGTCATGAGACCTCGAAGTACTACCAATTGAGGGATTACATCGAGAAGTTGATCAGAGAAGGACACTTGAAGGATGTAGTTCTAAAAGGTAATGATGATCGATAGAGAGACCCCAGAAGGATGACCAAGTTGGGAAAAATAGTCCAAAGAGGAGTTTAGATAGGGGGCGCATTAATACAAACTTCAGAGGACCCTTATAGGAAGAAAGCAGCCGGGAGAGAATGATTGAGGTTCGTGAGGCAATAGATGGCTAAAGAACCTTAGAGGTGAACGCAATCGATCCCGACCAGAAAAAGCCAAACAAGGCTGGGATCCAATCGTGTTTTCTGAGACTAATAGCAAATGGGCTCGAATTTAGACCAAACGATGTGATCGTGGTATCAGTTCGTATCGGTAATAAGGAAGTAAGAAGGGTACTGATAGACAACGGGAGCTTAGCAAAAATCTTAAATGTCGGAATGTTCGATCAGTTAGGACTATAAAGAAAAGACTTACAGGCCACTGACAGTCCCAGTCATAGGGGTTTGGCGGAGCAGAAGTAAGATTTTTGGGGACAATCAAGTTACCAATTGAAATCGAAACCTACCATATCCAGAAGACTATAATTCTCGACTTTGTATTGGTGGATACGGAAAATTGGCCATATGATTCCTTATTAGGAAGACCCTTCTTAAACGAGTCAAAAGCTGTCACGGTAACAACCTATGCCATGACGGTCAAGTTCCCAACCGCGGCAGGAGTAGGCGTTATGAAGAGCTTTCAAGAGTGGGTAAGGAAAGCAAACCTGACAGTATATAGAGAAAATACGAAGCCAGATGTGATGCAAATAGACCCATTAAAAGGAAAAAAGTATCCTAAGGTTGACGAGGAGGAAGCCCGAGTAGAAACACTGACCCAATTTGACCTGGACCCAACAGAAACATCTCCTAACCGTGAGAAAGATTAATCAAAAGAAGAACCGACTTTTGAGATTGTGCTCGACGAGGGTAGTCCCGACCAAACGGTCAAGCTAGGGGCTTAACTGCCCGACCGGGTCCGGAGCAATTTGATTCACTTGTTAAAAGAATTCAAGGATGTGTTTGTGAGGAAGCATGAAGATATGCTAAGGATAGATACCAAAGTAATATCTCATTACCTAGCAGTCGATCCCGAGCGAATGCCGGTTATTCAGAAGAGACATTGGTTTAACCCGGAAAGGAATATGACGATCAAGGAAGAGGTTAAAAATCTCTTAGCCGCAGGGTCGATCAGAGAGGCTCAATACCCGGAATGGGTCACTAACATTGTGTTGATTAAAAAAAAAGAATCGGACAGTGGATGTTGTGTGTAGACTTCGCTGATTTGAACAAGGCTTGCCGAAATGACAGTTTCTCTCTATCTAGAATAGATCAGTTGGTCGATTCGACTGCGGGCCACATGTTGCTCAGTTTCATGGATACATATTCTGGTTACAACCATATCAGAATGTTTGAGCCAGACGAAGAAAAGACTGCCTTCATGACCGACCAAGGGCTTTACTGCTACAAAGTAATGCCTTTCGTTCTCAAGAATGCCGGAGGAGTAACTTACCAGAGGTTGGTAAACAAGATATTTGCTCGACAGATCAATAGAAATATGGAGGTATATGTGGAAGATATGTTGACAAAGAGCATCACTGCAGAGAAACATATGGTAGATCTGAGGGAGACATTCGAGGTGCTAAGGAAGTATGTGACAAAGCTCAATCCGAAAAAAATGTGTTTTCCGGGTGCCTTCAGGGAAGTTCCTCGGTTTTCAAGTCCCACAAATGGGAATAGAGGTAAACCTTGAAAAGATAAAGACACTCAAGGATATGAGGTCCTATGTTACCTTGAAGGACATTCAGAAGCTGACCGGTTGCCTGACCTCATTGAACCGGTTCATAAGCAGGTTGACAGATAAGTGCTTACCTTTATACAAGGCCATAAGGAAAGGAAAATGAGTAGAGTGGACTGAAGAATGAGACAAGGCCTTCCAACAGATTAAATAATACACTTAGTAAGGCTCCAATCTTGTCAAAACCACTAGACGGTAATGTTTTTTACTTGTACCTATCGGTTACACTGGTGCCCATGGGGTCAGTGCTAGTTGATAACACCGATAAATGCACCTTTTGAGGTCCCATTTCCTATCGTTTGCCTTCATTTTTGAGCGTATTTTTGTACATTATGTATTTTTTGAGCCTTGTGTAGGTTATATCCCTTAAAATAAAGTGTTAGAGCTTAATTGAAGTGTTTGGAGTTTTTTTGGGTTGAAATGGAAAATGGCTCGTGCTGAATACCCAACTTCGGAAGGTCATATCTCCCTCCTCAGATCGAACTAGGTTTTCCATAACCTATTTTCGGAAAACCCCAGACGTTTACTTTCTAACTCTTTTTACAGATTGTGATTCCGAGGTTTCTAGAGAAAGTTATAGCTGTTTCCGTAACGGTACGCAGGTGTATAGCGGACGTACCGCGGAAATGGGCAGAAAGTGTTAAAAAGTGCTCCGCGGTACACCCGTCGAAGCGTACGGTGGAACGTACCGTGAAAATGCCCATAATTACGATTTTTAGCTATTTTCTAAAGGGAAAACTTGTCCTTTCACCCCAACTTCATACCATAACTTCCATACTCTATAAACACCCCATTTTCTCCCATCTTTCATGACTCTAACCAACCCACTCTCCACCTTCCAACCAATCACATTTCTCTTTTGAATTTTCCTACACCACACATTACTTCTTTTCTTTGTTTTCTCTTCTCACGCCACTGACTCATGTTTTTCATTGACAACATTCTTTTTCTCTTCTTCTCTCCTCTCAACCGAGAACCCCATCTCTCCCTTCTATTCATCTTCTTCCTTCTCCATCTTCTTCACAAAATAAGGAGAGAAACTAGCTCTCATGGAGGATTTTCCCCCATGGGAGCTCACCATACACGCCCACCACACCATTTTACCCTTCCTACACCCATCTTAGAGCAGCTTACAAGGGATTATGAGTCAAATTTGAGCTATGAAGGATTTGGAGCATCTTTAGAGGGTTTGTCTTCAAGGGTTTGCTCATTTTTACTCATTTCCTTGTATTTCTTGCTTCTTTGATGTGTAACCCCTATTTGGGGAATATTGTAAACCTTCACATGTGCAATATATATATGTTTGTGTAAACCTTCATATGTATGAATTAAACTCTTATTGTGAAATCCATGTGTGTAGAGGGTCAAAATTGATGTGTATGCATGATTGAGATTAGGAGTAGAGTAAGTTATTGTAGGAGTAGTGTAATTTAGCTTCCCATGAGTGTTTGTATGTTAATGAATAGCCAAAATACCATGTATTGAGTAATTTGAGTATTAGGGATTTTAACCCCAAAGAGTAGAAAAGGTTTCAGTTCAGGCATTTAGTTGCTAAATTGGCCTTGGTTCACATCCTTGTGCTTAATGGGTCTTATTAAGACACAATTATCTATCCTTGGCTGGATTGGGTGATGAATTGATTTGGGATAATTCCTAAGTCAAGATGATAAACCCCTAACTTAATTTGAATGGTCTTAATGCTAATTAACCAACTTATTGGACATTGTTCTTTGGTGAACTTGTTTTCCATGTCTAGCCATCCTAGGGAGTTGACTAAACCGAATCCGTATCTAGAGTAAAAATAAACCGAATTCCTCTTGTGTTCGTGTAGTTATAGGGGTGTTTCATTGCTTAATGCTTTCACTCGGTTAGCCACCTTGTGAATGATATTTAGGTTGTGTGTTATATATCACGTGGTTCGCGTTAACATACTCATCGTGGTATCCTCTACATTTGACCAGAAAGTTGAGATATCACTAGGCTGGCGTGTAGAGATCGTGTATGTGTCCCATAGTCCTTAATGGATTCATGTTTTTGCATGGATGCAATCTCTATGAACTCGAGAGAGGGTAGAGATTAATTAAGGGGACACGAGCATATAACATACGTGTTATATGAGTATCTCGTATTCTTAATGCTTTCACTTGGTTGTCATCCCGTATTTGGTTAGCCTCGTGGATGAATTATTGGCAGTAGTATGGCCCACGCGGTTGCGCATTACATGCCCAACGAAATAACCTGTGTATATAATCAGAAAGTGAGAGTATCATTAGGCTGGCGTACATGGCTCTTTTGTGTGTGCCACGACATTTAATGAATCCATGCAATTGTGTGGGTGTGATCTGTAAGATATCGAGAGAGATTAGAGATCAATTAAGGGGACACGAGCCTATGATATACTTGCACATTTGAGGGACTAGGTGAGTTTAGTGCTTAATTAGGAGGATTGTTACGGTTGAGTCATTTCCCTAGCGTATCCACATTTCATGCATCTCTCCATTCCTTCCTCTCACTGTACATATTTATTTATATAGTATGTTAGTTAGTTTAGCATTTACTTTCCGCATATTCTTTTGTTGTATAGCTAGAACTAGAGACGGTCGATGAATCCCACCTCCCAGTGGAATGATACCCTCACTTGCCGCTTTGCTAGTTTTCATAACTAGAGAGCACATTGCATAGGACTTTTTATAAATATCTTTTTGGGATCCGTAATTCCCTAACGACAGAATAACGGGTTATCATTAGTCATGACGAATGAAAGGGTATAGAAATCAGTGTATTACACCAGTAAGGCCTTGCTACTGGCAAATACAAGGTACTCGGCAGTTGAGCAGATGGCACTGGCACTAATGACAGCACCAAGAAAGCTGAGGCCATACTTCTAGGCACATAAGATCGAAGTCTACATAGACTGCCTACTTAAGCAAATATTTTCCAAGCCAAAGGTATCGGAAAGACAGACAAAGTGGGCAGTCGAGCTGAACGAGTTCGATATCACTTATTCATCGAGGGCTTCAATCAAAGGCCATATGGTAGCAGACTTCATCATCGAGTTCATTGAACCAGCCAATAAGGTGATCAAGATGCTTAGAAAAAATGAGAGGAAGGTTTTCCACTGATAGCTGCACCACGATGGATCGTCAAACGCACATGGCATCGGGGTGGGCATAGTTGTATCCACCCCTGAAGGTAATCATGTAGAGTGTGCCTTGCGGTTTGACTTCAAAGCTACTAACAACATAGGCGAGTATGAAGTACTTCTGGTAGGGCTTAGGGTTTGTACGACACTGAGTGTAGATGAACTAGAAATATTCAGTGACTTATAGATCATGATCAATCAGGTCTTGGATAAGTATTAGGCAAAAGACAGTAATATGGTGGCTTATCTGGAAGTATCCAAAGTCTTACTCGGGAGATTCAAAACTTATAGAATCAGTCAGATCCCGAGAGAGAAGAATAAGAAGGCCAATGCCATATTGAGATTGGCATTAGCAACCATCAGCATCTGGCCCAAGACAATCTCAGTGGCCCATCATTAAGGAGGGGGAAGATCTGATGGTTAAAGTAGTCAAAAAAAAGAAAGGTCACATGGATGACCTCGATCAAAGAATACCTGAAAGGCGATATGTTCCTCGAAGACTCAGTGGAAGCCAAGCGTATCAGGTATTGGGCTAAACGGTATTCAATAGTAGGAGGGGAATTGTACAGAATGGGTTCTCAAAACCCCTATAAAGATGTGTTGGCCCGGTTGAAGCTGATAAAATTCTAAAAAGTATACATAGCGGGGTGTGCGGAAATCACACTAGAGGTAAAAGTTTGGCTCATCAAACCCTTAAGCAAGGTTTTTATTGGCCAATCATGTTCCAAGATGCACAATCAGTGGTGGAGAAGTGTGAAACTTGCCTAAGGGATTGCGAATGATATCAGGCAACCACCCGAGCGTCTGAAGAGCTTAACTTCACCATGGCCGTTCGCGATGTGGAGATTAGATCTGATCGGCCCAATGCCAATAACAACTAAAGGCGGTGCAAAGTATGCCATAGTGGCAGTAGATTATTTCGCAAAGTAGGCCGAGGCAGAAGCATTGATGCATATAACCGAGGCTAACACAACCAACTTCGTAAAGAAGAACATCATCTATCGATTCGGGATCGATCCCATTTACAATCATCACTAATAATGGAACCCAATTCGATAGTGATAACTTCAGAGAAATGTGCCAAAAGTATCATATCAAGAACTACTATGCCACATATGTTCACCCACAGACGAATGGGCAAACTGAAGCTGTGAACAGGATCATCAAGCACACCTTAAAAGCCAAGCTTTACAGTAAAAAGGGGATATAGGCTGATAAGTTGCTCGAGGTGATCGGGGCCTACCAGATGACCGAAAGGACTTCAACGGGAGAAACTCCTTACTCGTTAGTATTTGGGATTGAAGCAGTTATCCCGGTTGAGATAATACATACCTCCCCAAGAGTTGAAATAAACCACCGTGATGGAAATTTGTGCATGCTAGAACAGAACCTCGACGAGCTAGAAGAAAAAAAGGGACCTTGCAAGAGTGAGGAACGCAGCCTATCACCAAAAGGTGGTTAGATACTACAACTCACACGTTCGGATAAGAAGATTTCAGCTTAGGGGACCTGGTCTTGAGAAGGGTATCTCCAAATACGAAAGCAAAATCAGCTGGCTCATTGGCAGATAAGTGGGAATGACCTTACCAGGTGGTCGGGCTAGCTAGTCATAGAGCATATCACCTTACCTGACCAAAATGGGGAGAGTTACCACGTCTGTGTAACGCTCAGTATTTGAAGATGTTTTACCCATGAAGGACTTTTCTGTTTGTTGCTTTTTGTCGAAATAATCAAGCATTAGATTAGCATAAGTTTTGATTATTGATCGGTCTATTTCTATACATATTTTAGGTCCCCATTTCCTATTATTTGTGCTTTGTTTTCGGGTGAAATTAGGTATTTTATGTGTTTGTTGAGCATGTGTAGGTCACATTCCTTAGATGAAGTGTTTGAAGGTATTTTCAAGGAAAATAACTTAAATGTGAAAAAAAAGAGCAAAACTGTCATCCACCGCTGTGTAGATCGCTCTTCATGCACGACCTCCACCGCGGCACATCCAGCGGTACATTTCAGTAGGCTTTCTAATCTTTTCCACGGTCCATACTGCTTCCCAGGCATCAACCACAACCACGGTCTATGCCGTAAATCATTCCGGGAAAGGCTGATTCGGCCAGTGCATAACAACCAGATTACGGGGGCCATATCTCTCATCTCCAATTGAATTGTATGTCCTACCATCTATGAATGGAAAGCCCTGGAAGTCTAGTTTCCGGTACAATTTTTGGATCGCAATTCCAATATTCCTAGAAGCAGTTATGCCCATTTTACTACCCGATGGTCAGATCAGTCATAATTCCCGTAAATAGTGACGGGATTTATTTTGCAAGTTGTCGGAACGGGAAATATTACCTTCTTGGACATGAGTGTGAGTCTTGGAAAGCAAGTTGACACCTAATCCTTATCATCCTTCAATAAGTAATCAATTTGAGTGGATTAGGAAAGGAATAAAATCCCAAAAAGATAGAGTTCTAAAAAGGAATTGATTGCCTTGTTGTTTAAGGACTTGGCTTATCATCTAAAGCCTATTTAAACCCCTGTGAACCCTAATTTCGGGATAGAGAAGCTAAGGGAGGTCCCAAGCCACCTAGGGGGCCGTCCCCATCACTCCATCACCACACATCACCTCAAGACCCATCCATCCATTGTAGAAGAAGACGAAGAAGACGAAGAAGAATTGGAGGAGCTCTTTGATGATCAACTCGGGTTTTCTCTACTCAATCTCTTTTCTTTTCTTTTTCTATGATGTGTAACTAATCCCACAACTAGGGTATTAATGTGAACCTTTTGCGAATGCTCATGAATGGATTATTTATTATTTCATCAAATCAAGTCTTGATTTATTCATTGTTCTTAACTGCATAATCCTCATTAGTTTTAATATTTGTTCACACCTTGACCAAAGGGTGGATGATTATTTGGCATGATTTTAGGGTTAAGACTATCTGAGAATTAGGGTTAGTGTTGACCAAACATAATCTTAATTATTGATCTTTTGAATGAATGAATTTTATCTTTAGTCTGACCAAGGCAAAGTAGTAAAATTTGGTTCTTAATTCTTACATTTAATGGGTTTCTGATTATTATTCACACTTTGACCATAGGGTGAATAACGGTTGGAAGCACGTGACTCAGCCCGCGAACCGAACGGTAATAGTCACATTAAAGACAAAGAATGAATCCTAGAATTGATTGAATCTTGTTTACAAATTAATTCCATATATTGAGTGTTCATAATTGGGGATCATTGATGACCTAGTGCTTTCTATCTCTTGATCACAACCATATTTTCTTTAATTGTTTTCTTAGTTTAATTTAATTTAGTTTAGTTTAATTCAAATCTCAACAAATCTTTTGGTTGATTTTTAATTAGAATTAGTTTTAATTAATAAATCTATTTTCCTCGTGGGAACGAACCTTACTTGCCGTTGTGTTTATCTTCACGATTCGTGCACTTGAGAGTATAGTTTTTAATAACACGATTTTACACCATCAATTATATATTTCTAATCAATTGTTATTTTTAACGTTTTAAATTGAAGTTATCAATAAAAGTCCCTCGGAGGGAGAAATTTCAAGAGACCAAGAAAAGTGTTTTAAAACTAATTTGTCTTCATTTACAAAGACAGACCCGTAGCACATGAGATTACCAAGGCCAAACGGGAGCTCAGATGGCCTAGTGAAAGGGCCAAAAGCAGAAGTCGTAAAGGCAATGTATACTCACTGAAACTAACTGGGTACATATAAGCATTGTTAAAGCGGCTTCAGGAGGTAGATAACTGATGGTATGCGCGAAAGTTGAATAGGGTAATGAAATACTCAAACATGAATGCCAGTTTGTAAGATGCTTGACTAAGATAAGTTAAGTTAATGAGATATAGAACATCTCTGTTGCAACGAATCTTGAGTAACAGACTACTGAGAGACATTCTAGTGACTTAGTTGTCAGATAAAAGATAAGATTCTATAAATTAGATACCATGTAAATGGCATAAAAAGAACAGTACTTGGCAAGAATCCAGGTTGATCGAAAGCAGTCCAAGCAGACGAGCCGAAGATAGATCACCAGTTAAATACAGTTGGTTAACAAGATAACCGATCGAGCCCAAATCCGATAAGTTAATAAGATAACTGGTCAAGCTAAAGACAATCAACTAATAAGATAGCTGACTGAATCGAGGATAAGTTAGTTAATGAGATAATTAATTGGATTAAAGATAGTTAGCTGACAAGATAACTGACCGGATTACAGATGATCTTTTGACCACATGATCACTTTATCAAATAGGCTCCATAAGGATAACCTATTAAACTAAGGCGATGAGATATTTGAGGTTAAAGATCACTTTGCTGTCCAGATTTGCTGTACACACAGTTTAAACCAATGCATAGCTTGGACCTTATATCAATCAGTCAGTTATTCGACCAGCATGGTTGGATGAGCTACACAGCTTAGTGCAATAATAAAGACAGAATAGAACAATCAAAGAAACCTGTATTATATTTACATAGTTTTTACAAGAGACAGATGATGAAAATCAAAAGCAATAAGGGGAGATACAGCGAACTTAGGCTTTGGATGCACCTGAAAGACCTCCGGACACAAAACCACTGGGAGATTTATCTTCATAACCCTTGCTCAGGTCCGGGAACTCAGGCCAACTAATGTCATCAGGATCTCTGGCCATGAAGGGAGAATAATCCTTATCAAGTGAGGGCCCAATATCAATCTCACTACTTCAAGATGTCAATCTTCTCATCAACATGGAAAGTAACAAAGGATGTTTCATAGGGAAACTCCAGATGCATGGCGTGAGGCTCCTTACGGATTGACTTGCAGTAAGCTCGACACCTCATTCTCTGATGTTTTATAGCCTTTAGGGATTCAGCCTTGTAGTCATTGATCTTGGCATCCCACTATCCACACACTTCCGCTAAATGGTCTAGGTGGTTCTCTCTTTACTAAAGAAATACGTGAGAGCTATGACAAGTCCTCATTCTAGTTATCTCAGCATAACGACATCAAAGGCAGAAGATCTCTTAAATCGGTCAACAGCTTGAATCTCTCGAGTTAGTCTAGCCTCCTCTGAAAGCATCTCCATACTAATTTGCTGCTAATTCAAGTCTTCCAGGCAGTTTTTCATAGTGCAGTTTGGCTTCTTTAGACTTTTGCTACCCCTTGAGCATCGACTGTTGAGTAGTGGCTAAAGTCTCTTTGGCAGTGCAAGCCTCTGCTTCATGATCGGTGATCGCCTGATCAACTAGAGTAACTTTTTGTTCTAGCTCAACTCACTTGCGCTCAACCTTGGCTATGCTTGCTTCCAATTGGCCATTATTTGTGGTAAGTTCACTGACATTTTTCAGTGGCCACAGAAGCCCTAGTCTTGGTATTAACCAACGATCTACTCAGAGTAACCTCTGTTACATCACGTTGCTTCAACTTCTCTTCATATGCTTACTTCACTTTCGATTCACCAGCCGAAGCAGATTTGAGCACTTCACTTTTCTTAGCGAGCTCCTTCTTCAGTCGAGAGATCTCTGTGACTTGCCTGTTTTGGGTGATCAAAGGCTGCGTTAGTTTTTCCACGGACTATAGAAGAGACAATAAGGAAAAGTAACAGTTAGTCTGGATAGGCTGAAACTACGAAAGATAGAGATTTTGAGTACTCACGTATACGCCATTGTTGAAAATGGCTCAGATTTGTTCAGAACTATCCAATATATCCTTTGCCATCTGACATGGAGCGTAGCATGTCAAGAGGGTCGATCGATGGTCTGCAAGAACCTGAAGGGACTCCTGACTCAGATTGAGTTCTGCTTGGGAAAGGAGCTTGGAGCTGACCTATATTGGTTCCCCCCTACAGAACGAGTATATGAAAGGGGTACCTCCCTCAAACTTTAAGATCAGGGGCCAGGTCCATTCAGGTCTCATGAATTCGACAAGGAATGCATCAGCAGTGACTATCATAGCAGCCGCAGATTTACCTGTAAACCTCATCGCATGAGCATTTGAACCTTCTCCAACCTCCTCAACATAGGGTTCTGTCAGATGGGGAGTTTCTTTACTCGGTTCAACAACCCTGCCAACACTGTCTTATCTAGTCGGGCTCGGTCACTATAGGGACAACTTTAAGGGGTGCAACACTAGCCTGCCTTAGATCAGAGGCATCAATTGGGCCTGCTTTGGCTCTTTCCACAATGTTTGTCACCTCAGCGTTTAGTGATGACTCGGGATATTGGTTTAGGCTCATGGGCACTTTTTTAGTATGATATTGTAGGGAAAAATTGATATAAAACGCAGCGGAAGAAATGAAAAATAGATTTCGTATGGTTTTAAAATTTTTCTCAAAGTTGAACCTTAACCTTTTAATTAATTAAACTCAAATATATACGGTTAGAGTTAAATACCTCTTGACGCGTGATCCGATTGACTTACGTCGATTGGTAATCCGCAAAATCTTTTCCGATGCCGAGAACAGTACCCGCGTGAACAGTGATCGTGAATAGTACCCCCCCCCCCCCCCCCCCCCCCCCCGTGAACAGTACCGCGGGATCTTCCAATCCGAACATGTACGTGAATTACCTAGGAGCGTGGTCTCCCTTTTTCTTTGAATTGCAAACCTGAGAATGGATGAACAAAGTTTTCTTTTTCTTTTGTTAGTCACAAAACAATCAAAAGAAGACAAAAATTATTCCGGTCACTTTTGAGTTCTCAATCTAATGATCGAAACTCGCGTGAACCTAATTCGATGTTGTACACACAAGCTTATTGATGAACAAACAATCAGTGTACTATCAAAGAATAATCTCTTCTATCTTTTATGTTTAGTAGAATAAAAATTATCCTTTTCTATGAATTGAGAAGAAGAAGAAAAATTGAATCATTCAATCAACTATTGTGGCCGAATTCTATATGTAGTATTATATAGGTGGCCGAAATTTTGCTTCCTCTTCTATTTAGGATTGCCGAAATCTTCCTCTAAATGGACTAGGGTTGCCGCAAATCACATACCAAAATGAGTTTGTGTTGCACCCTAATTTCCATCAACCTTTAGACTTCAAAACCTAATCCAACTCATAGATATTTTTATTCTTTTATTGACTAAATAAAAAGACTTCTTATTTGATTAAATAAATAAAATTAATTATTTATTTTCTTATCAAACAAGTCTTTTACTTTTAATATACTACTACCAATAGTATAACTTTAGGAAATATATTTCCTGATCAGAAAAAGATTTGTTTCTTAATTAAACAATTAATTAATAAATTAACTAATTCTTATTTAATTAAAACAATGAAACAAAATAATATATTAGGTTAATATATACACCTTGCCGCCTCACTTATATAAATGGGCCATATATTATTTTCTTATTTCATTTAATCCATTGGATTTTAAATAAAAGCCCACATGTGAACCAAACCCATTCTTACTAAAAGAAACAAGCTCACATGTCTCATTTTAATATATTAATATAATAGTGCAGCTCATTAATTAAATAATAGACATATTATATTCTTGATATATTAAAAACAATTCTAGATGGACCCTTAAATCGGCCCGGTAGAATATATCAAGTGATCCATGCAAATACGTGTGGATTGGGGATCTTGGCGGGCTATCTAAATTTAAGTTTCAATAGACACAACCTAATCACAATCAACAAATGATTCACTTAGGTCCAATCTATTAATTTTAACTCATTCCACTAAAGAGCTAAAATTGAACTCTTAAATAAAGATAGAATAACGAGATGTTTCTCATTCATACCCTAGACAATCTTATAAGAGATGGTGTATCCTCGTGAATAATATCAGTAATCGCCAAGAGCTCATAGACCGCCTATAGCTCTCCAAGTTACCATATTTCCTCATATGACCACATTTCGAACTTGGATACTTTGACTTGTCCAGAAGCCATGTTTTCAATAATCATTATTGAAAACTCAACGTTGAGATTTAATATCCAATACCTCAAAACATCCATATGATGATATTATACTCTCATTTAATAAATGGAGCCACGATGTCCATATCTATAAATGAAGTCCTCTATCGATTAACAAATGTATACCACCAAACTATCGAGGATAGACTATGCTATATAATCGTACTCATTGATAGCTCTAATGATAACACTTGCAACCATAAGTCCATCATTTATCTCAGGATTAAGATAGACTCTCCGATTGTCCTCTTTAATGAAAAGACTTATATCTAGTGACGGTTCTAGATAAAGTATTTCATTGTGATCCAGTTCAATGCACCTAGTGCACTAGATTCTTTTACTCGAAAACCTTTCGATGATTTTAGACTCATCATATTCATTTGATCCCACTCAAATGCTAGTAAAAGAATTCTACAACTTTAACAAGATAGAGGTGTCCAACTTTTAACTTAAGTTGTGAACGTTATTCAAGACTAACTAAAGAATTGTGTCTACCTCATACATATCCGGATGTATGAACAATTTTTCATGTCTCATAGTCTTTTGACCTTATGATTATTTACCTTGACAATTATAATAATAAATGCTATAAGTAATTGTAAGAATCAGAATTCACTTTATTAATATGAGAAGATTGTCAATTACAATATTACACTCTTGCCATTGAGCATAATCCTAACAATCTCCCACTTGCTCTATAGCGAGTGTGTCATATCTCTCATTCCCATGTTCTCTAGATGTCCATCAAAGCTCTTCTGAGGTAGAGCTTTTGTGAAAGGATCCGCTAGATTTTCTGCTGACGCAATTTTGGTGATCGTCACGTCTCCCCTATGAACAATTTCCCTCAAAAGGTGATACTTTCTTTCAATGTGTTTACCTCTCTTATGACTTTTTGGTTCTTTCGAATTAGCCACTGCACCACTGTTGTCACAGTGTATAGTGATCTGCTTATTCGCACTAGGAACCACTTCTAAGTCAATCAAGAATTGGCGGAGCCAAACAGCTTCTTTGGCAGCTTCGCATGCAGCAACATACTCAGCTTCCATGGTGGAATCAGCAATACAAGATTGCTTGATACTCCTCCATATGACTGCTCCTCCTCCAATGGTAAACACATATCTTGATGTGGATTTTCTGGAGTCAGAATCCGACTGGAAATCAGAATCTGTATACCCAACGGGAATTAAATCCCCTCCAGAGTATACAAGCATATAATCTCTAGTTCTCTTGAGATACTTGAAAATATGCTTGACTGTCGTCCAATGATCAGGACCAGGTTTCGATTGAAACCTGCTAACTATGCCAACAGCAAAACAAATATCTGGTCTAGTACAGAGCATTGCATACATGAGACTTCTAACTGCCGAGGCATATGGAACTCTACTCATGAATTGCTCTTCATGCACATTCTTAGGTGCTTGACCCTTAGAAAGTTTGATTCCATGTCTAAAAGGTAACATACCTTTCTTGGAATCTTGCATGGCGAATCTAGACAAGATTTTATCAATGTATGAAGCTTGGGATAATGCAATCGTTCTATTCTTTCTATCCCTTATTACTTGGATACCAAGAATATAACTTGCTTCTCCTAAGTCCTTCATATCAAATTGTTTTGCTAACCATTCTTTCACTGATGTCAATACACCTACATCGTTTCCAATGAGTAGTATATCATCAACATAAAGAATGAGGAAAACCAACTTGTCGCCTTTGATCCTCTTGTATACACAAGGTTCGTCAGGGTTTTGAATAAATCCAAAACCCTTTACAGCTTGATCGAACCTTATGTTCCAGGATCTGGATGCTTGCTTTAGTCCATATATGGACTTTTGCAACTTGCATACTCTTTCTTCTTGGCCTTTTTCAATGAATCCCTCTGGTTGCATCATGTAGATGCTCTCGTCAAGACTTCCATTAAAGAAAGCTGTCTTGACGTCCATTTGCCAAATCTCTAGGTCTAGAGATGCTGCAATGGATAAGAGTATCCTAATGGATTTAAGCATGGCCACAGGTGAGAAGGTTTCCTCGTAATCGATACCTTCTTTCTGTGTATAACCTTTAGCTACTAGTCTAGCTTTAAAGGTTTCCACCTTACCATCCATACCTCTTTTCCTCTTGTATACCCACTTGCACCCAATGGGTTTTATCCCTTTAGGCAAGTCTACAAGGGACCAGACTTTGTTATTGAACATCGATTCAATCTCGGATTGCATTGCCTTTTGCCAATAACGACAATCAACATCCTCCATAGCTTCATTGTACGTGTAGGGATCATCGTCGTCCGAGAGATTCTCAACAGATTCTACTAAACCGATATATCTTTCGGGTTGTGTTCTAACCCTCCCACTACGACGAGGAATGGTAGGTTGTTGATCTTGTGTTGGAGTGGAACTTACAATTGGGCTGGGTTGTGAAACCTCTTGTGGAATTGTATCTCCTGACATCTCATTCAGGACAATTCTACTTTTGGGCACAAAATTATTCATATAGTCCTTTTCAAGAAATGAAGCATTTGTTGAAACAAATACTTTTAGATCAGAAGGACTATAGAAATAATATCATTTAGTTCCTTTTGGATACCCCACAAATATACATGTTTCCGAACGGGACTCCATCTTTTCTGTCTTTCCTTTCAACACATGTGCAGGACAACCAAATATCCTCATGTGTTGTAAACTAGGCTTTCGCCCAGTCCATAATTCATATGGGGTTTTAGGGACAGATTTAGATGGTACATCGTTTAGAATATATATTGCTGTTTGTAGAGCATATCCCCAAAAAGAAATAGGAAGTGTTGAATAACTCAACATTGATCTAACCATCTCTAAAAGAGTCCTATTTCTCCTTTCTGCTACCCCATTTTGTTGAGGTGTACCTGGTGCAGAAAGCTGAGAAACTATCCCATTATCAATAAGATATTGCTGAAACTCTCAAGATAGATATTCTCCACCACGATCAGATCTCAAGATTTTTATATGTTTCTCAAGCTGATTTTCTACTTCAGCTTTGAATGCTTTGAACATATCAAATGCATCCGACTTATGTCTCATGAGATACACATAACCAAATCTTGAGTAATCATCTGTGAAGGTGATGAAGTACTCATATCCACCTCTAGCTTGAATGCTCATAGGACCACATACATCAGTGTGTACTAGTCCTAAACATTCAGTAGCTCTTGCACCTTTGGTATTGAACGGCCTTTTGGTCATTTTACCTTCCAAACAAGATTCACAAGTTGGTAGATCATCAACCTTTAAGTCACTTAAAGGTCCGTCACATACCAATCTTTTAATCCTATTAAGGTTAATGTGACCTAGGCGTAAATGAAAAAGATAGGTTTCATCTTTTGATAATTTTACTCTTTTATGATTAGGTTCTGTTATTTCTGTGTCTAACGAGTGAGAGATATTTCTATGCAAAAAGAATAAACCTTTTTCCAATGTACCTTTGCAAACAACTTTGTCATTCTTACTAATAATAAAAGTTTTATTAAAAGTAACCGAATATCCAAACTTATTTAAACAAGAAACTGAAATTAAATTCCTCTTGAATTGAGGTACATAATAAACGTCTATTAAATCTAAATGTCTACTAGAATCTAAAATAACTCTAATATCTCCCACTGCACTTGCAGACACTAACGTTCCGTTGCCCAAGTGCAAATTGACTTCATCTTCATTCAACCTTCTCTTTTCCTGAAACCCTTACAAGGAATAACAAACATGTGTAAGTTCCTCATATTTTGATTGGCTTATTTCGTTGACAAACCACATTGGGGATTATTCTTTGTAAGGGTAATTTAGGTCTCTTGAGTGTGATCAAGCTTCAAGGACATCAGCTCTCTCAAAGAGCACTTCAAAGGTATCTCACTAGTTTAACTTTCTTTGAAGAGATCTAGTTGCACACACTCACTTGCATGCATTATTGTTCTTATCTTCATGTTATTGAATGATGTATTGTATGCCTCTTTTCACACTCCACACTTGCTCATTTTGCACATCACTTAGTGTGTTGAGTTTGCCCAGAAAAGAGAATTTCTTCTCTTAGTGCGGCCTAGACCGTTTGGCAAGACATGCTTGCACCGCAGCATACAGAGCGGTATACCTCAGCAGGGTCATGCTTCCTGTACCGCTTCCTGTACTCTTGCACGTAAAGCGACCCAAGTCGCGGTGTTGTCCAGTAGGCCTCTGTTGCCCATACTGCGGCCTGTGCACCTGCATGCACAGCGCCCTGCACCGCGTTGTTGTCCAGACGGTGCACTGCTGTGTGTACCGCGGTCTGGACACTTGCCTGCGACGCGGTCCATCTAGCGGTATTGACGGGATTTTGTGCCCTAAGTTCAAAACGACGCTGTTTCAACTAGGGCTCCCTTATATATGCTCTATCTTCTTCCTTGCTCATTTTTATGAGTTCAAGAAACCATTTTTAATAGGTCAAGCTTCCCTTAGAGAGAGAAACTCCCAAGAACTCATCTTTACTCAACCAAACACAAATCTATGTGCATTTAACCTCTTCAAGCATTATCTCATCATGGATTCTTCTTGCTTTCATTGACTAGGTAACTTGAATATGCCCTAAATCTCATTGTATTTATTTATGTTCTTTTTGCCTAGGGTTAGCTCTTTTATGTGATTTTATTGCATATCTTTATGTTTATTGGCATTTATAACATGATTGAGTTGTTGTTTGTTGGTTGAGAGCTTTGTTCATTAATAGCTAGCATTTAGGACGATTTTACCCTTCTAGCTAAATCTTCATGCATTTGCATTTAGATATTGATATCTAGGATTTGCATTTATTGACATCTTTAAATCCTTAGATAAGCATTTATTGTTGCCTAGCATTAATTGCATGTTTGAATATCTTTTACATATTCACATAGGTTGTTTAACCTCTTCATTGATTGTTAAGCTTTGTGGCTAAGTGAGTTAGTGCACAAGCCTGTGGTCAAGAATCACTATTAAAGGCCCGTTGGGTAGAGTGAAAGGGTTAGTGACCAAGTAGGTGTGACTTGAGGTCAACCTAGGTTGTAAACTTTTGTTCAAATTGTGGATTTGAGGACCGTATGTGGCTAGAAGGATAGCCCGTGAGTTTTGCCCAGTTGGAGGGTTTTCTCACGTAAATCAATCCTTGTGTTTTTATTATTTTCCGCATATTTATATTGGATTGATTGATTGCTAATATGGAGTAGGATTATTAAAATTGATTAAGTCGAAAAGTTGGTAATAAATCAACTAAAACCTATTCACCCCCCCCCCCCCTCTCTAGGTTGTATTAGACACACTTTGTGTATTTTCAATTGGTATCAGAGCGGGTTCCTAAATACACTTAGGTGATCCTTGCTCGTTGTGTGTCTTGCATTTTGTTTGTGTTTGTTGCAACATAAACATTCACCTCATTCATACCCAAACACTATGAGTGGGAACGGAAGTGGTAATGAGGGAGCCTCTAGCACAAGACCCCCTTAGCTCACCGGAGTAAACTATGCCTCTTGGAAAGGCAAGATGGAGTCTTACATTTGCCAAATAAATGACCGAGCATGGATGGCAATTGAAGATGGCTACACTCTTCCAGAAAAGACTCTTGAAGACGAAAGTGTAGTTCCCAAGCCAAAGTCGGAATGGTCAACTCAAGAGTTTGAAGCATCCAAGTGGAACAACAAGGCTATGCATGCTATTCTTTGTGCAATGGATGACAATCAGTACAAATTGATCCAAACAACAAGAATTGCAAAAGAGGCATGGGAGATTCTAGAGACGGCCCATGAGGGAACCGAGGTGGTCAAGGACTCCAAGCTTCAAGTCCTCCAAACACAATTCGAGCAAATTAGGATGGAGGAGGATGAGTGCTTCAATGACTTTCAAGTGAAGTTGATGGACATAGTCAATCAGAGCCATCAACTTGGTGATCCCTATTCGGATAGGAGGATCAAGCAAAAAATTATGAGGTCGCTTCCAGCAAGATTTGAGTCAAAAGTGACGGCTCTTGAGGAGAATAGTGACTACAAGAATATGAAGCCAAGTGAAATTATTGGAAGGCTTCTAGCATATGAGTCTAGATGGACTCCCACACCTACACCTCAAAAGAAGCAAAAGAGTATTGCTCTGAAGACTTCTAAGGTTGAGAAGGAGGAAGAAGACTCAGATGAAGAAATGGCCCTCATAGTGAAAAGATTCAAGAAGTTCATCAATTTTGAGAAGAGGGGATTTGGATCCAAAGGAAAGGAAATAAAGAAGAAGACTCCTTTCAAGAAGTTTGAGTCAAGTGAAGACAAGCCCACAAGAAAAGGGATTCAATGCTTCGAATGTGGAGGTTTCAGACACATCTCCACGGATTGTGGAAATTTGAAAAATAAGAAGAAAGGAAAGGCCATGGCCGCCACGTGGAGCGATGGTGATGACTTGGAAGAAGAAGGAGAATCCTCAGATGATGAGGATCATGTGGCAAACTTTATTGCCTTCGCATCTTCTCTCAAGAGTAAGGAAGCAATAGATGATGAAGATGTAGAGAAACAAAGTGAAGATGACTCTAGCGATGGTGACTCTTCATCCCATTCAACAAATATGGATGTAGGAGGAATGGATCTTGAAGGCTTCATTGAGCATTTTCAAAGCTCAAGATTGAAGATGAAGAAAGAGATTCAAAGGCTAAAAGGAGAGAATCTCAAGCTATCCACCGAAGCTACTCACTTAAATAAAGAAGTGAAGATAGCCAAAAGGAATGAGGAATTGATGGAAAAGGAGCTTGAAGAAGCTTGAGAGATCATTGCTAAGATGACTTCAAGCACGAATAAACTTGACCACATGTTGGGAGTTGGCAAGAGGCCAAGTGATAAGAAAGGTCTTGGCTATGAAGATGACAAGGAGACCTCATCCTCAAGCAAGATTGTGTTTGTCAAGAGTTTGGATAACAAAGAGCCTCCACCCCCACAGCATCCTAGGAAGAAGATCGACCTAGGAGAGTGCTCTAAAGATCCTCAAGTCAAGGTAGCATAAGGGAAACAAGCTCAAGCTCAATCAACAAGGGTGCATCAAGCAAGTTTCCCTCAACCCAAATACCATCAAGCCAAGAAGCAATTCATGCAAGGTCAATCAAGGAAGCAATTCATTCCAACTCAACAACAAAGAAGAAGAGAACCAATCCAACACCAAAGACAAGCTCAAATGCGTGGAAAAGCCCCTTTGTACTCACAAGGGCATGGTATGTCTTCTTACTTTATTCCCACTTGTCACTTTTGTGGTGTTGATGGTCACATTAGACCTAATTGCTTCAAATACATTGAAATGTGTAGAATCAAGAGCATGATTGAAAGAAATAGAGCTAGAGCTAAAATGCATGTTCCTAGGAAATCTAGAGCAAATTTGCATGATCCTAGGAAATCTAGAGCCAATGTGACTAATACCACTAGGAATGAGAACATTACACCTAGGTGGATTAGAAGGGATAAATATTCTTGCTATGTGGCTCAAATTGCCTTGAAGGCAAATGCCTCTAACACTTGGTATTTGGATAGTGGGTGTTCTAGGCATATGACGGGGAACAAGAGCTTCTTTAAATCCCTTGTCTTGGAGGATGGGGGATTTGTCACCTTTGGTGATGGATCTAGAAAGAAAGTCATAGGGAAAGGAATCATTTCCATTCCCGACTTACCCTCTTTGTCCAATGCTTTACTTGTTGATGGCTTGCAGGCCAATCTTATAAGCATTTCTCATCTTAATGATGATGGACTCTCCGTCTTGTTTAACAAAAATGATTGCTCTATTTTAATGCCAAATGGACAAACCTTGCTAAAAGGAAAGAGATCTAGTGACAATTGCTATTGTCTTGAAGCTAGTGTTATCTCTTGCAATATGTCCAAGTGTGAGGAAATTGAGTTATGGCATCAAAGACTTGGCCACATGAACTATCGAGATTTGAGGATCATAGATAAGTTCAAGGTTGTGCTTGGCCTCCCTAAGCTTGGGAAGAAAGTCGATGGCGTTTGTGGACCTTGTCAACAAGGGAAACAAACCAAAAGTATGCACAAGAAAGGCAAGTATCTCGCCACCAAGGAGCCATTAGAGCTTCTACATATGGACCTTATAGGTCCCATGCAAACCGAGAGTCTCGGTGGCAAGAGATACATTTTTGTTTGTGTTGATGATTTTTCTAGATTTACATGGACATATTTTCTTAGAGAAAAATCTGAAACATTTGAAAATTTTAAAATGCTTTGCACTAAAATTCAAAATGAAAAGAACTCACACATTAAAAGCATTAAAAGAATTAGGAGTGACCATGTGAGGGAATTTGAAAATGCTTATTTTGAAAGCTATTGCAATAGCTTAGGCATTTCCCATGAGTTTTCGGCTCCTAGAACTCCTCAACAAAATGGGGTTATTGAGAGGAAGAATAGGGTCCTTCAAGAGATGGGCCGTGTGATGTTGCTTAGCAACAATGTCCCTAGGAACCTTTGGGCCGAGGCCGTCAATACGGCTTGCTACATAGGAAATAGAGTCTTCCTAAGGCCCGGCACTAGGCAAACCTCCTATGAATTATGGAAGGGTAGGAAGCCAAATGTTAGCTACTTCCACTCATTTGGGAGCAAATGCTACATTCTAAATGACCGAGATCAACTTGGCAAGTTTGATGCCAAGAGTGATGAAGGGATTTTTATTGGCTATGCCCTTAATAGTAATGCCTACAGAGTTTTCAATTTAAAAACTCGGAGTGTCATGGAATCATCTAATGTCGTCATAGATGATTGTAGGCCTAAGACTAGAGACCATGATGAGGAGGTCATTGTGCTTGATGATCCTTTCTTGGAGAAGAATGGTGAGACTTCAATTGATGTGAAGTCAAGTCTTGATGAAAAGGTCATCCAACCTCTTGATAGAGATCCATCTTTGGACTCTAAAGAACCCGCTCCATGGGTTAGACATCTCCACAATAAGAATGACATTCTTGGAGATATGAATGAGGGTGTTAGGACTAGGCGTCAAATAGCTAATCAAATTAGCTATACTTGCTACACCTCTCAAATTGAACCCAAAAAGGTTGATGAAGCCTTGAATGATGAGTTTTGGGTTCTTGCCATGCAAGAAGAGCTAAACCAATTTGAAAGAAATGAGGTTTGGACTCTTGTTCCTAGACCCAAGGATACTAATGTCATGGGCACCAAATGGGTATATAGGAACAAGTCGGATGAAAATGGCAACATTGTGCGCAACAAGGCTAGACTTGTTGCACAAGGATACTCTCAAATTGAGGGTATTGACTTTGAGGAGACTTTTGCTCCGGTTGCCCGTCTTGAGTCCATAAGGCTTCTTTTGTCCATATCATGTGTGCACAAGTTCAAATTGCATCAAATGGATGTTAAAAGTGCCTTCCTCAATAGTTTCTTGCATGAGGAAGTGTTTGTTGAGCAAACCAAGGGGTTTGTGGATCCACACCACCCCAATCATGTCTATAGCCTCAAGAAGGCTTTATATGGGTTGAAACAAGCACCTAGGGCTTGGTATGAGCGCCTCACTCAATTTCTTGTTGACAATGACTACACTAGGGGTAGTGTTGACAAAACTTTATTCATCAAGAGGAACAAAGATGAGCTTTTCATAGCTCAAATTTATGTTGATGATATTGTTTTTGGCTCCACCAACAAATCCAAAGTCTAAAAATTTGTTGATGTCATGTCTCATGAGTTTGAGATGAGTCTTGTTGGGGAGCTCAATTACTTCCTAGGTTTGCAAATCAAGTAATTGCATGATGGGATTCGCATATCCCAAGCTAAGTAAGCTAAGAACCTAGTGAAGAAGTTTGGCCTTGAGAATGCCAAACATTGTGACACACCCATGAGTACCACCTTGAAACTAAGCAAGGATGCTAGTGGCAAGAGTGTGGAACAAAGTCTTTATCGTGGCATGATTGGTAGCTTGCTTTACTTGACCGCAAGTAGGCCCGATATAGCCTTTAGTATGGGTGTGTGTGCTAGGTACCAAGCGGATCCCAAGGAATCCCATCTCTCCTCCGTGAAGAGAATCATTCGATATGTGAATGGGACATCCAACTATGGGATATGGTACTCTTTTGACACTAATGCTAGCTTAGTTGGCTTTAGTGATGCAGATTGGGCAGGAAATTGTGATGATAGGAAAAGTACATCTGGCGGTTGCTTCTTCCTAGGTAACAACTTGGTCTCATGGTTTTGCAAAAAGCAAAATTCCATCTCTCTATCCACAGCTGAAGCGGAATACATAGCCGCCGGGAGTGCTTGCACACAACTCCTTTGGATGAAACAAATGCTCGTGGATTATGGCTTTGATTAAGGTATTCTAACCCTCTATTGTGACAACATGAGTGCAATTAACATTTCAAAAAATCATGTCCAGCACTCTAGGACAAAGCATATAGACATTAGGCATCATTTCATTAGAGAACTAGTTGAAAACAAATGCATTGCACTTGAGCATGTGGGCACTAATGATTAACTAGCGGATTTATTTACAAAGCCCTTAGACTCAACTAGGTTCAAGTCACTTAGTAGGTCTATTGGGATTTGTCATATGCCTTGATGTGTTTTGGTGATTGACCCTTTATGGGGAACTCAAGCAAAGAGAGCAACCTTGCATGTTTGAATAAGCAAAAACTTGATCAACTTTATGCTTCTTTATTAATTGCTTGAGTATTCTTGGTTGTGCTTATATATATAATCTTATATGGCTTTTTATTCAATAAGTGTGCCTTGCTTGGTTTGTAATCCATGTCACCTCTATGTTCAAACATGCATTTTTGGATTAGGAGAATTGATTGGGAAGTACATTCGAATGACCTAAAATTTATCTCCATGACATGTGAACTTGATTTTGACATGCTCAAAATGATATGCATGAAATATGTTTTGATTGCTTGAATGCAAATGTGTGTGTATGCAAATGAGAAGACTAATCAATAAGGATCTTGGATCCACGTAATCAATAAGGATTTTATATCCAAACTAGTCTTCTCTCTCTCTTCTTAATGATTAATCAAGACTACTATCATACGGACAAATTATCCGGAAAAATCTAAAAGGATCTCTTGATCCAATGTCTTGATTTGCTTTTGAGGTTTGATATAGTTTTGTGTGCGTTGAAATTTCTTTTCAAAATACTATATCATGTTTCTTTATGGCAAAAGGGTGCAAATTGGTTTGAATTCCCTTGGAACCCTTTTTGATGTTCTCTTTGCCAAATACCATTTGCTTGAACCATGATGCTACATGTCTTACATCCAGAGCAACTAAGTCACACATTTTCTTCTAAACAATAAAACCCTCAATGATTCTCTCTAAATTAATTGAGTTGCATAAAGTTGTTGTATATGATTATGCACTTATCTTGCACATAGCTCTCTTTGCTAAAGTGACCCGGTTGGGGAATACTCATTTGCCTATCTCATGACAAAAAAGGGGAGTAATGTGGTTTTATTTAAGGGGATTGCATATTTGGAGAGATTGTTCCATTGAGGGGGAGTAACCTATATAGGGGGAGCATTTGCATGTTGCATGTTGAAGTTTTTTTTATTATGCAAATTGCTCTTATTTATTTATCTCTCTTGATCACCTCACATACACTTGTCTTGGAAAGTGTAGTCTCATTGTTTTGTAGGGAAGGTGGCTATTCTACAAGAGCTTGAAGTTTTGAAGACCTAGTATATAGGTATCTTTTTGTAATGTAGAATATCTTTTTGTTGACCTTAAGTTTTTACTTTTTTGTGAGGATGATTTGTGAGTGGTGGTTTTGTCACGAAATTTCCAAAGGGGGAGATTGTAAGTTCCTCATATTTTGATTGGCTTATTTCGTTGACAAACCACATTGGGGATTATTCTTTGTAAGGGTAATTTAGGTCTCTTGAGTGTGATCAAGCTTCAAGGACATCATCTCTCTCAAAGAGCACTTCAAAGGTATCTCACTAGTTTAACTTTCTTTGAAGAGATCTAGTTGCACACACTCACTTGCATGCATTATTGTTCTTATCTTCATGTTATTGAATGATGTATTGTATGCCTCTTTTCACACTCCACACTTGCTCATTTTGCACATCACTTAGTGTGTTGAGTTTGCCCAGAAAAGAGAATTTCTTCTCTTAGCGCGGCCTAGACCGCTTGGCAAGACATGCTTGCACCGCGGCATACAGAGCGGTATACCTCAGCAGGGTCATGCTTCCTGTACCGCTTCCTGTACTCTTGCACGCAAAGCGACCCAAGTCGCGGTGTTGTCCAGTAGGCCTATGTTACCCATACCGCGGCCTATGCACCTGCATGCACAGCGCCCTGCACCGCGTTGTTGTCCAGACGGTGCACTGCTGTGTGTACCGCGGTCTGGACACTTGCCTGCGACGCGGTCCATCTAGCGGTATTGACGGGATTTTGTGCCCTAAGTTCAAAACGACGTTGTTTCAACTAGGGCTCCCTTATATATGCTCTATCTTCTTCCTTGCTCGTTTTTATGAGTTCAAGAAGCCATTTTTAATAGGCCAAGCTTCCCTTAGAGAGAGAAACTCCCAAGAACTCATCTTTACTCAACCAAACACAAATCTATGTGCATTTAACCTCTTCAAGCATTATCTCATCATGGATTCTTCTTACTTTCATTGACTAGGTAACTTTAATATGCCCTAAATCTCATTGTATTTATTTATGTTCTTGTTTGCCTAGGGTTAGCTCTTTTATGTGATTTTATTGCATATCTTTATGTTTATTGGCATTTATAACATGATTGAGTTGTTGTTTGTTGGTTGAGAGCTTTGTTCATTATAGCTAGCATTTAGGACGATTTTACCCTTCTAGCTAAATCTTTATGCATTTGCATTTAGATATTGATATCTAGGATTTGCATTTATTGACATCTTTAAATCCTTAGATAAGCATTTATTGTTGCCTAGCATTAATTGCATGTTTGAATATCTTTTACATATTCACATAGGTTGTTTAACCTCTTCATTGATTGTTAAGCTTTGTGGCTAAGTGAGTTAGTGCACAAGCCTGTGGTCAAGAATCACTATTAAAGGCCCGTTGGGTAGAGTGAAAGGGTTAGTGACCAAGTAGGTGTGACTTGAGGTCAACCTAGGTTGTAAACTTTTGTTCAAATAGTGGATTTGAGGACCGTATGTGGCTAGAAGGATAGCCCGTGAGTTTTGCCCAGTTGGAGGGTTTTCTCACGTAAATCAATCCTTGTGTTTTTATTGTTTTCCGCATATTTATATTGGATTGATTGATTGCTAATATGGAGTAGGATTATTAAAATTGATTAAGTCGAAAAGTTGGTAATAAATCAACTAAAACCTATTCACCCCCCACCCCCCCCTCCCCTCTAGGTTGTATTAGACACACTTTGTGTATTTTCAACATGATTAGTGGCTCCAGAGTCTATAATCCAAGAATCAGTAGAATCTGCCAGAAAACATGTTTCTAGATAATTAACATTACCTTCTTCCTTCTTTTTCTGGGACTTTGGGCAATCTCTTTTCCAATGTCCCTTTTTACCACAAAGGAAGCATTTCCCTTTGATCTTGGTTACTTTCTTGGTTTCCTTCTTGGTAGGCCCAAGTTTCTTTTTCTTCTGTTGTTTCTTGACCTTCTTACAGGTCTTAACAGTAGCAACTTTACCAACCAAATGAATCTCTTGACCTTTGTTTTTCACAAGGATCTTTTCAGCGCTTTGAACATCTTGCATCAGGCCCTGCAAGGTGTATTCCTTTTTGTTCAAGGTGTAGTCCAACTTGAACTGATCAAAGGAATCTGACAGTGAGTTAACTACCATATCAATTTTGGTGTCACCATCAATCTCAGCACCATTTAGTTCAGCAATATTGAGATGTGCTATGACTTTCATCATGTGATCTTTCACAGATTGTCCAGGTTTCATCCTAAGATTCATAAAAGCAGTCACTGCCTCTCTCTTAGTCGTCCTAGACCTCATAGCAAACATTTCCTCTAGAGACATCATTATATCAGCAGCGGACTCCATTCCTTTATGTTGCTGTTGCAATACGTCGGAGATAGTGGCCATAATGTAACATTTTGCCATATCATCAGAAGTCTTCCACTGCTCATACTCATCTCTTTGCATCACATTAGATTCATTATTAGGAAGGGGTGGTTTAGGAATGGTCAGAACAAACTTATGTTTTTCACTTTGCATCAACAACCCAATTTTCCTTTTCCATGTTACGTAGTTATCTCCAGTTAAGGTGTTATCTTTCAGGATGTTCATAAGTGATGGGGTCATGATTTCTGATTAAAACAAAAACATATATAAGTAAATAATCATGATAATAGCACTTTTAAAATTTTATCTTGAATTAAAATAAATAATTCAATCATAAAAATTCAACGGTGATCCAACACCCATAAATATTACGCCTCATTTGGGAGTTCGCACTATTTACTAGTTAGACTAGGTCCCACCTAATTGTTAACATAACAACCAGCGTTTTTACTTTTAGCCTTGTAATTTTTATTAACAAGAAATCTTGGGAGGATATTAATAAAATTACATTGAGTGTGTTACCAAGATATCGACCATCAATTTTCTCTCACGAAAATCCCTCCTTGGGGAGTAGATTTCGTTTAAGTCAATTGTCTAGTCTATCCTTGTAAGGAAGTATATTGTTAAATTCCATTTATGGACGCCCCTTGGGGGGATTACCAAAAATAATAAAACTCAACTAATCTTGGAGGCCATAGGCGTTCTTGCACACCTTCTCCCACTCAATTATTTAAGGCGTGTGATTAAATCCCAAAGAATGATTTTTACCAAGTTATCTAGATGCCAATTAGATACCTAAATCATTCAATGCATGTTCATACCAAAAGAGATATATGAGTGGCACTCATATTCTAAAATGTCATGTTATCATACAACAACAAATATTGTAATATTTAAGCAAAAATTAAATAGCAACAATTTTGGCCCATCCTAGAAAAGCAAGTAAATTACAATTGTTAGGAATACAAGAACTTCAGGTGGCCATAAACCATACGCTCATCCCTCGGCCTCCTCCCATGGACATGCACAGCCCACAACCCCACAAAGGGGCTGCCTTGCGCAGCCCATAAGGCCACACAAGGCTGCCGTGCGCAGCCCACCAAGGATTGGGCTTGCCATACGCAGCCCAATCCAGTCCTAGGGTGCGCACGGTGCTCATTCTCGGTTCCGGTTGCTTCGTTTTTCTTCGTGTCTTCGAATTTTCAATACCCGAATACATTACATCATATTACGAATAAAATACTGCAGCAAATTTTTTTTTTTTTACTGCAATGAGATTTATAAAAAAAATACTGCATCTGATTACAAAAAAAAATACTGCACTTATTTTACATACAAAAAAAAAATAAAACCCTAGCAACTACCAAGAATGAATTATGGCGATAATAGACCACCCTTCTTGTTACAAATTCGAAACAAAAATTACATTGAAATTCTATGACCAAAATCGAGCAACAACAATTCACTTTATAAAACATATATAAATCCATACATTCAACATGTAATTATATATGCGAATACCTAGAGTGTCATCTCTTTCTAAAACATGTATAATCACAATAAAAAAGAAATAGATTCACGTATATATACGTTAATTAATTAAAAGGTACAATCAAGGCTCTGATACCAATTGTAGGGAAAAATCGATATAAAACGCAGCGGAAGAAACGAAAAATAGATTTCGTATGGTTTTAAAATTTTTCTCAAAGTTGAACCTTAACCTTTTAATTAATTAAACTCAAATATATACGGTTAGAGTTAAATACCTCTTGACGCGTGATCCGATTGACTTACGTCGATTGGTAATCCGTAAAATCTTTTCCGATGCTGTGAACAGTACCCAAGTGAACAGTACCCGCGTGAACAGTGATCGTGAACAGTTATCGTGAACAGTACCCCCGTGATCTTCCAATCCGAACACGTACGTGAATCACCTAGGAGCGTGGTCTCCCTTTTTCTTTGAATTGCAAACCTGAGAATGGATGAACAAAGTTTTCTTTTTCTTTTGTTAGTCACAAAACAATCAAAAGAAGACAAAAATTATTCCGGTCACTTTTGAGTTCTCAATCTAATGATCGAAACTCGCGTGAACTTAATTCGATGTTGTACACACAAGCTTATTGATGAACAAGCAATCAGTGTACTATCAAAGAATAATCTCTTCTCTCTTTTATGTTTAGTAGAATAAAAATTATCATTTTCTATGAATTGAGAAGAAGAAGAAAAATTGAATCATTCAATCAACTATTGTGACCGAATTCTATATGTGGTATTATATAGGTGGCCGAAATTTTGCTTCCTCTTCTATTTAGGATTGCCGAAATCTTCCTCTAAATGGACTAGGGTTGCCGCAAATCACATACCAAAAAGAGTTTGTGTTGCACCCTAATTTCTATCAACCTTTAGACTTCAAAACATAATCCAACTCATCGATATTTTTATTCTTTCATTGACTAAATAAAAAGACTTCTTATTTGATTAAATAAATAAAATTAATTAATTATTTTCTTAGCAAACAAGTCTTTTACTTTTAATATACTACTACCAATAGTATAACTTTAGGAAATATATTTCCTGATCAGAAAAAGATTTGTTTCTTAATTAAACAATTAATTAATAAATTAACTAATTCTTATTTAATTAAAACAATGAAACAAAATAATATATTAGATTAATATATACACCTTGCCGCCCCACTTATATAAATGGGCCATATATTATTTTCTTATTTCATTTAATCCATTGGACTTTAAATAAAAGCCCACATGTGAACCAGACCCATTCTTACTAAAAGAAACAAGCCCACATGTCTCCTTTTAATATATTAATATAATAGTGCAGCCCATTAATTAAATAATAGACATATTATATTCTTGATATATTAAAAACAATTCTAGATAGACCCTTAAATCGGCCCGGTAGAATATATCAAGTGATCCATGCAAATACGTGTGGATTGGGGATCTTGGCGGGCTATCTAAATTTAAGTTTCAATAGACACAACCTAATCACAATCAACAAATGATTCACTTAGGTCCAATCTATTAATTTTAACTCATTCCACTAAAGAGCTAAAATTGAACTCTTAAATAAAGATAGAATAACGAGATGTTTCTCATTCATACCCTAGACAATCTTATAGGAGATGGTGTATCCTCGTGAATTATATCAGTAATCGCCAAGAGCTCATAGACCGCATATAGCTCTCCACGTTACCATATTTCCTCATATGACCACATTTCGAACTTGGATACTTTGACTTGTCCAGAAGCCATGTTTTCAATAATCATTATTGAAAACTCAACGTTTAGATTTAATATCCAATACCTCAAAACATCCATATGATGATATTATACTCTCATTTAATAAATGGAGCCACGATGTCTATATCTATAAATGAAGTCCTCTATCGATTAACAAATGTATACCACCAAACTATCGAGGATAGACTATGCTATATAATCGTACTCATTGATAGCTCTAATGATAACACTTGCAACCATAAGTCCATCATTTATCTCAGGATTAAGATAGACTCTCCGATTGTCCTCTTTAATGAAAAGACTTATATCTGGTGACGGTTCTAGATAAAGTATTTCATTGTGATCCAGTTCAATGCACCTAGTGCACTAGATTCTTTTACTCGAAAACCTTTCGATGATTTTAGACTCATCATATTCATTTGATCCCACTCAAATGCTAGTAAAAGAATTCTACAACTTTAACAAGATAGAGGTGTCCAACCTTTAACTTAAGTTGTGAACGTTATTCAAGACTAACTAAAGAATTGTGTCTACCTCATACATATCCGGATGTATGAACAATTTTTCATGTCTCATAGTCTTTTGACCTTATGATTATTTACCTTGACAATTATAATAATAAATGCTATAAGTAATTGTAAGAATCAGAATTTACTTTATTAATATGAGAAGATTGTCAATTACAATATTACACTCTTGCCATTGAGCATAATCCTAACAATCGCCCGCAACGAGACAAATTATCATCTACAGCAACACTCCCATCTGTGTCAGAATCTGAATAAACTATCTGGCGCTTCACTAAGAGTTTCATTGGAGCCTGAATAAGGCGATTATCTGGGCTATCAGTCGGGACTTACCCAGTAGGATGTATTGTTTGGTCATTTGGTCGGGGAGTCCGGTCGCCAATCTCGACCTGGTTAGTTGGCTAGGATTCTCAACCGCCAGTTTGGATCTTTTCGGATGAAAAAAAAAAAGGATGCACAGCAGATGGACGGTCCCTCATACTCTTGGAGCGTAATTCTCTTGAGATCAACTCCCTTATTGTCCCCTGATCATCATCCTCTTCAGCTGTGTCGTCTATTCTGACCCCCACAAAATGTGAGGCTGGTCTTACTTCAACTGTGACCTTTTTACTTAAACGGGGGGCATTGGAAGCTGAGGTACCCTCCGCTGTCTTGGCTACCTTCCTAGCAGCCGACTCGTTAGTAAACTTCCTTTTCGAATCCCTCTAGGGATGTAATGTTTACTTCCCTGTGTTTGTTCGGGAGGGCCTGAATAAGTATTAAGGTTAGGCTCATATGTGTGTTCTATCAAGTCCTGCTCGGGGGGAGCAATTCCTTGAGCCAATTGGGCAGCAGCTTCCATTCGGTTAGTTTTATTCATGCTCTTAGCCTTCTCGACTTGCTCACCAGCAACAATGTCGTGATCATACACTGAAAAATATATCCAAGCAGTGTCAAAAGGGTATATGTGATTAATGTAGGTTAAACTTAAGAAAACACGAACTTAAGTAGCCTGCATTGATTGGAAATAACGGGGAAAAGTTTCAATTTGATTAGATCCATCTCTACGAACAACGCGAGACTATCCCTAGCTTCCCTAGATTGAGCAGCTTGAATCACCTGAATGGCTTGTCTTTCAGTTAGCATGGCATGAGATTTATTCCAGATTCTGGGCTGCTAAAGTGCCTTGAGACACTATTCCTGGTCAAGTTTTGGCAGGGGTCAGCCACTATTGTTTCGTACCAATCACCCTTGACGAAGAACCAATTGTTCGTTCAATACTTATTTGATGTAGGAAAGCCCCAGATGAAGCTCTTGTGCTCTTTACTTGATGCGGGAGGAGGTCTTTCATCTTATCCGCTGGAATCTAGTGACTAGGGGAATTGGATTGGAGGTGGAAGATGCCACCAATATCCGTTCGGCAAAGAGTGTAAAAATTACTAATTCCTTGGGAGGTCAGGGGGTACTTAGTACTGATCAGTTGCCATAAATGTCACAAACTGATCAGAGTCCTGTAAGAATTGGGAACTTTGAGCAGGAGTAATCCCAGCTTCTGCCAAGAATCCGACAATGATGGGCTGAAAGGGCAGGGTCACCCCTGAAGTGAGCATGATCCCATAAATAGCAACATCGTCTTAGGTAGGTTCCAGATGGTGCGACGATCACTTAGGAAAAGCTCCATTGAACGGGGAATATCGAATCTGTCGATGAACTTCATAACCTCTTGATTGGTCACCGCATTCACTTCAGAATCAAAGGCATGTGGTTGATCAATAGAGAACCACAATAGGTGTGCTCAATGCCTTTTATGGACATCTTCTAACTTTAGCAATTGAGAGAGAATCTTCAATCTGATCGGTGGAGAGTCCTTAGCAATTGCCTTACCACATCGACCGGTGCCTACTGTCCTCGATATCTCTAGGCATGTACCAGCAGAAGAAACGTTTGGGTTAGAACGGGAAGATTGAAATCCACGACGTGTAACCGAATAATTAACACTGAAAGCTATAGGTTGAGTTAGAGGAGTAAAAGCTTGGGAACGGCTTCTCAATATAAACTAGATCTTATCAGCATTTTCTTTATCACCCATCTCAACAGCACGTATAACATCTCAACAAAACGATGACGAGTAATAGGGTTCATACCTGGGTATTGCAAGCAGACGAGAAACGACACGAGAGCTGGAGTTGATGAAGTCGAAGATCTGGGTATAGCAGAGGATTTTGGAAGAACATTCTGGTAATCAAGAAGAGAAAAGTTAGAGCGAAGCTTTGGAGAGTGAAAGGTTAAGTAAGAAGCTTTAGAAAAAGGGAAAATGAAAAGTTTTCGAAAACATATAGTGGGAGGTGACGTCATCCCACTTTTGAAAAAAGCGCACGTGAGAGTGGGGGTTGGTGCACGAATTCCTAAAGTCACACGCCACTAGCAACTTGATAGACGTCGTTTGAGGAAAAAACGAGCAGCCACTAATCTCATCATCATGTCACGTCATTTAGATAAAATCGAGTGATTGTGGCTGGGAACAAATGCTTAACTGCTAAGCATAAATGAGTATTAATGAACTACAAGACAAAAAAGAGAACCAAGTTAAACATACCTTACCGAGCGAGTTCTTTTTGCCGAACAAGATGCTCGGTTCAAATGTTTAAGGAGTATTGTTATTAGTAAAATCTGAAAGGATGACAAGTCAGTAAGATTACCATAATACGCGATAGTCAAAGATACCACGTCACCAAAAGTCAAATTGAAGCGGACCAACCTTAGTTGACCAAAGATGACTCACAAGACATGGTCGGGTCTACCCAAATGATCGGGTAAAGATAACTTGATCGGGGTAACCAGATCGATTGGTGAAGATAATCTGATCGGGGCGAATAGATCGATCGGGAAATTAGGTATATCGGGTAAAAACCTCTGGTCGGGATCAAGCACCTGGTCGGGGTAAATAAGATCTGGTCGTGTTAGACAGTTGGTCGGCTAATCGACACCTAGACGATATTTAATTTAATACGTCCACGACTCAAATACATAGAGAAAGACTCTGATTCAAATAAGGAGTAATTAAGTACATTCTGACAAGGAAACAAATTTCCTTAAAAGATATCAGAGTCCCAACCAGGCAAGAGATCTACTTCAATTAATTCGTAGAAGAAGTGAAACGAGGTTCTATTAAAACTTTACCATCTTTCCTTACTTGTATACCAATAATTAGGGTTCTATGTACATATAAATAGACCCAAGAAAACTATTGTAATAGTTAATGTAATATTACACAGAAAGAGTAAAAAGAGAGAGCGACATCACGCGAGAGAGTGAGAGAGAGAGAGCTTGAGTGTGTAATTACTACATTCATAAGGATTTTCCTTCTCGCCGTCACCGGCAACCATGGACGTTTCCTCAACTTGTGGTTTTACCATATAAAACCGTATGTCTCGCATGTTTAATTCTTTTGTATTGATAATTCTATTATCAATTCATAATAGCTTGTTGGACGCGTGATCAACTTTACGTAATCCCCAAAAATCACCGTCAACACATTGAAATGACTATATTTAAATAATTTAATTTAATAGTTTTTTTTATAAAAAAATTATTGTCATTTTTAAATTCTAATACCTAATAGCAATTTGGTCTTCTTATTAGTTTAATTTTAATAGTAGTGGAGATTCTCGGATGGTAAGTGTATACTAATTACTATAAGAGGTATTATTGTATTAACTCACCTACTCTCTCTTTTTACACGTTTATAAAGTTGGTATTATAATCAAGAAATTGCAGAGCGGGTTTGATTCATTTGTTTAGTTCATTCCATCATATCTGCATCTTCCTTTCACATTCTAGGCATCTACCAACAGCTGTTTTCATATAATCCCCATCAAAAAATTTAACACAATTAAGGAATTAATTGGATCTTTAGCATGTTGCATATATGGAATCAAGTTTTCCAAAATTTATGTTGACTGTTTTGAAGATTGAATGTTAAAAGAAAAACCTGCAGAGATTGAATAAATTCAGCAAGATTAGAAATCGAAGAAACATTCATGGTCGTTGTTAAGGTGAGAGAGAGAGAGAAAAATTAAAAGAAAACATGACCATTCATTTATTTAATTACCACATATTGTCACACTATCCCCGGGCAGTCAGCCGGAACCAAAAGCTCCACAGACGGAGGACAAGACTCTGGCCAATAACAGTCCTCAATGGAATACAGAGCCACTTTAGCTAAACTGTGGGCGACCATGCATATATATCCGCCTTCCTAGACACAAACTAGACAGAAATAGCACAATAGAGCTCACTTTACACTACACATGTCACCAACAGTTGTTATCAAATATTTACGGTAGAGGTTGTTCACAGGCGGGATTTTGTCCATTAGGGTTCTCCTTTTCCGGTGAATCAGCGGTCTCGTGAATAGTAACAACATGGTTGCTATCATGACCATCTAAAACAGGTTCAACACTTATAGCTGTATGAAGCAAATTGTGGGGTTGATTCAACTCATCAGGTGAGACACTCATCGCTTCCTTTATCTTGTTGAAATGTGCTAGGTTGGACAATTCATGCACAGCTTCAGAGATTTTTTCAACGCAACTAACAACTTCAATCAGTATTGAAGCAACTGTAGCAGATGACAGGATAGCTTGTATGTCTACGTTGTTTAATGAGGCAGATTCAAGTGCAATTTTTAAGTCATTGGCAGCGTTCTTGGAGCTCTCCACGTAAGCATTGGCTGATGAAAACGTCGAATCCGACATGGTTTTGATGGCCGATGCCAATGCTTTCAGTGCCTTGCCTGATTCTGAACTCATTTTCATGCATACATCTTGGATTGTGTCATTGAATTCTGGTGATACCTGAAACATCAATAAAAATAATAATTAATAGATTGGATTGTGAAAGCACTTACTTTAATTGAAAATTTTCAATTTTGAGAACTTGATATATTTTGTCAAATAGGTCAAAACGCGTATAAACAAAACTTTACATAGATAATGATATATCTCAAAAGGGTCCAACTGAATTTGAGTTCTCTTTTAATTCCTGCGTTATTTATTTTTTAGAATATTATTATTATAATTATTAAAAAAGAAATTAGTATTATTCTAGATTGCTCTCCAGTCTCCTCCTCCATATATATCAAAGTGTAGACATGAAGAGAGTCGAGTAGTACTCGAATGTCTGAACCGATGTAGACATTTAGAGATTCAATTTTGTAAGCACATTCTCGAGCAAGATCTCCAACCTTCAAGCATTGTTTCCATGGATGCCGGAGCCGGAAATGGCCATGTGGTGGTTCCAATCTTGCAAAATTTGCCTGCAAAAATAAGATTATAACATAATCACAATTCACATGTATATTTATATTTACGATCAAGTGGAATGGTTATACCACCGCCCAATATGACTCGGTGGTAAGAATACTTATTCGGTCCGCCAGATTAGAAAAAAAAAGGTTAATGAAAAGAGAAGCTATACTGTACTCACCAAAGATTGCTCTGTGTTCTTTGAGTTGAGAACAATTTTGCACTCTTGAAGAAATGGTTTGTCCTTCTTAGAGACACCACCACCACCACCCTCTTCACTCTCAGAGCATCTTTGAAAATATTCACCTCCAAATTCTGTTATCAAGTCCTTCATTAATTAGTTGAGGAAGACTAGAAGATAATGATGAAATTAGGCAAATTCAATTAAAAAAAAATACCTTCTAGGTAGCTAGCCAACTTTTCGATATTGGAGGCAACCAACTGATGAAGTTCTTGACCAGCCCAAACAGGGCAGACAAAAATGGATACAATTAAACAGATTGCTCCTCCGATTAAGATTGTTGATAGTCTTTTATAGGACATTTCTAATAGGTCTTCCACTCGAGAACCCGAAACCGATACCATGCTGAACGTCAGTATGAATATCAAGATCCCATAGTCGTATCTGGCCTTGATCTATGGGAAGAATCGTGTGAAGGTAGATGCTGCAGCTGCATACACACACACTTATATTATATATATATATATATATATATGAGATCAATTTTTTTTGTTGGTTTTTCTTATTTAACAAAACTAATAACTGACTATTAATTAGCTAGTGCAGAAATATGATGGCTCTAATTAAGCTTATATTATTATTTATAAATATACCTAGTAGGAAGACAAGGATTCCAAGAATAATTGGCTCTCCTTTCTCTCCAGAGAGGCTTGCCAAGTGTTTTGCTCCAATCCCAAGAGCACAAGCTGAGAATGTGGCAAAGCTTCTATTGAGACCTCTGCTCACGGTTTGACCTGGAAATATACATAGACAAATGAAAACAAAAGTATTAAATTTTAAGATTATATAATATATATACATTGTTACCATTTACAACCGAAGCATTTTGAATTGTAAGAAGCAGATAACAATCGCAAGGAGGTCCTACGATCAAATTCACTTACCGACGGTGAACTCAAAGACTACCACCACAGTTAAGACAGCCCCCATGCCTGAAACCCCAAACCATCATAGAGGGGCCTAACATAGTACAGCAAGGACACCAGTGTGAGAGCAAGTCCCACTTTTAGGGAGTGGATGATTCTTTTTGGGTCATCTTGTGCAAGTTTTTGTATGCTCTTCGCGACCAAGATAACTTTCGCCTTGAATCTACTAGGCAAGGCCTTAAGCCATCCCAGTGAAGAGGCAAAATGCCATGCTGCCTTGTATCGAGTTGCTGATTCACCCATCAACAAAGCTTGCTCGTAAATTTTGGATGAACAAAATATAGAAGGATTTAACAAGGTATAGACAGGGGCCAAAGCTTGAAGTTTTTGAATGTGGGTATAAATCGGAAAAAGACAAGTGAAAGGGAAAGAAATGGTTGGCAAGGAAATGCATATGGAGAGTGTACTTGCTGCCCCAATATATAATGCTGCCCCAAAGAAATGAGAGTGTACTTTCTCATTTTGTAGAGTCAAAGGAGAAAATCAAGGAATTTGTGTGCTTTTCTATGTGATTGTTAGTGGTCAAAATTATAAAAATGTAATTAGTATATTAGTATTACTTTTTGTTACGAAGGCAAGAAGATAACTAAGGAGAAGAAAATCAAAGAAATTGTGTGCTTTTCTTTGGGATTGTTAGTGGTTAAAATTATAAGAATGTATTAAATATTAGTACACTATTATTACTTTTGGTTACGAAGGCAAGAAGATAATAAGAATGAGAAAATCAAAGAATTTGTGTGCCTTTCTTTGTGATTGTTAGTGGTCAGAATTATAAGAATGTATTAAGTATTAGTACACTATATTACTTTTTGTTATGAAGGCAAAAAGAGAATAAGGAAAAGAAAATCAAAGAAATTAGTGTGCTTTTCTTTGTGATTGCTATTAGTCAAAATTATAAGAATGTTTTAAATATTAGTACATTATTATTACTTTTTGTTATGAACACAAGAAGATAATAAGGAGGAGAAAATTTAAGAAATTTTGTGCCTTCCTTTTTGATTTTTAGTGGTCAAATTATAAGAATATATTAAGTATTAGTACACTATTATTACTTTCTGTTATGAAGGCAAGAAGATAATAAGGAAGAAAAAATCAAAGAAATTGTGTGCTTTTCTTTGTAATTGTTAGTGATCAAAATTATAAGAATTTAAGAATTACTACACTAGTATTACTTTTTATTATGAAGGCAAGAAGATAATAAGGAGGCGAAAATCAAATAAATCGTTTGCTTTTTTATTTTTGTGATTGTTAGTGGTCAAAATTATAAGAATGTAAGTATTAAAGTACTATTAGTACACCATTATTAGTTTTTGTTATGAAGGCAAGAAGATAATAAGGAAGAAAAAATCAAAGAAATTGTATGCTTTTCTTTGTAATTGTTAGTGGTCGAAATTATAAGAATTTAAATATTACTAGAATAGTATTACTTTTTGTTATGAAGGCAAAAAGATAATAAGGAGGAGAAAATCACAGAAATTGTATGTTTTTCTTTGTGATTGTTAGTAGTAAAAATTATAAGGATGAAAGTATTAGACTATTAGTACACTATTATTAGTTTTTGTTACTGAAGGACAAGAAGATAATAAGGAGGAGAAAATCAAAGAAATTGTGTGCTTTTCTTTGTAATTGTTAGTGGTCAAAATTATAAAAAAAATTAAGTATTACTACACTAGAATTACTTTTTGTTATGAAGGCAAGAAGCTAACAAGAAGGAGAAAATAAAGCTTTTCTTTGTAATTGTTAGTGGTCAAAAGTATAAGAATATAAGTATTAGACTATTAGTTTTTGTTATGAAGGCAAGAAGATAATAAAGACAAGAAAATCAAAGAAATTGTGTGCTTTTCTTTGTAATTGTTAATGGTTATAATTATAAGAATTTATTAATTTAAGTATTATTACACTAGTATTATTTTTTTGTTATGAAGGTAAGAAGATAATAAGAGAAAATCAAAGAAATAAAGTGTTTTTTTTTTGTAATTGTTAGTGGTCACAGTTATAAGAATTTAACTATTACTATACTAGTATTACTTTTTGTTATAAGGGCAAGAAGATAATAAGGAGGAGAAAATCAAAGTAATTGTGTGCATTTATTTATGATTGTTAGTGATCAAAAGTATAAGAATGTAAGTATTAGACAATTAGTACACTACTATTAGTTTTTGATACGAAGGCAAGGAGAAAATAAGGAGAAAATCAAAGAAATTGTGTGCTTTTCTTTGTAATTGTTATTGATCACAATTATAAGAATTTATTAAATTAAGTATTACTAGATGTATTAATTTTTGTTATGAAGGCAGGAAGATAATAAGGAGAAAATCAAAGAAATTGTGTACTTTTCTTTGTAATTGTTAATGGTCACAATAATAAGAATTTAAGTATTACTACGCTAGTATTACTTTTTGTTATGAAGGCATGAAGATAACAAGGAGGAGAAAATCAAGTATGTTTTCTTTGTGATTTGTAATGGTCAAAAGTATAAGAATGTAAGTATTAGAGTATTAGTACACTATTATTATTTTTTGTTAAGAAGGCAAGAAGATAAAAAGAACAAGAAAATCAAAGAAATTGTGCGCTTTTCTTTGTAATTATTAGTGGTCACAATTATAAGAATTTATTAATTTAAGTATTACTATACTAGTATTGTTTTTTGTTATGAAGGCAAGAAGATAATAAGAAAAAATCAAAGAAATTGTGTGCTTTTATTTGTAACTGTTAGTGGTCACAGTTATAAGAGTTGAAGTACTAGTACATTAGTATTAATTTTTGTTATGAAGGCAAGAAGATAATAAGGACAAGAAAATTAAAGAAATTGTATGTTTTTCTTTGTGATTGTTAGAGGTCAATAGTATAAGAATGTAAGTATTAGACAATTTAGACTATTAGTACACAACTATTAGTTTTTGTTATGAAGACAAGAAGATAATAAAGACAAGAAAATTAAAGAAATTGTTTGCTTTTCTTTGTGATTATTAGAGGTCAAAAGTATAAGAATGTAAGTATTAGACAATTTAGACTCTTAGTACACAATTATTGGTTTTTGTTATGAAGACAAAAAGATAATAAAGACAAGAAAATCAAAGAAATTGTGTGATTTTCTTTATAATTGTTAGTGGTCAAAACGAATTTATTAATTTAAGTATTACTACACTAGTATTATTTTTGTTATGAAGGCAAGAAGATAATAAGAAGAAAATCAAAGAAATTGTATGTTTTTTTTTGTAATTGTTAGTGGTCACAGTTATAAGAATTTAAGTAATATTACACTAGTATTACTTTTTGTTACAAAGGCAAGAAAATAATGGGGACAAGAAAATCCAAGAAATTGTGTGATTTTCTTTGTGATTGTATAAGAAAGTAAGAATTAGATTATTAGTACACTTCTATTAGTTTTTGATAAGAAGGCAAGAAGATAATAAGGACAAGAAAATCAAAGAAATTGTGTGATTTTCTTTGTAATTGTTAGTGGTCACAGTTATAAGAATTTAAGTAATATTACACTAGTATTACTTTTTGTTACGAAGGCAAGAAAATAATGGGGACAAGAAAATCCAAGAAATTGTGTGATTTTCTTTGTGATTGTATAAGAAAGTAAGAATTAGATTATTAGTACACTTCTATTAGTTTTTGATAAGAAGACAAGAAGATAATAAGGATAAGAAAATCAAAGAAATTGTGTGATTTTCTTTGTAATTGTTTCTGGTCACATTTATAAGAATTTACGTATTATTACACTAGGATAACTTTTTGTTATGAAGGCAAGAACAAAATAAGGACAAGAAAATCAAATAAATTGTGTACTTTTCTTTATGATTGTTAGTGTTCAAAAATATAAGAATGTAAGTATTAGACTATTAGTACAATATTACTAGTTTTTGTTATGAGGGCAAGAAGATAGTAAGGACAAGAAAATCAAAGAAATTGTATGCTTTTCTTTGTAATTGTTAGTCGTCACAATTATAAGAATTTATTAATTTAAGTATTATATTCAAAAGTAGGAGAGTAATCAAAATTTGATTATTTATCTAAAAAACACTGTCCAACAAAGTCACTAAAATTTAGTAATAGCAGTTATCTATAATCAAATTGCATCTTCAATAATTAAATTTGAAGATTAATTTTCAATTATCAAATACAAATTTAACCAAAAACAAATGCTATTGTAATTTTATTTTTCTCTCTCATTTGTGGCTTTTTTGTCTCTTTTTTTCTCTGATCACCTATGTATCATCATTGTTTCGACCCTCAAAAATTTGAATCAGGTAAAATTTATCTCTTCATTACGAATGGATTAATACTCATATCATATACATTCTCTTGTCTTTTATAGTTTTTTTATTTTTTATTTTTTATTTATTTTTACCTTTGAAATAAAAATGAGCGAGAACAGTAAAAAATGTTGTGGGATTAGATTTTTTATTTAGATAAAGTAGATTTTTGATTTAAATAAAGTGTACCATACTACCATTGTGGACTACACAATCATCAAATTTAGCAATCCTCAAAACAATCCTCTAATGCTGAGGTGGTAACTTTTGATGATCCAAATTTGCTTATACCATTGGAGATGCTCTTACTACACTAGTATTATTTTTTGTTATGAAGGCTGAAAGATAATAAGGAATATATCAAAGAAATTGTGTGTTTTTCTTTGTAATTGTTAGTGGTCACGGTTATAAGAATTAAGTATTACTACACTAGTATTACTTTTTGTTACGAAGACAAGAAGATAATAAGTACAAGAAAATCAAAGAAATTGTATGCTTTTCTTTGTGATTGTTAGTGGTCAAAAGTATAAGAATGTAAGTATTAGACTATTAATACACTACTATTAGCTTTTGTTATAAGGGCATGAAGATAATAATGACAAGAAAATCAAAGAATTGTGTGTTTTTCTTTGTAATTGTTAGTAGTCACAATTATAAGAATTTATTAATTTAAGTATTACTACACTAGTATTATTTTTTGTTATGAAGGCAAGAAGATAATAAGGAGAAAATCAAAGAAATTAAGTGCTTTTCTTTGTAAATGTTCGTGGTTACAGTTATAAGAATTTAAGTATTACTTTTTGTTATGAAGGCAAGAAGATAATAACGAGGAGAAAATCAAATAAATCGTTTGCTTTTCTTTGTGATTGTTAGTACTCAAAAGTATAAGAATGTAAGTATTAGAGTATTAGTACACTATTATTAGTTTTTGTTATGAAGGCAAGAAAATAATAAGAACAAGAAAATCAAAGAAATTGTGTGCTTTTCTTTGTAATTGTTAGTAGTCACAATTATAATAATTTATTAATTTACGTATTACTACACTGGTATTATTTTTTGTTATGAAGGTAAGAAAATAATAAGGAGAAAATCAAAGAAATTGTGTGCTTTTCTTTATAATTGTTAGTGGTCATAGTTATAAGAATTTCATTATTACTACGCTAGTATTACTTTTTGTTATGAAGGCAAGACGATAATAAGGACAAGAAAATCAATGAAATTGTTTGCATTTCTTTGTGATTTTTAGTGGTCAAAAGTATAAGAATGTAAGTATTAGACTATTAGTTTTTTTTTTTTGAACATGGTATTAGACTATTAGTACACTATTGTTAGATTTTGTTATGAAAGCAAGAAAATAATAAAGACAAGAAAATCAAAGAAATTATACGTTTTTCTTTGTAATTGTTAATGATCACAATTATAAGAATTTATTAATTTAAGTATTACTATACTAGTATTATTTTTTGTTATGAAAGCAAAAAGATAATAAGGAGAAAATCAAAGAACTTATGTGCTTTTCTTTGTAATTGTTAGTGGTCACAATTATAAGTATTTAAGTATTACTAAATTAGTATTACTTTTTGATACGAAGACAATAAGCTAATAAAGGAGGAGAAAATCAAAGAAATTGTTTGCTTTATTTGTGATTGTTAGTGATTAAAATTATAAGAGTGTAAGTATTAGACTATTAGTGCACTATTATTAGTTTTTGTTATGAATGCAAGAAGATAATAAGGATAAGAAAGTCAAAAAATTGTGTGTTTTTCTTTGTAATTGTTAGTTGTCACAATTATAAGAATTTAAGTATTACCAAATTAGTATTACTTTTTGTTACGAAGGTAAAAAGCTAATAAATGAAGAGAAAATCAAAGAAATTGTGTGCTTTATTTATGATTGTTAGTGATCAAAATTATAAGAATGTAATTTGTAGACTATTAGTACACTATTATTAGTTTTGTTATGAATACAAGAAGATAATAAGGATAAGAAAGTCAAAAAAATTGTGTGCTTTTCTTTATAATTGTTAGTTGTCACAATTATAAGAATTTAAGTATTACTATACTGGTATTACTTTTTGTTATGACGGTAAGAAGATAATAAATAAGAGAAAATCAAAAAAAATTGTGTGTTTTTCTTTTTAATTGTTAATGGTCAAAACTATACGAATGTAAGTATTAAACTATTAGTACACTATTATTAGTTTTTGTTATGAAAGCAAGATGATATAAGGACAGGAAAATCAGTCAAATTATGTGTTTTTCTTTATGATTGTTAGCGGTCATAATTATAAAATTTTAAGTATTAATATACTAGTATTATTTTTTGTGATGAAAGCAAGATAATAAGTACGATAATAAGTACGAGAAAATCAAAGAATTTGAATACTTTCTTGCATATGAAATTATGAATGACCAACTGTGTAAATTTGATGAATTTTTATGAGACAGAACCGCCAGCATGGAAACCGCGCAAAATAACACCAGTATTGGTCTGTGTTGTGATGGAAGGAGAAAGTCAAAGCATTTGCGTGTTTTGTGGTTTAATAGAGGACAAATATTTATCAAAAGATGACTAGTAGACATGGTGTGTGCCGTGAAGGAAAAAGGAGGATTGAGAGGAGACAGTCAAAGCATTTGTGTGCTTTGTGGTTTATTAGAGAACAAATAGCTAATTCTCCTAGATAAATTTTCAAATCAGTACGTACGTATTGATATGACTTCATCAGTGTATTAGATGTGGACCATTAGATTTACATATTTTGACTCAAAGTTTATGCACTTGTCAAAATTTCTCCATGATCAGTGGTCCACATGCAACGCACTGATATAAGTTATATCAGTATGCACTGAAGGAAAAAAGATTATATATATACAGTCATTTTCCCCTTAATGTGTACTGATATAACTTATATCAGTGCATTGCATATGGACCACTGATTATGGAGAAGTTTTGACAAATGCATACACTTTGAGTTACATATTTATATATATATATATATATATATATATATATATATTCTAGCTATTCTCCGGATGGGTTAAAATATGAGTTACCGTCGTGTTTGTATCGACTCAAACTTCAAACATGGCACTCTAAGTTTATTCTTAACCTATAGATGACCCGAAAAACTTATCTTGTCATAAATCAAATCTCAAAAACAATCCATTAAATTATCAAGTTACCTAATGAGACTCATTTAACTCGTTAATTTATAAGTGATAAGTCATGTCAATTATGTTATGTGATAAATCACAATTCCATTAATTTATTTATGTATTTACAATTTTAAAGTAATAAAGTATTTAGGGTTTATTTGTTAAAGTAATTTTAAACGGTTAGCGTTTATCTATTAAAATTCAAAATTATGCTTAAATTATTAAAAGAATTTAAATTTGATAAAAAAAATTATATTTTAAAATTTTCTATAAGTACTTTAAATGTGTAAGTAGTTATTTATCTCTACATAATTATAAATTACATCTTGACATTTAATCGTATTTAAATGCGTTAGCGAGTTAAGAGAGGTTTAATTCAAACACAACCCGTTTATTTAATTGGTTTAACCTGTTAATATGAACCCAATAAAACCTAAACCTAAACCTAAACCCATAAATATCGTGTCATGTCAACAATTGTTAACCCTATATTTCCCTAAATAAGTAAATAAGAAAATGAGAAAATTTTAATTTTCTTTCTATATTGTTTGCTGAAATTCTAAATTTTTATTGAAGAAAAATAAGTTGGCTTCTTAATTCTTATAGAGTTATAGGAAGGTAGTGGTGGGCCTTAATTCTTAATTGTCTTATTGGCTTATTGGGTATTATCGAGTCCTTTTATTGGGTGGATTCTTGCTGGCGTGCGCAGGCACATCAACTAAGCCTAACGACGTGGTTAATATGACGTATATTTCACTGATGATATTATAGATGGTTACTGGACAATGCGCAGTGAAGGAAGAAAGAATATAGGGATATATAACTTGGAAAATCAGAGTGTCATTCCGTTTTTGAGCAGCTATTCAGTATTAGTTTTTATATTTTCTGTTTCTTAAATTCAAATATTTCAGTGTTAATTCTTCTTCGATAACTAAGATTTAAGAATTCCATTTGTTTTAGACAGATATATAAATATATTGCAGATGCTGAAGTTGATTTTAGATAATTTCTGAATTTGTTATTTGATTTTTTTATTGCAAAGAGTGTAATAACTAGTACTACAAGAGATATCTTATCAAATAAATAGATAATACATAAAAAGAGAGATGGATACATGGGAGAAATTTTAATTTTTCTTTCTATATCTGCAGCAATAGATTCATCTTTAACAGAACTCTCCAACAATCAAAAAGATACTATGAGAATCTGTTTTACACTATGAATCAAGATATACTACAATATGGTAGTCTGATCTAAAAATAAATAAATCACAACCTCACTCCAGAGTTCTCACCGTGTATGATGTAATTCTTTTCGCTACTCATCGTACAGCATCAACGACCGAAAGCCGAAACAAAAATCAAACCGCGTAAACAATTTTAGTAACGAAAAACAACAAATTTGTTGTAAACTTACAGCTATTTGTTGTAGTCATCAAGCCCTAAATCTCTCAACGCGTCAGTAGCAGCAGCCTTGCAGCTTTGATGGTTCTCCTTTGCCTGCCTGATAAGTTTCTCAATCCCATTACCGAGCAGAAGGGTTCTGTCCAATGAAAAGATTTGTTACGACATATAGAGATATATATGATATTTTATACAGTAAGGCTTGAGTTTGGAGCATGATTTGAGGGTTGAAAGAAGCTGGGTGTGTTATATAAGCACACTTGTGACTTGCCTGTTTTCTGGGTTTCTTACTACAAGATTGCGGATCATGAAGCAAGAATTCCTCTGCAGTTGAAGTATGCTGGGAAAATTCTGCATGGCTTGAATAGCAAGGTCTCCAGCTCCAGCTTCCATGGCACGAGATGCATTATACGGAGATCTCAAGGACAGTACAGTAATAATAGACATAACCTGAACCATCATTAAAAAAAGGAGCGGTTACAGAGAGGAATTAACATATGAAACGTTAAAGTGTGTATAATAGATACCAACAGAATAAACAAATTACCACAGTTCTTTGAAAGGGGTAAAGGGAACCTAATAATTGATGTCAACAGGCATCCAATCGGTGATCACTGCCATCGCAGTGGAAATTACTTTCACAAGCCTAGGCAAGAGGCGAGGCAGGGCGAAGGCTTGGCACCTTGAGTGTGGTCAGGCACAGTCCCTTCGATCAGGCGAGCGCCTTTTGCGCTTAAGCGCCGAAGCGCCAGGCGCCATTAGGCGACGCTTAAGCGCGCCTGATGCAATTTTTTTTTTTAAAGTCGTTTTGTCCTTTTAAGTAGTCCATAGTCGTTTTTTAAAACAAAACAAAAAAACCTAGAAAACTAAGCAAGCAGTCGTAGAACAAGAAAGTGGAAGTCCCATCTCCTCCAATCTGCTCTCCAATCTCCTGATTCTCCTCTCCTCCTCTCAGTTCGAAGTGAAGACCAAGTTGAAGACTTGAAGACTTGAAGACCAGCTGACCAGGTACGTTATTTTCATTTTTTTTTTCTTTAATTCAATTTTTTTCCAGTATCTCACCATTATCTCCTTCTCTATCCTTAATCTCCAAATATAAGCCATTATGCTGCCGAATTTTTTATTTTTAGTCTCCGGTTAATATATTATCTATTTCTATTAGTTGTTTTGTTGAAAAATTGAATGAATGTAATGTCTATTTTGTTTGATGAGTTGATGTTGGTTGTTGATGACGGATGACCTGAATAGTTGATGTTTATGAATTATGAAATATTTTTGATGTTTATGAAGATAATTTGACATGGGATGATGTTGCTACAGCTGCTGGAGTTGGAGAGTCTAGTTATCTATTTAGAGCGAGAGAAGCTTCTTCATCAAGGGTACCTCAAATTCGACCAAGGAATCAATTATTAGATGAGGAGGAAAGTGAAGAAGAGATTGAAGGGCAAGATAAGGGAGAGCAACTTCAACAAGAAGAACTTCAAGAGGGGATTGGAGGAGATGATGATTTAGAATTCGATTTCGATGCATGATCTTGTTTTTATTAGAATTGTGATTATTTGAATTGTTTTTGCAACTTCAAGTCTATTTTGAACTATGAATTATGATGGTAATTGTTTTTTACTTAATTATTATGTGTTGTGGGTAGTTTTGAAAGTAGTCACTTAAAATAATTATTGGATAACTTAGCTATACGGGTTTTCTTAAAATAGGTGTGCCTCGCTTCAGTCGGGCGTGCGCCTCGCCTAGCGCCTTTGCCTTGAGTCGCCTAACACCTCTGACAACTATGGAAATGACTTTCACAAGCATTATATAGTTTATATATTCAAGTTGTCACAAACTGAGTCATTCAAGACATACAGTTCCCAAGACAATGGTGACATTGTCAAAAATCCAAAATTTAGTGTGGTACATGAAGTTATAAAAATATAAAGCCAATGATTAATCTGACATGTTACGCTATCTGTATCAGTGAGCATTTTCATTGAGCATAGAGCCAAGAGTTACTCTAGATGTAATGATTATGTTGTTATGTGCATTCATATGAAGTTATGAACAATACTTGTTAAATGCTTACCTCTTGCAGGACCGAAGGATCATCTGAGAATCTGGCACACAGTTTGATTAGCCTATCCAATCCTCCCTTCTCAACAATAGAACTCTTATTTGAGTCACTTCCTGCCAACTAATCAGATAAAATGTATAAAAGAAGTGTTTAAATGCTTTAACAAGAAGTAATAGTTACATTAAGATGACAAAATATAGGCTGCTGTTTCTTCAATATAAACTACTCATATTTTGTAGAGCTGGGAGTAAAGGAACATCTGTTGAATGAGAGTATTTGATTTTATGTACTAAAGAAAGATTGATGTTCTACAACTCTTTTGGAAAATGAAAACCCATCTGCACTTAAGTCTTTTGTGCCACCAACAAGGAATATGAAAGATTAAATAACTGGATCTCCAATGGATTCTAAGCACAAGAAGTTACATTGATGGTTCAATTGGCTGCCAAAGAATAAGAGCTAAGCAAATCAATTTCAAATCTTAACAACTCCGCCTCAGGCAAGAGGACACAACGAGAGTTGGTGAAATTATATACGGCAGAATTTCAGGCAGTGCACATTAAAAGACAAACGGAGTTTTCGAACTTGTACCTTGCATAACAAAGAACAGCAAGTTTTAGCTACAGTTTTGTTGCCTTGTTCACCACTGTCATCAATACATCGAAGAAGTGCATCAATGCCGCCACTTTCGGCAATGGATACACATATTTCATCCTGCAGAGAGAGCAAGTTATAGGATCAACAAAAAAGAGCAAATATCCTATACATATGTAAATGTTAACTACCATTATCAGTATCATAAACTAGTCTAGTCATTGGAACTCTACTGGTGAGTTAGAAATAACAAACTAGAGAACACTTATTCTCATTTATCAAAATCACAGAGTTATGCAATAAGATTCAACAAATTTACTGAGTGTATTCAAATTAAGATCAAGTAATGTTTAAATTAAGAACGGGAATTTTTTTTTTTTTTGAAACTAAATTAAGAATGAGAGTTAGTTATGCTATATTGCATGCATATTTGTATATGTGAAGATACATGGGTTCAACTTATTAAAAGAAAAATGAGTATAGGCCATTAAAAGATTTAGAAGCTTCCACGCTAAACCAACAGTGATGTGTACAATATCTAACAGAAATTACTTTTCCATGGATTGTTCATTCATGCTTCACAATCACTGAAGTAGTTGACTGCTAGATGACCTAAAATTTTCTTGGGCAGGAATGATATCAAAGACTCAATCATCAAAACCATCCACAATTTATTCAAAAAAAAAAATGTTTTCCATATGGGAAGCTGGAACAGTATGTCAGACTTGTTGCCAAATGACAGTGCGTGTTCAACAAAAACGGGTAAATTCCTTTAAAGAATTTCTCAAAAAATTTCTCTAACTTCCTACCACAATATTCTTACACTAATCAAAATATTTAGCATTGATATAACATCAAGTGAAACTTAATATCTTATCACAATAGAAAAATCTTACATTGACAGCAACTGCCTTTAACGCAATACTGGCTGCAGCAAGACTGGGTGAGCTAAGGCCTGCTTGTAGTGAATGTGCAAGAGCTCTCGCAATTCCAATTTTGGCAAATCTTCGAGCATACCCATAAACCTGAATTTTGATAACTATTAACTAATAACAATTATTTAGACGAACCCTTTTTTCACAGTTCACACATAGAGCAGGGACATTTCAATGCAAAAATAAACGTAACTAAGAATCTAAGATAGGCTTTCTCAATCTTGACAGCTGAGGCTTTGAAGCCATGAATCTACCTCAACCCAGCCTCACACAAGTTCCGCCACCAGCTAAAAGTATGAAATAAAATGTTGAATTATACTCTTACTTAAACCATAAACACTTAAACCATAATGTTTATTGACATGTTAACTATCATTTACAACTGCAGCAATAAACAAGACTTATTCATTTTATCTTAATCTTCACTTACTTGAGAAGCTACAACACGATTGTCATCAGATGTTAACAGAACACATATGGCATCATATAAACTTTGAACACTGGCATTTCTCTGTCTACTCAATACATCCAAAATCAGTTCGTCAATTTTCAATTCCATGTATACTTCTTTGACCACTTCATTACCGGTTGCAGATGCAGCAACAACAGCAAAACCACTATTCACTATCTCCAGATCTTCAATGCCATCTTTTAAAATACGGACCACAGTTGCTGGTCCACCACTTTTCCGGTATGTTTCCGTACTTTGAACATCTGCTAGTAATGGCAGGACATACGTTACATAAAGCAACACTAACGATAATTAGATTATTCATATAGTTCAAGTTTCCTTACAACAATAATCTGATATGCATTCCTTGTTATTAGGTGATTGAAATTGTGACTACCAACACAAATTATCTCTGACAACTACCTCTAAATTCATTCAGTACCCTTCACATAATATAAATACGAAACACTCCAGCCCAGAGTAGATAATATCCTTTGGGCACACTGACAAGTCTCTCATGATTTTGCTTTAAGCTTCACAACCCAAATCAAGGACTATAAGGGTAGATATTATCTGCTTTGGAGTTTGGACACAAAATCTCTCCCGTGAGGGACTAAGTGAGTAGATATCGTCTGCTTTGGACACACAATCTCTCATAGCTTTGAGCTCTGCAACCCAAAACCCATGAGGTACAGACAATGTGTACAAAGAGGCCAATAGATTTCAATTCTCATGATCAATAAAATAACAATCTTAAACCAATCAAAACATAAAACTATGTTAACATTGTATTCAAAACCATTTACCGTGAACAAACAATGCCATTGTTTTCAAACCCGAAACAAGAGCTGAATTGGATTGGGTCCGGATTCGAATCTTGCAACAAACTGAACAAACCAACTCCACCCCACCATTTTTAGTCGCAATGGCAGCATTTCCTGATCCATCACTGCCACACAACTCTATTATCTTGTTAAACAACCCAACGACTTCATTTAAGTCCTCATCGCCGATTCGATCCTTTGAATTCAAATCCAACTGTTTCAATCTCTCTAAAGACTGAATTAAAGGGTTGTCACTTACACTATTCTCTCCTGGAACGCACTTAACTATCCCTGCAACGAAAAAAAAAATCAATTTCGATTTCATATTCAAAATTGTAAGCAAACAAGTGTTTGTTTGTAAGTAGCAAAAGGATAATGTTATGGAAGTGACCTGAGAGATCGACGCCTTGAAGAGAGAGAGTTTGGATTGCATCTTGGAGGGCCTCTGTGGGGTCCATATCCAGGTCCTCCATGTTCTCTTTCACTAACTCATCGAAGGCTTCCTGCGAGATCCCGCGAACAGCCTTCGGTGGGCCCATGTCTATCTACTAATGATAGGAACCGTCTGATCGATCGGAGGAGAACTGTCTTCCGGTGAGAGAGAGAGTGCGTGAGCGATTACTGTTTTGAGAGGAGATCTCTTTTAAATTTGAAAATTGCTTTTCTTGTGTCTGTGGAGTGGACTGTGTGTCTTGTAATTTGGTAGAGCGGCAAATAGTCCTGCGATGGAGAGAATGTTTTTATAGATTATATTATGTTGTTCCACGTGTCACAACTAGAAAATTTCCGACCATTGAAAACACGACATATGTTTAAAAATGGAAGTTCGAGTCTTATCCTGATCCAAATCCGAAATAATGTAATACTTCATCAAAGGACAAAAAAAATACATGCATTTTAAGTCTATCTTTAATAGTCAAATACACCTATTCAACAGTGCATATAATGTTATCAGGTATAAATTGGTTTTTCAAGAACAGATTATCATTCAACTCGCTACTGCCTACAGTTATTTTATAGAATAAGGAATTCATTCGGCCAAATAATATCTGATGTTCGAACCAATTGAACTTCAAAACAGAAACAAAAATCATCTTTGCTCTGCAGATATCGGTCAAGAGTTGATCAAATGCCAAGTCAGTGGCATATCAACAAAACAAAAATATTGACGCTTTTTCTGATGGGGGAAATATATACATTATAATATTATATAACAACAATACCATGTCTAGAAGTAGTAGTTTTTGCGCTATGAACACAACACTCAGAACCACAATCAAACTCCCGAATATTTTTAACATCATCCAAATGCTGTATGGTAACCGTTCTAATCATATCCTAACTCCAATCTGCCATCCGAAGTTTCGGTAGTACGTAAAGGCTCGAAAATGAAGCATAATAAGGTCCATCTACGTATTTACAGTGTTTAAAACAGTTGTTATCAGACGAGATGAAAAGGTGTTGCTTGTAACCAAAGTTGCAGTTCATTCATCCAAAGGAAGGGCAGCAGCCAACTGTCTAACACGCTGGGTGAGTCGACGTCTGCGATACATGCCAATCAAACGAAGGATAATCACCAGAGAAATAGCAGTGTAATCAAACACTCTCACAATTCCCAGACTCCCTGTAAAAAAGCAGCCAAGACGTGTCAGAATCGGCATAAGGAGTGCACCTACAGAGCGATAACCATACTAATAGTATGAAGCACCAAATATTTTCTAATAAAAGTTGCAAACCTTCCCGCATTAAAATTAAAATAGTCGAAAAGCATCAATTGATCCTAAGCAACCACTATATAGATGTCACAGGGAAGAATACAACCAATTTGATAATGCATCTCACTGCTTAAGATCAAAATTTACAGAAAACTTGTTCAAATAAGATACAGTACAAATCCCCATGTTACCTGTTGGAATGAAGTTAAAAGGAGTGGCTGCATATAGTGTACTCAGGATCATCTGCAAATAAGAGAGAAAATTAGAGTTTACGGAAAGGTCAAAGTCATCATGTCCATGATCAAACATGGTATTACCGACCCATTATAACATATGGGTAATTTACAACTATGATAGAAATAATATTGATTACGATACAGAAAAGTCCCTTGAAAAAAAATTGCCTCCCATATATATTCTGATGTGTTGATGCGCATTACATCACCCATTTGGTGAACCCGTTTAGTATCACTAATGTGAGAAGCAGCTTTCTTGTTTCAATACTAAGTACTAACTAAACATGAAACCCTTATTTATAAGAATAAAACTGTTTAAAGAATAACAGTAACAATCAACAATTAGTTCATAAGGAATCCTCAAAGCATACTAATACTATAGTTAATTCTCTAGAAATGTGTAAAATTTCAGGCAAACTAAGGGGAGAATATGTAACATAATATCATAGAGAAACAAAATCCACAAGATCCGTCATCCATCAATATCCAATCCCTGCAGGAACACTTAAAAATTAAAATAAAAGTTAAAGGCAAGAAGATATATACTGTCACTGTCTAAAATTTGGATAAACTTAACTGCAAAAAGTCGCATCTCATGCAGGTAGGCATCATTCCTGTCAGGATCCATCATCTCTCCAAACATTCTCTTAATGAAGAGTGGCAACTCGCGCACCTTCTATTAGGAACACAATAAAAACAATGTTCATGCCGGCTTGAAAACAAAAACAATTATCTATAACATACTTGAAAAATAAATTAGGTAAAGAGTCTTGAAGCAAGCAAGGCACTTAATTCGACAAACACCACTAGGTGTACTACAGTTCCCAAACCTCTTTCTTCAGCTTGACAGAAAAAGTTATGATACAAAGTTTAATATCATTATCCAGAACAATCCCTATAAAAACCACTTGCTTGGATTATAAATGCAAAACCACCTTTTATCCAAAAACAAAGTCGAAGTACTCAAAAGGAATATAAGAAAAAAAAATGTGCAAGGAAAATCTTCATAAAAACCTGGAATCGATGGACTTTCATGCACAAAGTGACATGACCAAAACAATATTTGCATGGGTAATAAGATAAGAAACTTTCAAGATAAATTCCAAAACTGAATGCTAGTAAGCATCTGCTAAGTAGTATACTAGAATATATGAAGCATCTCTCAAAAACACATCATTCTCAAAAGGCCATTCGAACTAAAGCTGTTGTGTTTAAATATTTATTAACAATTAAAAAATCCTTTACTTGAAAAATACCTGTACAAGGCCACGTGCACCTCCAACAAAAAGAAGGTTGTACCTCACAATATCTTTGAGAATGTCAGTAACCTCCTGTTCCTGTTTGTGGTGTAGTGAAGCTTCCGGTGTCAACCTATTAATGTAGCGACAGCACATGGGGCACTTGCAAGGCTTAGATGCTGAAGAATAATTCCATACCTGCAAAATACAATTGGCTGCACAAAAATAAACAAGAATCTTACAAATAAGATTCATGATCCAATATGTCATTACATGAATGAGAGGGATATCGGTAAAGTGTTCCCGCGATGTATCTACAGGGATAGTTCATTGCAAAGCCAGAATTTCAATTTTAAGAACTTACCAAAAAAATATCAAGTTTATTTGTTACTTAAAAAAAAATTATAAAAAAAAAAACCCAAAGGAGCTTGAAGCAGCCCATTGGGTGCTCTATTATAAATACATGAAAAAAATTACAGCCAGCAAAAAAAAAAAAAAAAAAAAAAACCAGAAACAGCAATGCCAAGGCTAAAACAAATGTCTCCTAAAACTCCATAAAAGTAGTAGTATATTACAGCAAGACCAAAAAACTGAGTAATAAGAAGATGTTAAAAGACTCATATGGATCAATCACAAACTTCCACACCATATATTTTTTACTCAAGTACTCCTCTAACTAGAGACCAGTTAAAAAGTAAATAAAATCAACCAGCTCAGAATAAAGAAGCAGCAGTTATATGACAAGAAATCATTTATAGTAGTAGAAAACCAATAAAAAACCTTACACAAAACATAGCCTAAGGGCTAAGACAAACCCCTGCAATAACACAATCCCATATCCCTTTCGTAAACTAGAACCCCACGCGTTCAACAAGTCATAATAACAGTTATGTGAAGCATGCTGAATTTATCATCAGTAAACTACTCCAGTTTTTTTTTTTTTTGTAGGTCATAATATTCATAAATGTACAATACCATATCCCTTTGGTAAACTAGAATCCCCACAAGTCATAATAATGGCTACATGAAGCATGCTGAATTTCTAATTAGTAAACTACTGTTACTACTCCATTTTTTATGGTAGGTCATAATATTCATAATGGTAACCCCAAAAACCGAGTAGCAACAAAAAAGGGTAAACTTTTTTAACACAAACATGAGCGGAAATAAAGACTAAATGAACTGAATACTTAGCCGTACATTTTTCCTCCTCCTTTATTGTTCCATGTGCAATTGATAAAATTTCTAGATTATCATATTATAAACAGAAGAAGCACAACAAGTATTATAAACCTAAAAACAGCTTCGATTCAACATTTTCATCATGACACAAGAAATGCCATCTTCAAGAATCAAGAAAATGTTGGGTTAAACCTACACAAATGGGTCCTAAATTACCCTTTTGTGAATAATAAAAACACACTGCCGAAATTGTTCTGTTGAAAACCAAAACTAGTTGCTCCTTTTTTGTTCCTGCATTATCTCAGCAACCAAAACATAAAATGTAAACTAAACCCTAACATATGTACTGAACAAATAATATCAATAAATTTATTTTTAAAAAAATTACAAAAAACAAACTCTTTTTATTTCTGTTTTTGTTCTTCCCTACATTTTTCATTTTCTCTGCTAAAAAAAAAAAAACAAAACCCTAAATGCAAGAACCAGAATGACTCTCTACCAACTTTCTCAGCAACCAAACAGGAAAAAAAGACTAAATAAACAAATAAAATAACCTAAACTCCAACAAATTATTTATTTATTAAAAAAAAGGCGCGATATGTTACCGCAATACCAGTGACCGCAATCGGCTTTACAAGGAACGGTAAAATCACCGAAGCAGATCGGGCAACAATCGTCAACAGGAGGAGCATCGTTGTCTTTGACAGTGGTGTCGCCCTTTCCCTCTTGGACGCGATCTATTAGGTTTTCCATCTCCATTTCGGAATTTCTTGTCTCTAAAACGACGCAGTTTCAAGCATTACTGTTGGGTCTCTGGAAGTCGAAAGAATTCAATGCGTTTTTCATTTCCTCTACTCACCCTCTCCCTCTCGGAGGAGACATTCATTTTTACTTTTTCTTTTTTTGTCTTTTCTCTCAGACAATCCTACAAAATCGGTGACTTTTTTTTTTACTTTACCTATATATAAAATATATATATATATATATATATATATATATATATGGATAAAAATCTGAAACATTTGTGGCTATTCGAGGGTATAAGCAAGGGCATCTTCGACGTAGGAATGATTTGTTTAGAAAAAAATTGTCACTCCACCGATGTCACGTAGAGTTAACAGATATTCTATTAACAAATTTTTCTTCAATATAGATGTACATATTTAACTTTACTTAAATTGATATGGTAAAAAAATATTATATATTGTCAATATGATTGTCTATTTTTAAACGGTCTATTACACAACTATTTTTTCGATTGATTCAGCAACTATTTTAAATTGACATTAATTTTTTATCTAATTTTAGTAAAAAAAAATTAACAAATAAAACACGAATAAAAATGGACACGTCATTAAAAAAAATATGTTTTAGAATGAAGTATTGGAGACCAAATTTTTAATTGATTGTCTATCAAATCTATTTTTATATCAAATAAGAAGCAAATCTCTTTACATTTTAGTCATGTCAACGATTATTGATATACAAACCACTTTACATTTTAGTCATGTCAATGATTATTGATATACAAACCACTTTTTACATCGGAGATACTCGAAAAATATCTGCTCGGATTCTACGTTTTTTATTTTTAAGCTTAGCTCGTAGTCATGACTGTCATCATTGAATTATTGATTTGTTTTAAAAGAAAATTAAATTCAACTTTTACTGCTAAATTGTTGAATAAAATTGAGAAAATAATTTCAATTAATCATCCAAAAATATATTCATTTGTATTAATTTAAAATTCATTTATCTAGAAATAGAAACATAAACATTTGAGAAGGACCAAATCAATACTGAGCAAATCATATCTCTATACATGTGGCGGTGTATTTTTTCCTTTCACATTAATATTTAATATCAAAGGTTTTGTTTTACCGTACTTATCTTATAAGTATTTATGGGGAAATGGTCCATTGTACGGTAACATCATATAATATGACGTGATATAGAGATATCTCTTAAGATTTTTCTTAGGTATTTTGTTAACAAGGATTGAATGAATGAATGTGTAGACATTGATGAGGATATCGATATGAATTTTGATCATCTGATGATCTGATATTTTTTCTGATTTCACATAATCTTATAACACATAAATATTGCAATGAATGTATGGTTAAGATATGATTGGTTTTCACACTCATTTTATCGATAATCAATCGTATGTTTTAAAAATGTCAAAAAAAAAATATTAGATATACAAATGATCCAAATCCCATTAGTACATGTGTACATTATTTTATGTATAATATAATTTTATTGGATATTTGGATCCATGACAAAACATTTGATGTCATGTCTACGTTTGGTGCATGTGTTTTATGGTTGCATGTCTTTGTCATTATTAATTATTAAAAAGGAAAAAAAAAGGAAAGGAAATCACCTATATATATATATATATATATATATATATATATATATATATATATATATAAGTGGAAATTCACCTACATTTTAATTTACCCTTATAGAAGACTTGAATCTCCTATCAAGCTTAAAATAAATTGAACATAAAATTCAATGGACAGAAAGAGAAAGTCGCAAAGGCAATTGAGAGTCGAGAGTTGAGTAGTCAAATTACATATAATTACCAAATAAAAACAAGAATGCAAACAACAAAATAATGACTTAATTTGTACCAATTAAGTCAATCATGGATCCATGATACTATACCTTAGACTCATCCGATAAAATAAAAAAACTTGATGATCATTTGAAAAGAAAGACAGAAAACCAAATGCAACTCTCTCACAAAATTATTTGCTTAAACAAGATAAAACCAAAGACAAAACATAATTTAATCTACTACATGTCTACATATCACTGCATCTTCCCAGGCCATGGCTCTGTTTGTTAGTAATGCCAACGGCGGAGCATCGGCATCACGAAGAACTTCATCCCGCCATCTCTGCAGTGAATTCCCTCGTGTTCCGCGCAAGCGAAGTAGTAAGGTTTCCACTTCTTCAACACAAATTTGAACCCCTGCCCGCTGCCTTGCGTGGGGGTTGCGATCAACTTGGCTTTTGACAAGTCGCATGTAAGATAACTCCACATGTTCGGTAACAAGTAAACGCTGTGTTTAAACTGGGGATTTGCTTGGTGGATCATACTTGAACACTGCAAACATATATATCATATTAAAAATAAGTTAAATATTTTCTGATCAGGTTCAGGACGCTGGATTTTTACACCAGAGAATGACTATGAATATCTAAGTTATATAATATATTCAAATGTAGAATTAAAAAAAAAAAAAAAAAGTGAACTGACCGAGAACATCGTTGACGTAGAAGGGGTTGTTCTGGAAAGCCCATACACTGTAATTGAAGCCATAATGCCAGTGTTCTGATCCACCAACAATGATCTTGTTGGGTTGATTTGTTCTATTGAGGCCTGTGGGAGTCATTTCTAGGTCCCCATGGCCAGTGAGTAGTGTAGTTGCCTTCGCCACCATAGTACCGATCTCCGTTAGCCACACTCACTGTGACCAACATTGAAGCAGTAACCACAATAAGGATCATGAGTTTATCTGCACTGAACCCCATTTCTGCACTGCTTTGAAAAACTTTAGGGAATTGATGAAATGATCAATGTTGTGATTAAGAGACAGCAGTGAGAGATACAAGTGTTTTGGTGGTGAGAAGCCATGGCTGCAGTGGTTCTTATATAGTGTCAACATAGATGGATCGTGAGAGAGAGGGGCGGTACGTGGTGTGGTGCAGAGCTGCCAATTATATTGACCTTTTGTTATTATTTTTTCTTTTGTGTAACTTAGGGGTTGGTCAAAGATTTGCATAGAAAAAGATGAAGTGAATCTGAATTCTGTGTACAGAGTGTAATTTCATTCCACAAGTCGTCGACTTCCACAGTTCCTCCCATTAATTTGCTTCTTATTTTATTTTTCTTTTCTTTTAATCACATTCACATGCCTCTGCCAAGAGTCAAGAATGGTCAGCTACATAGCTGGCTAGTGTGTGATGCATTTTTCTAAGTTCGGGTGACGAGACCTTGCCGAGATCAAACCTATAAATATACGGTTTAGATATGTACTCTCACAATATTAATAAAAAAACTCTATACACATAGTTAGTAACAATGATTATAATCGTATAATTCACATCAATAAAATTATATGTGGATTCTAATCGTACGCTCGTACTCCAAACCCTAAATTGTAATAGATAAATAAATATATAATGTTGTATATTCTCTCTTTTAATTTCGAAAACCTATCTTTAGAAAGATAAATCTATTTTTTTTTCTTTGTACCATCGATCGTCATCATCTAATCACTCAATCGTAATACATTATACATGTATTTAAGCACCTGAGAAGAAAAGTGTAATTGGTCAAATTATATTAGTTAAAACCGCATTGTTTTACCTTCTTGTAGTTTCACATGCACAGAATTGACTCTGTCATTGGTCAACTTTCATTTTTAAAATTGAAAATAACTTTTAGAATGCTCATTCTCATTTATACCAAAAATTAGGTTCTCCCTTTTCGGTTTACACAATAATTTCCCTCCATTTCCTACCAACCCATTGAAGCTTTTATATATAGATTTTATTTATATCTACCACTTTTTTCACAATAATATAATGTCAAAATATATATTTTATCTTTCTATTTTCAACTTCAATATCTTAGTACTTTAACTTTGTTTGATTTATTTTAATTTTCTTTTAGGGTTGTTATCATGATTAAGGAGATAGATACTCCCACAAATGAGGAAATTTACATTTTACGAGCAAAATAAAACTCAAATGGATTTTGGTTTTAAGAATTGTGATTTGATTAAATTAATATTTGGAAAATGGCATTATGGTATTGATAGGTAAGAAGATTATAGTTTTATACTGATATAATAACTTTTTTTTTTCTGATATGGCTTTTCGAATAAAAAAATGAATAGTAAGCTTACGAAAATATTTAGTTCTATCAAAAAGAAAATTATGAAAATAATCACTGACAATAAACACGTTTAATTGTACGATAATCTTTTTTAGCTCAAGTGGTGTGCATATCTCCTTGCACGTTAGTAGTGGGGATTCGAATCACATTATACGATGGTGTTGTGTGAATAAGTACTAGATATCTTCCAATTGTGGAAGTAAATATTCGGGTCCTATATGTTCTACCGGTAGTACCGTTTTGTGTCATACTTAAATAAAAATAAACACATTTAATTATTTTGGATACTTCACTTCCAATTGAATTACACTAATTAAATTATAAGTATTTAAAAATTAAACTAGGGTTTAACTGAAATTGCTCTTGTTCGTAATGCTTCCATCACCATCACCAAGCAGAGAGAAAAAGTAATTAATACTTTAAAGCTAATTAGAAATCAATCTTAATTCTCCATTTAATTGACTTGCAATTTGTTATTCTGGAAGAAGAAGAAGAAAAGCAAATGGGAATGTAATAAGAATGGAATTGAAATGCATAAAAAGTTTACAGTAGTGATCACCAAAATCAATATCATGCTAGCTGACAATTATTGACTTTGTCATTAATTTGAAGAAATGAAAAGAAAAAAATGGACAGAAAGTGGAAATTAACTTTTATACATAATAGAAATTTTGAAGAAATTCCTTATATCAAACACTATATGACTATGAAAATCTACTCTCAAATATGAAGATATCTTATGTTATGTTTGGGATTGCTTTGCTTAAAAACTAATCAGCTTATAACTTAACTTAATTTAAAAAATAATTTACTTGACAAAAAAGTGGACATATGTTTAATAATCTAAAATTTAAAATTGCTTTACTTTTGAAATGGTGAAAAATGTATTTGATGAAATGACAAAAATATACATCAATCAATTGGTATAGTAATTGTATATTTAAAAATTAAATATAATAAATATAGAATATAATTATAATATTTTTAAAAAAAGAAATATAATTATAATAAATATTAAAAAATTAAAATAAATTGAAAAACCTAAACTTCAAAGGTCTAAGGCAGATCTGTCGACCTCCGACGACGGCGAGTCGGCGACAGTGACGTCGGCGTCGTCAGATGTTTCGCCTCCTCCGTATGCCAGAGGAGGATCGACCTCCTCTGGCGACGCCGAATCCAGATCTAGATTCACCGGCGAATAGAGACGACGACCATAAGATGAAGAAAATTAAAATCGACGATAGTGAAAATTAAAATCGACCATAAGCGAATCCAGATCTAGATCTACTAGGCTAATTTTGTCGTCCTGCACTCGCTCTATCTCCGGCAGCTTTCCAGGCGTCCTGGGTCAGGTTCGAATTGGGCTCCGCCAATGATCGGGTCAAAGTCCTCGACACGGTGTAGAAGAGACAAGGTTCATCTTTCCTTGCCTTTGCATTCACCGGTGGATCTAGATCGGGCGTCACCGAAGGTGGTCAATCCTCCTCCGAGCTCGACGTCCGGCGGTGGCCACAACTTTTATATTTTTTAGTTTATTTTTGTTGAAGTGATATTTTTTTAGTTTTTATTATATCATTATAAAATATAAGGGTAATATTGTCTTTTAATAAAATAGTGAGGATATTTTAGACATTTCTGAAGTAAAAATTCAACTTCTGCTTATAAAAGCAACCCCCACCCAACTTATCAAAATCTGATTACTGGAGGAGCAAATTGTGAAATAAGTTGTTTTTGGAAAGTTTACCAAACAACCATGTAAGGACCTCGATTTTATGATTGACTTATTTCATGACAAACCACCACATTGGGGATGATTGTGTAATGGGTAGCTTAGGTCCGCATTGGCAAGCTTCCAAGCATCTCCATGACTTCAAGAGCAAAAGGTATATTCACTTGACTTTGTCTCTTGAAGAGTTTAGGTGTACACACACACTTCATGCATGTTTTGTTTATCTTGCATTTGTGTTCTTTATTGTTTGTATAAGTGTGCATCCTTTTCTAAAACACTCACTAGCTTACATTAGATATTATATCTTGCATTGTATCTTAGTTGATAACATGTTTGACATGTTAATTGTGCTTCATTGTGTGCATCTCACTCACTTCACACTTGCACAACATTCATGTAAGATTGACTTTTGTCTTGAGTGTTAAAAAGGGATTTTTCCCTTTGGCGCGGCCTAGACCGCTCGGCAGGCTTTGCTTGCACCGCGACGAACGGAGCGGTATTCTCCAGTGCGTCATGCGCGACGTGGACCGCGACCTGTGCACTTGCACGCACAGCAGTCCAAACCGCGGTGTTGTCCAGACGGTGCAATGTTGTATGTACCGCGGTCTGGACACTTACCTGTGCGGCGGTCTAGCAAGCGGTTTTGACGGGATTCTGGTTCCCTAGTTCAAAACGATGTAGTTTTATCTAGGGCTTCATATATATTCTTCCTCTTCTCTTCTTGGCCGACTAAGAGCTCAAAAATTCATTTTTAGAGAGAGGTTAGAGCTCCTAGAGAGAGAAAGCTTCAAGAAAGCATGTTTGACTCTCTAAACCCAAAAACCATCTCCATCTTGCATCATTCAACATCATTTGAGTATGGGTCTCCATTGTTTCATGACTAGGTAAGCAAGAACTTCTTTGAATATCATTTATTGTTCTTCTTACTCTAGATTAGGTATTTATTGCATGATTAAATACCTAGACTCTAGTATTGCATATTTATGAGTCTTGATAACATGATTGGGTTTGCATTTTGATAGCTTAATTGATTAGGTCTTTTTGCCTAAAAGCTAGGTCATAAATATTCATGTGTGATTAATTGATAACTAGGTTGAGAAATTGTGTTTTAATCAACTAGTTAATGTTCATGAATATTTGATTGTGTTTGTGTGTGATATCTTGCATTATTAGGTCATATATGCCTAAATAGCTAATCCATAAATATTCATGTATGCTTAGTTGATGATTAGGTGTACTTTGTGCATCGAGTCAAGTTTATAAATGTTTATGTGAATTTAATTGACAATTAGGTTGTTAGAATTTCTCTACAACTAATTGAGACCTCATGTGTGTACATGTAGGCATTATTTGATAACTAGGATGTTGTATTGCACTATCTACATCTAGTTAAGCATTGTATGTTTGGTCTAACATATATTGTGTTGAGCATTCATTGATTGTTCACTTAGACCCTATACTCTTCATTGAGTCAAAGTCTTGTGGCTTCGGGGTGAAGTTGCACAAGCATTGAAGTCTTGCAACCAAGTTGTGGTTGGCAAGCATCGGTCAAGAATCCATTGTAAAAGGCCTGCGGGTAGAGTAGGAGGTGCTCACGCCAATAGTAGTGTATCAGTGGATATCACTAGGGATTGAACCAAGAGTGGCGAGTGGTAGTGTCCATAGCCTGAGGTTATCTAGAGTGAGAGTCCGAGTATCACTTGAGGGTGTAACTTTTTACTCATATAGTGGATTTGAGGATCGTGTGTGGCTAGAAGGATAGCCCGTGGTTTTTCCCTTTGTTTGAGGGTTTCCACGTAAAAATCAAGTGTTATTTATTATTCCGCACTTTACACTTGATTTTGTATGTTTGATTTAATTTGGGTTATTTGTTTAATATTGACTAATAGAAAAAATGGTAATAATCGATTAACAACCCATTCACCCCCCCTCTAGGTTGTAGACACACGTTAAGAGTGTATTTTCACCATTTGTTCAAAACTTAAGAATTATTTCTCAAGTAAAAACAATCTCAAAGATAGCATTATCATTTATCCATATCCCACAATCAAGAGATAAATACGTCATTCAATACAAGGTATATGTATCATCCTGATTCACATCGCGTTTCTTAATTTCCTAATGTTTTTTAACCAACCCCACTTAAGTTGCAAATTCAAAAAAAGTCAATTTGGCAGTCTTGCACCAGTACTAGCTAGCTAGTCCCCCCTCCACCCTCCACTATAAATAACAACCAAATGAAGTCATCTCCTCTCACCACCAACATTAACATTTATAATATTCTCACTAGCTATTATTTCTTCTTCTTCTTCTTCTTCTTCATAGCCTTGATCAATTCACTATATCTCTTGTTCAATTCTTGATCAAGTTTTGCAGAGATGGCCGGGTTCGGTGTTTCAGATAGATCATTGATTTTGATTGTGGCTGCTGCTTCAATGTTGGTCACAGTGAGTGTGGCTAACAGAGATTGGTACTATGGCGGCGGCGGTGGCGGATTCAACTACACTACTCACTGGCCATGGGGACCTAGAAATGACTCCCACAGCCTCAATAGAACAAATCAACCCAACAAGATCATTGTTGGTGGATCAGACCATTGGCATTATGGCTTCAATTACAGCGTATGGGCTTTCCAGAACAACCCCTTCTACGTCAGTGACGTTCTTGGTCAGTTCACATCTTTTTTAATTAAATCTCTTGTTTTATTCGATATTTGAATATTAATACTTGAATATAATTTGAATATTAATATTTTTTTTATATGGTATGCTGCAGTGTTCAAGTACGATCCACCAAGCAAAACTCCGTTTCATCATAGCGTGTATTTGCTACCAAATATGTGGAGTTATATGACGTGTGACATGTCAAGTGCCAAGTTGATTGCAAACACCACGCAAGGTGATGGAGACGGGTTCGAGTTTGTGCTGAAAGGGTGGCAGCCTTACTACTTCGCGTGTGGCGAAAGCGCGGGTCTTCACTGCAGAGAAGGCAGGATGAAGTTTTTTGTGATGCCGATGCTCCGCCGCTGGCATTACTAGCTACTTTTTCAATTTCCGTCATATATATATATATATATATGTATATATGTCTATCCATACTGTATTATATTTTTTAATAAAATTTGATCATATATATATCAAATGATTTATAACTATCATATGAATCATTCAAATGATTTGTTAGTTGCAAAGCACTTGCTAGTATCAAATAGTGCTTGTAGTTGGATTTGATTTTCCTTTTCTTATTTTTTTTTCATTTAATGATGATGATGAAGAATGAGTTTTAATTTAGTTAAGTTTTGATATGTTATACACTTATACATGGTGCTGGTCCCATGCATTCTAGTTTTCTTTCGTATACAAATAGAATAATATATAAATATATATATATATATATATTAGAAAAAAAATGTCTTAAAAATAATAGAGATTTTTTTTAACAAATTAAGAGAATTTAAGGCATGTCATATAGGTTGTTTATCATTTCGTTTTCGTTTTTATTTTTCAAAAATGATTTCAAATTTGTATTCGTTAACCGTTTTCATTTTATTTTCAAAAAACAAAAAACAAAATGAAAAACAAAACTAGTGTTAACAGTCAAATATTTGAAAAACACAAAATACATGATTTTGTTTTTCAAAAAAATGAACAATAAAATTGATTTTTTTTTCTTTGTTCTCTTCAACCGTGAGTTCTTCATCACTTCTTTCTTCCTTATCTTCATCTTCTTTCTTCTTTCGCCGATCGCCGCTACCAGCTCTGTATCGCCACTCGCCGTCGTCGATCTACTCGGCTTCGCCTCTCGCCACCGCTGATCTGCTCTTCTTCAGTTGGTCTTCTTCTTCTTCTTCTTCAGATGGTCTTCTTCTTCTTCTTTTTCTTCCAGACTTCCTCTTCTTCTTCTTCTTCTTCAACTGATCTGCTCTTTCTTCTCAAGATCTCATCCCCAAGTTCTTGAATTTTTGAGTTTACTGTTGAAGGTTTAATTGATTTTAGATGTTGGGGAGTTTGATTTGAATGGGTTTTTTGGTGTTGTGGATTTTGATTTCAAAATTTCAGGATGGTTTGATTTGAATGGAATTCTAGGATGGTTTTGTTGCTCTGGCAAGAAAGCTGATAGTCGGGAATTAAACAACATCTTTTTAATATGGAATTTCTCATATTAGATTGAATTAGAAATTTTATGTTGTTTCCCTTCTTAATTTCATAGGATACCATGAATTTATTTTTATTTTTTTGATTAAACTGGAAACTCAACTTACAATACGGGAAAACAGAAACAGATCAAAATAAGCAAAAAACAACAAGAGCAAACCAAGCCAGGAGAGGCTGAATGATAATATTAAACAAAATGTAAAATTTGATATTTCAATTTTTGATAGTTTTCAGTTAGTCTACTAGACGCGTTTTTCCTGTTTTTATTTTTAAAAATACGGATTTCGGTAGTATGTTACCAGATATGTGTTTTCGGATTTTGAAACTGAAACCAAAAACCCTGTTTTTATTTTCATTTTTCTTTTCGAAAAAAAAAACAACTGAAAAACGCTTACATGACGGCCACTAACCATTTATAAACTTGTTTTTGAACGACACTGTAAAATCTAGTACTCGTGATCCTGAAATGTTGGAAAAAAAATGCCATTGAACTGGGCTGAACAGAGCACTAAAATGAATCATGAATGAGCTACTTAAATTAAATTTAAAATCAATACAAAATCAATTATGATTCATAAAATATATCCTCAATTCAGAAAAAAAGGAAAAGAAATTTAAATTACAACCTCTATAGTTTTTTAAGAATCCATTTCACAAACTATGCCAACTTGTTCAAATTTATAATCCCACGAAAGGATAACAAGGGTACTGTATTGATGATCAAGGCTGCTGGTACCCAAGAATGATGATCCGTAGAAAACATGATTTGTCTGTGATGGGAATTTCCTGAACATAGTGCATGATTCAAATATATTTGAATATCTTAATCATACAATAATTTACAAATACAGTTTCATTGCGACAATTACTAATGTTTTTTGATTTTTTTTTATATACCATTTACAATGAGAGTAAATTAAATCTGGAATATTATCAGGTTGAATGAACATTCTTAATACTAAACCACGATGTCACATTGGTGGTGGATTCGTCAATTACAAGTATTAAGGATTGAATCACTTAAGTTTAATATTTCTTTCCGGGCATGCCACGAGACTGACTCTGCCAATTAAAACACACTCACCTGAGTTAGATCATGAGTCAACTTGTGAAGTGTTCGGTGGTAAACCCCTTGTACTTGCACTACGAGGTTATAGGTTTGAGTCCTCCCACTTCTAAAAAAAACTTCGAATTTATGTAATATTGTAATAGCTTTAAAAAATAAATAATTTTTAAAAAAAAAACTCGTGAAAGGCACTACCAAACTTGGACTTCGATCCAATTCCTGAAAAGTTCTAAAAAAAAAATCTATTGGACTGCGCCTAACAAGCATTAAAACGAATCATGAATATGGATCCATATCCACTATCACTATCAGGCCTGGGCCTTGTGGACCCCGTCTGGATGGGGAACATGTTGACTCGATGAATTTATAACCTGACTCGAATCTCCTTTTAGCTTTTTTTTTTTTTTGAAATGTGTTCTACAAATTTCAACACCTAATTTTTTCACGTTAGGTGGTGAGGAGTGGTGAGTTCAAGTCCTACCACATATTGGTGTTGCGGGAATGAATACTTTATATTTCCCGATTATGGGAGACCTAACAACCAACTATAATCTCTTAGAGCATCTTCAATACAAGTGTGACTTGTGAAAAAAAAAAAAGATGCCACATAGGATATATAGATATTCTGTCAATAATTATGTTTCCAATGTAGCTGTATATATTCAATATTAAAGGGTCGTTTGTTTTTTCCACTTAAAACTTAATGGGTCTAAATTATAATTATTAAGTTGTTTTGTTGTTTTTTAAAGTAGTCAAATAACTTAAAAATATCAAAAAAAAACAACTTAAAATAAAAAGTAAAAAATCATGACTTTTCACTTAATTACAAATCACTGGATTGCATTAAATGCAATCTAAAATTGTTTCTTCCGATACTATCCCCTATATATAACATATTTCCAATTTTATTATAATTATATATGGTATAGAAATCTTTATTTTAATATTGCTTATTTTAAATATTTTTTAAAATAAATAAGAACTCTAATTACTTCTCACATTGGTGTTTAATATCAATAGTCTATTATGATATTAGGGTGATGTATTTATATATTATTTGTTTAGAGTGTTTTGTGTAAGTTTTCCTACAGCCCCTTTTATTTTTTGAAAAAAAAATCTTTTATTTTCTTAATAAAAATGAAGTTTATTTGTAATCGAAGAAGAAGATCATGATCATATGTGTTCAGGGACGGACCTTGGGCTTGTCTATGGCGGGCTCAAACCCAACCTAGCATTTTCAAAAAAATTAACAAGTTTAAAATAAAAAAATATATAATTCATATCTTTCCAATTTTAAATATTAAATGTAAAGCAATGAGATTGAATGGATTGCAAAAGGAGGAGTGCTAGATATACTCTCTCAACTCACTCTCTCAAAACACTCTCTGTTCATGTGATGACATGTGGTCATCATTTACTTCCTCACATTAAATTTGTAGCTTTTATAGATAATCTATTTTTTCATTTTATTTACAATACAAACCAACAGTTTATTTTTTTTATTACCCGTTCTTCTTTAACTTTAAGATTGTCATTTAATATCAGTTTATATATATATATATATATATATCATATTATCAGGTGTGTGTTTCTTTTTAAAACTCTATAATTTCTTTTATGTCTTAAGTGTACAGTCCCAAATTGAATTGTTCCGATATTTCTTTTTATCAAATTTTTATTACCAAACACTAGCTAATTGGAGTTAAATAGTTTAAAAATATATTATAAAAAATTTATATAAACCGAATTTCATTATTTTAATTTTTAACATTTGAGGAGAGGAACATAAACTTCAGTTACCCTTATTGGGTTCGCCCAAATTGTATATTTGTTTGAGGCAAAATCTTTACCTTTCAAGATTTAGCTAAAGAAAGAATTTTTTTTTCTCTCTATGTGATTAAATAAAAATAAAAACAAATGAATCTGGTTAGATTGATAGGCAAATTAAGTCAACTTAAAGCAAATCGATTTTCAATAAAAATATAAAAAAATATAGGTATTATTTAACAGAAATTTTTTTTCTTGGTTTTTTTATTTTAAATTTATATATAAACATTAAGTTTTACTGGTCTTGTCTTATGGATTTTTTATAATATATTTTAAAAATATTTAACTCTAATTTGTTTTACTATTTATTTATTTTATACAACAACTATCAAGTTAGCTAGTGATATAAAAAGAAATGTTTGAGTAAATTTGGTAAAAAAAGAAGAAATAAATATATGAGCAATACATATATTTTAAAAAAAAATATTAAATAACAACATATTAAAGTTAAAAGTAGAAGGGCAACATAGGAAATAAATTGTTGGTTTGCATTGTAAATAAAATGAAAAAAGAGGCCATTTATAAATACTACAAATTTAATGTGAAAAAATTAATGTTGTTCACATGTCAGTAAATGAACAGAGGGTGGGTTGGGAGAATGAGTTAAGAGAGTGCATTTAGCAATCCTCTTGCAAAAATACTTATAAAACATTGTTGAAGACTTTTTTAAACCATCAATTCATCACACATAACGAGGCAACATAATTTTTATTCATTTATTTATTTATTTATTATTATCTCTCATAATCTCACTCTTTCCCAAATTTCCTTAAATTTGTTCTTATCTCATTACCAACATCAAGAATTAATCTTCCAAATAGCTATGTTTTTGTGAATATTATGAATTTAAATATTCTGTTTTGTAATGATATTTTAGGATTACTATAATTTTTAGTATATAAATTTTAAGAGTAATATAATTATCAGTTATTCTAATTTTAAATTTGCAAACTAACAATATTATTTAAGATGCATATTTATTACGTTATTTTTTTAATTGTTCTTTTGTTTTTTAGATTTGTTAGTAAATAGTAATATACATGTATATTTATTTTTCTATGTGACACATGTTCCGTGATGGGAAATTAAACTAATATAATAATCAAATAAATTAGAATTTTTTAGAAAGTAATAAATTAGATTTCTTTTAACAATGTATTTATATAAATTTGATCTTTTGAAAAATCGTATAATACAACTTAATTAGTATTTGATTGTATTAGTATTTCAATGTTTATTTTATAATTTTTTTGACCTTATTTTTTTATTAATTTTTTAATATTTAGAATATATATTTACAGAGTAAGGCTCGTTATATTTTCATAATTAGGTGTATCTTTATTTTTAAATTAATACAATTTTCGCATATTGTTAACGATCGCTAAAAAAAAAATTATTCTAGCCCACCTCAATGTTTAATCCTGGTTACGTCCTTGTATGTGTTCATATATAATTATTATTATTTGGATTTGTTTTTATTCTATATTATGTGTATAATTGTTTAACATATGTATAAATGTAAAATTAATTGATTTCAGAAAATTTTACTTTTAAAAAACAAACGCATTAACAATACATTCAGATGTGAGGAAAAAAAAAACCAATATGTCATTCAAAGTTCAGATTTCAGTCATTATTTAGTCTTCTGAAAAATTCAGGATTGTTCAGTTTTCAGACAAAAAAACAAACGACCCCTTAAACGGTTACTTTCAGACGGTCTGTTGCACAACCCTTTGTTAGGTTGACTCAACAAACATTTAAAATTGACATTAATTTTTTATCTATTTTTGGTAAGAGAATAAAAAAAATTGGAAATAAAATTGGACATGTCATTAAAATAAAATGTGTTTTAAATAGTAGTATTGAAGACCAAATTTTAAGTTGATTGTTTATCAAGTCCATATTTATGCCATATAGGAAGCAAATCTCTTGACATTGTTGCCATGTCAACAATTATTAATATGCAAACTATTTTTTACATTGGAGATGCTCTTAGTTGCCAAAGATCATGAAGCTCTTTGTTATGAATAAGCCAAAACAAAAGAAGAGGAAAATCAAGGAAATAATTCAAATACGGCAGATAATAATTGAGAAAATCAAATATTAGAGACTGTTAATTCAATTACAATAAAAGTCTATTTATTATATGTAAAATATATTAAATTAAATGGAAATATAAAATAAATAAAAACAATTCAAATTGAAATTAAAATTCAAATAATATTGTAACCATATAAAATCTTTTATACTATGGTATTTAATAATTGAGAAAATCAAATATTATTCTCCCACAAATGAGGAAATTTACATTTTACGAGCAAAATAAAACTCAGATGGATTAAGGGGGGTGTATTGGATTGAGATTTTAATGACAATTTTAGGGATGCAAGGATTTTATGGATTTGCAAGACTATTATGATTATTAGGATTGTTAGGATTATACTTTTAGGATTATTCGGATTATATGGATTAGACTTTTAGGATTCTAAAAGAGTTTTTAGGACTTTATTTATAGACTATTATGACTATCTAGACTTTATTTTAAGATTTTTTTTTTTACTTTTAAAAATACAGACTTTCAAGATTCGATTGTAGTATTCAATTTTCTCCCTAAGTTTTAGAAATGTCGATGATGCTAAAACACAACTAGAAGCCTTGTGCTCCTGCGCTGATATTTTAGCACTTGCTGCTCGTGATGTTGTCGAATTGATATCTTCTTCATATCATTATTTTTTCTCTCTCTCTCTCTCTCTCTCTCTCTCTCTCTCTCTATATATATATATATGTTTATGAATGTTCTGCTCAACACACTTTTCAACTGATCATCAAGAGCCTATCACTTTTGTCGTATGTACTTAAATAAACTAAATAATGCATATATCTTTTTGAACTATTAACTTTTTTTTTGCTATATGTTAAAATTAAAATTAAAATTCAAAAATAATAATTGATAATATTAAAATAAAATGGAGTGTTTTGGAAATTTTATTTTTAAAAATGGAGTGTTTTCAGAATAGGACTGCTAAAAGATAAAAGGGATAATTCTAGAACAAAAGGAAGTGTTTTATATAATTGTTTTTGACAACAACCTAGAAACCAAAAAGAGTTAAGCAAGAGAAGCCGAAGATGATTTTGAGTGAGAAAGAAAAGTCTGGAAAGTATTGAGGGAGAGAGCAAGACAATTATGAGTTCAAGCTATTTATACAAATCACTAAAAAGTCTGAAAAATCCATTTTGCCATGAAATCCTAAAAATCTTGATCTCAATCTAATACCACCAGACAATTTGTTGCCCTTTGAAAGTCTAAATCAAATACCACAAGACAATATGAATTTTTTAAAATAATCTTAAAAGTCTAAATCAAATACCACAAGATAATATGAATTTTTTAAAAAAATCTTAAAAGTCTTGATCAAATACCACTGAACTTATCTAACTTGTTAAAAAATCTTAATCCAATACCACTAGACTTTTACCAATACACCCCCCTAAATATTGGCATCATGGTATTGTTAAGGTAAGAAGAATATTGTTTTATATTGATATAAATGTATAACAACTTCTTCTTCTTCATTTTTCTGAGATGGCTTTTCGAATAAAAAAATAAAAAGTAAGTTTATGAAAATATTTAGTTCTATCAAAAAGAAAATTATAAAAATGATTACTAACAATAAACATGTTTAATAACACATTAATCCCTTTTTATCTTAAATAGTGTGCATATCATCTTTCACATTAGTAGTCATGTGTAGCACCCATTTATAGGAGTAAATAATCGGGTAGCGCATGTTGCTAGTAGACCCGTTTTGTGTCATATTTAGAAAAATAAACACATTTAATTGTTTTGGATATCTCAACTTCCAATTGGATTATTCTAATTCAATTATAAGTCTTTATAAATTAAATTAGGGTTTAAATTAAATTAAATCTAACTGGAATGGCTCTTGTTCGTAAAGCTTCCATTACCATTACCAAGCTGCAAAGAGAAAAAGTGATACTCTAACGCTAATTAGAAATTTCAAATAATCAATCTTAATTATTCTCCATTTAATTGACTTAATTGCAATTTGTTATTCTGGAAGAACAAGAAAAAAATATATATGGAAATGATATAATGGAATTGAAATGCACATAAAAAAGTTTACAGCGACCAAAATGAATATCATGCTATCTGACAATTCTGGACTTTGTCATCAACTTGAAGAAATGAAAAGGAAAAAATGGACCGAAAGTGGAAATTACACTGTTATTAGTATACAATTAACCCATATATCGGAGTATTTCTAATGTAAATATGTATATTCAACCTCTAGTTGATGTGGTAAATAAAATAGATGGTTTGTTGCATAACTATTTTTGGGTTGACTCAGTAAGTATTTAAAATTGATATTAATTTTTCATTTACTTTTGGTAAGGAAATAAAATAAAATAAAAAACAGAAAAAGGAAAAAAACTAATTTTTCATCTATTTTTGCCATGTTAACCAATTTTCTCTCATTTTCCTTCCATTTCATTTCCATTCTCTCTCATTTAACAATCCAAACAATATATTAGAAATTCATCTAAATCCTTTCATTTCCTTTCTATCATATTTTACCAATCCAAACATTGTGCAAGTTACAAATTCAAAAAAAAAAAAGAAAAAAAAAGGTCAATTTGGCCGTCTAAATTGCACCACTCCACCATCCACTATAAATAACAACCAAATGTAGTCATGCCTTCTCACCACCAACATTAACATTTCGTATTCCCCTTCTTCTTCATATCTGTTGTTCAATTCTTCAATTTTTGCAGAGATGGCCGGGTTTGGTGTTTTAGATAGATCATTGATTTTGATTGTGGTTGCTGCTTCAATGTTGGTCACAGTGAGTGTGGCTAACAGAGATTGGTACAATGGTCGCTGTGGCGACAATATCATTGTTGGTGGATCAGACCACTGGCGTTATGGTTTCAATTACAGTGTCTGGGCTTCCCAAAACCGTCCCTTGTACGTCAATGATGTTCTCGGTTAGTTCACATATTTTTAATATCCTTGTTTTATTCGACATTATAATTTGAATATATTTTTTATATGGTTGGTTTGTTCATTGTTGCAGTGTTCAAGTACGATCCACCAAGTAAATCCCAGTTTCATCACAGCGTTTACTTGCTACCAGATATGTCGAGTTATCTGACGTGCGACTTGTCAAGGGCTAAGTTGATTGCAAACACCACACAAGGCGATGGTGAGGGGTTCGAGTTCGTGCTGAAAAAGTCTCAGCCTTACTACTTGGCGTGTGGCGAACGTGGAGGCCTTCACTGCAAAGATGGCGGGATGAAGTTTTTTGTTAATCCCGTCTCCATCGACTGTGGACATTACTAGTTTTTCATTCTTTAGTTGCATCAAATACAAATAATGTTATTATTGTATTTTTTTTCTTTTTCTTTTTTAATTTAATAAAAATAAATAATTTTGTTTTGACACTGGTGACTGCTCCGATGCATTCTTGTTTTCGCTTTGATATAGAAATAGAATAATATAGTTTTTTTATTATATACTAGGAAAAAATATGCCTTAAAAACATTACTAATCACCCCAACGCAACACCTTAACATGAAACAATCAAATGTTGGAGCTGGTGTGTGATGCATATATGGTCGCATCAAGGCTCTGGACTCTGGAGCAAAAAGTTAAAATATTCTACTGTGTGATAAATCTCCGAGTTGACCCATGATGTGTCCGGAATATGGATCATGAAATATTCTAATTCCTGAAAAGTTTGAAAAAAAAAACTCTATGGGACTGGGCCGATCGAGTACTATAACAAATCGTGAATATGGATCTAAAACTATTAGGCCTCGGCGTTGTTGATACCGTCCGGATGGGGAACATGATGACTCGATGCATTTAAAGCCTGACTCGATTCTTCTTTCAGGTTGAATTTTTTTTTTTTTTTTTTTCAAATGTGTTCTACAATATTCAACCTCCAATATTTCCATGTTATTGATGTTGAGTACATTATTGTGGGAGTGGATACTAAATATCTCTCAATTATGAAAGTAAATATTCTGGTCACGAATGTTCTGATAGTCCCGTTTTTTGTATATTTAATTATTTTGGATGTCTTCAACTTCTAATTGAATTATGGGAAATTATCATCCCCCCCCCCCCTGAGGTTTGCTATATTAGATAAACTGATCCCTCCAGTTTCAATAATAGCTAGTCAACTCCCTGAAACCCAAACCATTAGTCATTTTGCCCCTTCTTAATTGAAAAAATAAATGTTCCCATCAGGTATTGAGCACTTGACCTTGTAGTTAAAATACCACACAATCTAACCAACTAAGTTACTCTAATTCATTGTTGGAGTTATGTTGATTTAAATGTATATATATATATAGTTATCTAATTTGTTTAAAATAATTTAAATCTATTTGTATAATTTAAAATAAACTCATATATATAATTTAAAATAAACCTATATTTAATAATAATATATAAAAATAGATTTATGAAAAAGACAAAAAAGAAAACAAAAGGAAACCCAGAAAATCAAAGCCCGTAAATTCCCGTAAATTTTGTTTTTGAATTCCTTTTCAAAAATTATATTATTTCAATTTCATAAAAAAAAACCCTAAGAAATTAAAGCCCATAAATTGAAGGGAAAAAATATATTCAAAAAAGATAAAGACAGAGAAAAAAAAAATTCTTTTTAAATATATGAGTTTATGTATAATTTAAAATAAGCTCATATATTTAAAAGGAATTTTGAAAAAAGAAAGAAAAAAATTTACGGACTTTGATTTTCTGGATATTCTAGGTTTCCTTTTGTTTTCTTATTTTTTTTTTCTTCATAAATCTATTTATATATATTATTATTAAATATAAGTTTATTTTAAATTATATATATGAGTTTATTTTAAATTATACAAATAAATTTAAATTATTTTAAACAAATTAGATAATTATATATATACATTTAAATCAACATAACTACAATAATAAGTTGGAGTAGTTCAGCTGGTTAGATTGTGTGGTTTTTAACTACAAGGTCAAGTGTTCAATACCTAATGGGAACATTTTATTTTTTCAATTAACGGTCAAATGCTTTTTACCGATGGTTTGGGTTTCAAGGGGTTGACTGGCTATTATTGAAATTAGAGGGACCAATTTATCTAATATGGCAAACCTTAAAGGGAAAAAAATGATAATTTCCCTTAAATTATGCTAATTCAAATTATGGTTAATAGCACCGATGCCTCTTGAACTTATAGCGCGGTAGGATAGCAACGAGCTCCATAAACTTTTTTTCTTGGGACTAAACTCTCAAAACTATCATAAATTTACAAAAAACAACAGATTACTAATTTCGGTCCAATTTTTTCATTTTTTGTCATGTGGTATTCTTTTTTCATTTTTTGTCATGTGGTATTCGCGTGAGGTCATACAGAGGGCAAATCTGTCTTTTTATCCTCTTAATACGGATTAAATAAAAAAAAGCATTACTGATTTTTTTTTTTATTAGGTGGAGACCCAGATTGGATCTCCGCCGTCCATCACAATCTGGACACCTAATCAAAAAAAGAAAAGAAAATTAAAACTTGAAAGAACAAACTTCATCTTCATAACCTAATGAAACCCAGAAACCCCCACCACCGTCCAGACCCAAATCCCCCCACCCAAATCCCCATCTCTATGACTCCATCAGTTTTCCAGAAGAACAATCACCACTCAAACACCAAACCCACTGCCGATCCCCTTCTTCACATCATCACCTTCTCCAAAAACCTAAATCCATACACCCATCATCCATCAACCAAAATCAAAATCAAATGGTACTTGGTTGTTTCATTTATTCCAAATTCTCGAAAATAAAAAGGCAATCACTCTAAATTATCATCTTCAATCAACCGAGCAATCAAATTGCAGAAATCTTCAAACCCATTGCCCTAAACTGCCACTTAAACCCACCACCATTAGAACATATCGACCATCACCACCATCATCATCATCTTCATCATCAGCCCATAACCACACCACCATCCATCTCCAATCCAAATCGAAAACCACAACCAAATTGAACCCATAACCACCGCAACCTAGATCACCACCAAATCGAATCATCTAAACACAGGAAAACCACCAAATCGAACCACCTGAACCTATGAAAACCACCAAATCGAACCTAGAACCACAACCAAAATATAAATCCAGAAATCAGCAAAGAAGTTAGAGAGATCAAAGAGAGTGTTAAGAGGGAGAAAGTGAGATTTATTTATTGCTGTTCCAAACCAAAAAGAATAAAAAATTCAAACAAATGGAGCTCGATGCTCCATCAGATGGAAGAGGAACTGGTCCCTTATTAGCTGAAGAAGATGCAAGTTCGGGAGGTGTAATCCAGATAGAGACCAGTCGTCGGAGTCGGAGAAGATGGAGGCCTGGTGTTGGGTAACCATCGCCGACGAAAGAGACCCAGACGAAAGGGACCCATCACCGGGTTTCCATGAGTTCCAAATGGATCTCGATCTGGAGATCCATCTCCATTGATGAGAGACTGGTGGTTTTTGATTGAAGATGAAGAAGAGGTTTGGATCTGGTTGTTGAAGATCGATTGATTTTGTTTTACCTCTTTTGGTGTGGACTTTGATCGAAGATGATGTTTGATTGAAAATGAAGAAGAAGTTTGCACCTGGGATGAAGAAGAAGAAAAGAGTGAAATGTCTGATGCGTTTTTTGTTATTATTATTATTATTATTTTTTGGTCGGAATTTCATATAACTCCTATCTTTTTGGTGATTTGTCACATTTATAAATATTTTTCAAACTTTATCACTTTAGTCCTAATTTTTTCTAAAATTTTATCATTTTAATCCATTTGACCAAATATGTGAAAGTCAACTGTTTTAAAACTTGTGAAAGTATATTTTTACTCTTATTACTATTTAATTTAGCTAAAATGATTATATTAGCTTTAAATTAAAATCAAAAATAATAAAATTTTTAATAAAAAAATCTTAAATAAATATATTATAAAAAAAATCTTAAGTAAATAATAATAATAAAATCCATTAATTTTTTATTATTTTGTATTTATTTCATAATGGATATTTATTTAGTTAAAATGATTATCTTAGTTTTAAATGATTTTTTTTCTTCATAATTTTGTTTTTCATAATTTTTTGTAATATATTTATTTAAGATTTTATTATTAAAAATTTTATTGTTTTTCATTTTAATTTAAAGCTAAGATAATCATTGTAGCTAAATAAAAATCCATTATGAAAAAAAAATACAAATAAGAAAAAATTAATGGATTTTTTAAATTATTTATTTAGTTTTTTTTTTGTAATATATGTATTTAATATTTTATTATTGAGAATTTTATTGTTTTCCTTTTTAATTCAAAGCTAAAATAAACATTTTAGCTAAATTAAATAGTAATAAGGGTAAAAATGTACTTTGACAGGTGTTAAAATATTTGACTTTCACATATTTGGTCAAATGGACTAAAGTGATGAGTTTTAGAAAAAGTTAGAACTAAAGTGATGAATTTGGAAAGACATTTATAAAAGTGACAAATCACCAAAAATGTAGGACTTATGTGAAATTCTTCCTATTTTTTTTAATTTCTATAAATATTTATTATTTAATTCCAACTTTGGCCCTAAGTCTGGTTGCACGTGAAGAGCACGTGACAAAAAATTGGATGAAGTTAGTAATCCGTGAATTTTTACAAATTTATGGAAGTTCAGAGGGTTTAGTGCCAAGAAAAGAAGTTTAGAGGGCACTTTGCTATTGCGCTATAAGTTTAGGGGACATTAGTGCTAGTAACCCTTCAAATTATAAGTCTTTTTAAGTTAAATCAGGATTTACATGAAATTACATATGAAATTGCACTTGAATTCGTAATGATTCCATCACCATTACCACAATCTATAATTCTCCAAATACTTGACTAGCAAAGTTTGTAGTGATCACCAAAATTAATATCATGCTAAATGACGACTATTCTTGACTTTGTTTACCATGTCGAAATTAAAAGAAGACCGAAAGTGGACGACTTCAGGAAATTACACTCTTATAATTAAAAAATTGAACTAACATCATGTTTTTTTTTATATTAAAAATAACATGAAATGAATTTGTCGGAAGCTACTGAAATCAATCACTACATGCGTTTTTTTGGAAATATACTCTCAAACATGGAATATTTCTCATCCCACAACCAGAGGTAAATACTTATAGTGGGACTTAAATATGTATCATTGCGATTCGCATCGAGTTATCGTGTTTCTTAATTTCCCAATCTTTTAACAAACCCCAATTAAGTTACAAATTCCAAAAAAAAAAAAAAGGTCAATTTGGCACTCTTGCACCACTAGTCCCCCCTCTACTCTCCGCCATAAATAACAACAAAATGCAGTGACATTTTGTGTTCTCACTAGCTAGCTACCTCTTCTTCAACACAGCCTTCAATTCACTATATCTCTTGTTCAATTCTTCAAGTTTTCGCAGAGATGACCGGGTTCGGTATTTCGGATAGATCAATGATTTTGATTGTGGCTATAGCTTCAGTGTTGGTTACAGTGAGTGTGGCTGACAGAGATTGGGACAATGGTGGTGATGGTGACGGTGGGTTCAACTACACTACTCACTGGTCAAGGGTACCCGGAAATGACACTTGCAACAACAATGAACCCAACAAGATCATTGGTGGTGGATCAGACCACTGGCGTTATGGCTTCAATTACAGTGTCTGGGCTTCCCAGAACACTCCCTTTTACATCAACGATGTTCTTGGTCAGTTCATATCTTTTAAATTTCCTTGTTTTATTCGACAGTTGAATATATTATAACTTAGATAGTAGTCATTCTCAGGTGTGGAAATCCAATTTAAATATATATAGCTAACTTTGTATTTTTAATATATGGTATTTTTGTAGTGTTCAAGTACGATCCACCAAGCCAAACCCCGTTTCAACATAGCGTTTACTTGCTACCGAATATGTGTAGTTATATAACGTGTAACTTATCAAGGGCCAAGTTGATTGCAAACACCACACAAGGCGACGGGGAGGGGTTCAAGTTTGTGCTGAAAAGTTGGCGGCCTTACTACTTCGTTTGCGGCGAACGCGGCAACCTTCACTGCAAAGATGGGGGGATGAAGTTCTTTGTGATGCCTATGCTCCGCCACGGCTAGTTTCCCATTGTCGTTGTCATCATGTAGTCTATCCGTAAACTAGAAAGTTTGCTCATATCAAGTTATTTATAACTATCATATGAATCATAAAATAATTTGTTAGTTATAAATCACTTGTTGCATCAAAATAAGAGCAAATAGCTCTTTTTAGTTAAAAATTAGAGATGTTTATTGTTTTTACTCAACATTAGTATTTTTATGGGCCAATATCCCTTTTTAGTCAAAAATTAGAGAGGTTTATTGTTTTTATCCAATATTAGTATTTTTATTGTTTTTACCCAATAATTGGCTGTGAAGACCTAAATACCCCTCATTATTTTCTTTACATATTCTCTTTCATATCTTTTCTTCTTTCTCTCTCTTCCTTTTTTTCTCTTACGTCTCTCATTTTTTTTCTTTGTTCTCTCTCTTCCTTCTTTCTCTCTCTCTTTCTCACGCCTCTCTCTCAGTTGTTGTTCATTTTTTCTCTCTCAAGCCTTCTTTCTCTCTCCCTCTCTCTCTCTCTCTTCAATCTCTTATTTCTCTCTTGTAGATCTGAGTGTTGTTGATTTTTATTGGAATATTTTCGGTTAGATATTGATGTTGTGGTTGTGTTTAAGTTTGAATACTGTTTGTTCAAAAAAAATCAGATTTAATTTGTTTAAAAAATTCTAGATTTTAAAAAACTCAGTTTTGTTTGTTTAAAATGTTTATTAATTTTTTTTTCCATGTTTGATTTTGTTTAAAGAAAAATTTATTTGTTTAAAATGTTTGTTAAATTTTTTTTTTCCAGATTTTGTGTTATTAAATGATTTTTCAGATCAGAAAAAAATTGTTTGTTAAAATCTGGAAAAAAACAAATTCCAGTTTTTGTTAAATGTTTGTTAAATGATTTTGCATAATGTTTGTTAAAATGTTTGTTAAATTTTTTTCCAGATTTTTTTTGTTTAAAATGCTTGTTAAATCTTTATTTTGAAAATTTTCAGATTTCCTTTTGTTTAAAGTTTTTTCCATATTTTAAAATATTTTCCAGATTTCGTTTAAATATTTTTTTTAGATTTGGTTTAAAAAATTTTCCAAATACAATTCCAGATTTTTTTTTGTTTTGAAAATTTTCCAGATTATGTTTCTAGATTTAAAAAAATTTCCAGATTATGTTTGTTAAATTTTTTTTCCAGATTTTATTTTGTTTGAAGAAAAATTCCATGTTTTTTTTTTATTTTGACAAATTTCCAGATTATGTTTGTTAAATTTTTTTTCCAGATTACGTTTTTTTTATAATTTTTTTTCTTCAGATTTTGTTCCATTTAAACAAAATTCCTTCCTAAAAAAAATAACATTTACTAGAGATCCATTGTTTCAAAGATTTTTTAATTTTGTTTGTATGAGGAAATCTGGAAAATTTCCTTATTCAAATCTGGAAATTTTCCAGATTTCTTTAAACATACCGGACCACCAATTAAACACATCGGGCCACTAATTAAACACACCACGACAACCCAATTAAACACATCATGACAGACCAATTAAATACACAAAGGGAGACTAATTAAACACACCAGGCGAAAATCAATTAAACACACCACGAAAACCCAATTAAACACACCAGGGTAACACACCAAGGCAGACCAATTAAACACATCAAGGCAGACCAATTAAACACATCAGGACAATTCAATTAAACACCACCATGGTTAATTAAACACACCACACACCCAGATAATTCAATTAAATACACCAGGGCAGACCAATTAAACACACCAGAGCAGACCAATTAAACACACCAGGACAATTCAATTAAACACAACATGGTAGACCAATTAAACACATCAGTGCAGCTCAATCAAACACACCATGGAAAGTCAATTAAACACACTAGGGTAACATCAAATTAAACACACCAAATATAAAAGAAAAAAAATAGAGGTCTGGAAAGAAAAAAAAAATGAGAAAAAATTGTTTTTTTTTTCCAGGAAAAGGAAAAAGAAAAAAGAAAAAAGATAATTTTTTTATAAAGAAGGGCAATTTTGTCCAAATAGTGGAAATTTTGGTAAAAACAATAAAAATATTAATCTTGGGTAAAAACAAGAAACCCACTAATTTTATGGTTAGTTTTAAAGTTCACCATCAAAATAATGTTATAGTTGTATTTGATTTTTCTCTTTCTTTCTTTTTTTCTCATACAAAGATGACGATGAATTAAGTTTTAAATTAATAAAGTTTTTCTTTTCAAAAGAAAAATAATAAAGTTTTGATATGTTATATACTTATATATGGTACTAACCGATAGTATTCTTGTTTTTCTTCTATATAGAATAATATTATGACGATATGAGGTTGGTCCGGTAGTACACCCTTCACACTTACTTCACGAGGTCATGGGTTCAAGTCATCTCCCTCTTTAACAAATCTCGAATTTATGTAATATTTCAATAAATATATATATATATATATATATATAGAGAGAGAGAGAAATTTTCCAATAATTAATTTTTAAAATGCACATTTTAAGCACATTTGATGAAATTGCATGTAATCGAATGATGTTTTGATGAGATTTTTTGTATGCATCATAAGAAAATTAAAATACATTTGTGGACAAGAATTAAAAAAATTTCAGGTCCAAGAACTAATTTTTTTCCTACTTTTTTAATGATAAAATATTTAAAAATAAGAAAATATAAGAAAATATAATTCTCAAATCCAAAATTTTTCAAAATTTTTACCAAATGTGTATTTTAATTTTCTTAGAATGCATACAAAAAATCTCATCGAAAAACATTCGATTATATGCAATTTCATCAAAGGTAGTTAAAATGTGCATTTTAAAAAGTCTTCATTGGAAAATTTCTCTCTCTCTCTCTCTCTCTATATATATATATAGAATAATAATTTTTTTAAAAAAATCTCGTACTTGTTGTAAATTATTAAAGAATAAATGAAGAACAAATAAAGAACAAAGTGAGTGATAGAGAGAGAGAGAGAGAGAGAGAGAGAGAGAGAGAGAGAGAGAGAGACGAGAGAGGGAGACGTAGCTTTGTATTCATTTTTATCAGCAGAGCCGAGCTTACAAGAGATGTGGTCTATTTATAGACTTTGAGTCTACTTGATTTACATGATTAAGGAGAGACAGTGACATACAAGGTCCTTCAAGTAGGGGTGGTGATCATGATAAGATCAAAAGCAAGTGGAGAGTTAGGCGGTGGTGGAAATCCACTTTTTCACAACACTCCCCCTTGGATTTTCACCACTTACATATTAATTTGTTAGGAAAAACCCAATGGGACAAAACATCTGCGCAATATATATAATGATCTTCTGGATCAAGTGGTGTTGAACATTCTTAAAACCATCTAGTTAAAAACCTTGTCAGGAAAACTCAGTGGGATAAAACCTGATCGAAGGGAAAAAAGAGTATAGTGTACATATGTCCTGATTAATGTTTTCTTCAAAACATTTTCCACATTTATAATTTGCTAGGGAAAACCAGTGGGATAAAAACATGAGCAAATATATTCATCGATCTGTCGGATCAAAGTAACATATATACGATGATTAGCAAGATCAAAGTAATATTTACAATGATCTTCTTGATCGAGTCAACATATATATGATGATCAACTGGATAAATGTAATATTTATGATGATCTTTATGGATCAAATAATTTTTGGGTGTGCTTATAGAATTGCCTCATTAAAACCTTATCAGGAAAACCCAATGGGATGAAAACCTGATTGAAAGGAAAAAGAGCACAGTGCATAAATACCCCAAATACTTAATATACTTCATTTGATATGCTCCCCCTGATGGAACGCTCCCTCTGATAAAGGTTCTTTTGAAGCAATCTTCTAAATTGCAGAACTAAAACATATTGATGTTTATTTCATGAAATGCAATAACATCATAAATGATTGGATGGAGTATCAACAAATATTTGCTTTATGGGGTAATATCCATATGTAATCTTTTCAGAATCTTTTCAACATATTCTGATTGGTGGACAAACATTCCATTTGATCTATGTTCGATCTTCAGGTCGAGACAATATTTTCTTTCTCATTTATTTATGAAGACACATGAGTATATAATATGATTATTATATCCTTATCTTATCGGATATTAACTGAGACGGTTATACCTACATCCGTTCATATTGTTTTTAATCCATATAAAGATTTTTGTATATTCATCAAATACAGATTACGAGATCTCAATTTACATGCTTTAAGCATTTTGAATCTTTCATGATTTATAAATATCTGCATTGAGTGAATCATATAGATAAATGATTACTACGTCTAGAAGACGTATTTCAAGTCTCTTAAAGGCAGCCAAATTTATCAACAACGAATCGTATTCATCAGTGGTGAATACCAAGTTTCTGTAAGAAACCTCCTCATTCCTCACGATCTCGTTTTTCTCATTACGTTTCCATATAAAGATCCATTAGTATCCAACTAGTTTGACATCTCCAGGTGTCTGGAGTCCTATTGATCTAAACACTTTATATTTGGCTTATAAAGTCAATTCTACTTGAATTGCTTCTTTCATCTAGGTCAATCATGCCTTTTGTCTACAATCATTGATATTATGAATATCATAATTATCATTTATTATTTCAGTAGCGCTACTGTATATAAAAATACATCATCAATGATTTTTTCCTTATGATTCCACATTTCTCTCATATGATTTATAGAAATTTTCTCAATTTCTATACTCTTGTATCTCTGTTGAGATTTCTTCCATTTCAATGGATTTAGTCATTTCATATACTTGTGTCTCTTTAGATATATCAGACTCTTATAGAGTTGATTTAGAGAAAGTGGATTTATTTATAACTCGAGTTTTGTTTACTTTTGGGATCTCAATAACAATACCTTTCTAAAGGTTCATAAGATTATGATATGTATAGATGATTTATTTATTGCATTTATCTCTGATCGTTCTCCAAGAACAATCACCCGCCCATGGTTTATGAGATGACAATTATAAAATCTTGTTTGTTGGGGTTTATGCCATAAAGCTTGTAATTTGTAAATGGAATGTTAACATAAATAAAAGAATAGTTTAATTCATTCTTCTTATGTCATATATTGTGTATAACTTGTGCATTTAACATCCAAGATTGCCGGATGTAATCTCGAATTGTGTATATGAATGTCATATACAGATGGATACAGTAAGAGACGTGCAATCTAAAGAGTCCGTAAATAGCAAATAAAGCGGGGTACTTTATTTGTGGTTAATCTACAGCTGCAATCAATTTCGTAGTGTACGGTGATCCTATCTTGGATCATTTATATGGAGATATGAGAATGGAAACACCTTGTATGATATGATCATATAGGACTGGGTCATGATCTATATGAATCTCTCACTAAAATCCGTTTAACGATGAGATTCATATATATCAACTAATGATGGCTATATGTGGGTGATCTTAATTATGAGTGTCTTATCGACTCCTTCAGGTTAGATCGTGGTCTTTGATATACCACGGGTGAGGTCGGAGTTGCATTCCCGATCAATATGCTATGTATGTTGAGATCGTTGTTTGGCTTGTGGCTGGGAAGGTTTGTACACAATAGTGAGAGAAGTAGATGGTAGATCCCTTAAGGGTTGATTTGGGGCTTGAACAATATGAGCGCTCTCCTAATTCCGTGAGGAATGTAGGATTTATTGTTCATTAGAGAATCAATGGTACTTAATGGAAAGATATAATTAGAGGGATATAACGGACATTATGACTTAGCTCTAATTATGAACTATTTGTGGAGGATTATACCATATGTAGTAGCTATATCGATGAACACTGAAAGTTATTGGTTTGTGTAAAAACATCTACAGTTGAGAGAGTGCAGCTTCAGGTTTTTAGTGGAATAACACCGAAGTTAATAATCATGAAATAATAATTAAAGAGTTTAATTAATTATTTCTAAGGATTATTGGAGCTCAAAGTATTGTGGGTCCATTAGGTTCCCTTGCTAGCTTGATCGTTTTAGGTAACAAGGGTCAGGGTTAATTAATTGGATTGTCCAATTAATTGTGTTACGAAAGTGGCACGTATTTATTCAGGAATTAATTGAATAATGAGATTATTTAATTAATGAATAATGGTGACTGAATAAATTAAATAATAAGATTATTTAATTATGTTATCAATAACTAAATGGAGGGTTTTAATTGATATTTGATTTTGAATAAAATAAGATAATACGATTATTTTATTTTATTAAATTAAATATTTAATTTTGAATTTAAAGAGTTTGAGTTCAAATAAAAAACATAATTAATATCTTTAAAGATATCAGATATCTTAAAAGATTTAGTTAATTAGTTATATATATATATATGATATATTTTTAGAAACTATAACACAACACTAAAAACATACGATCAAAAGAGTTTTGAGCGTTCAGAGAAAAAAAAACATAGAAGTGTTCTAGGGTTCGGCCAAAAAGAAAAAAAAATTGTTTTTGTTTTCTTCTTCTTCTCTCTGTATTCTCCTGTTGTTTCTAAGTACCGTGACGCGCTCACACGCCGTTACCCATTCCGGGAGATAGCCAAGAAGATCAAGTGGTTCAAATCAGGAGCAGATCGTATTAAAGAGAAGGACCCTCCCATGTAAGTATGAAGAAAATTGTTTCTTCTCTTCTCTTTTATGTTTTAATTTCGATTCCTTTTATTTTTTCTGTTCCAAAAAATAGATCCTAGGGTTTACTGGTCGTTGTTTCAGTATTTCATTGAAATAATTTTTTTTTTTAAAGTTCTTTCGTTTTGCGATCGGTAATCCGGGGTTCCTACATTGTTACCTTTAATATATCAGGTAATAGATTGATAATCATCTGATGATAAATTATCTTTCGTATTTGAGTGATACGCAGATTGAAATGAGACACCCATATATATATATATGGGAACCGAACTGGTATCTCTATTTTGTATATAAGTAACTTTTCATTTACTTTTCTCTTCTAGAGAAATTTTTCCATTTGGAAATTAATCAATATGATAATATATGGATCGTGGGTAAAAATATAAACTATTAGAAGTTTAAATGATATAATAGCAGATTAATCAAAATCAATATTAATCTCATAATGAAATGGAAGCCTTATCTTAGGTCATGCCAGAGATTCAATAAGGAGATATACAACACAATCAAATATCTTAAAAGTTAGTAAGTCCCTATATAGAAATTAGTAACTGTATCGAAACAATAAAGTTCTCGTAATTTACCTGGAGACGTTTGATAAGTGATTTCCATGATCCATTTTGATTATAAGTATATCTGAAAAACTAATAATCAGTGCAAGTAATATGGAGATGTTTGATAATGAACAAACATGTGATCATCTCGTACATGCATCAATTAGAACCATATAATAATGAAATGGATCATTTAGTGGATGAATATGTTCACATATATCCCCTTGAATTCTTTGTAAGAATGATAAGAATTCAAAACCAACTTTTAGAATAAGATGGTTTTACTGCTAGTTCCCCCTGTGAATATGTAGAACATAAGTTGTCATTGGATAAAAAATCTTCTAGTTCTTTAATGGAAATCCATGAGAATTTTCAATGATTATACGCATCATTGTAGATCTTGGGTGACCGATACAGTCACACCAAAGTACAAACATTTTTGGATCTGAGAACTTTTTATTCATAACTGCATAAACATCTACACTCTTTATAATAGTGTAATATAATCCAGATGATAAAGCACACAACTTTTTTATAATGAGTTTCTTGCCTGAATCATGAAAAGTAATGTATATATATATTAAACATTCTCATTACTCATAGTTTCAATATGATATCCATTCCTCCATATATATTTGAAACTAAACAAATTCCTTTATATTCTATTTGAATGATATAAAGTATCATCGATACCCAATTTAATATCATCTGGTAATAAGATTCTGGCTCTTCTAGAGCCTTTAATCAAATTCATATGATTTGATCTGATATTAACTTTATATGTATTTGAACTAAGCATATTTCTTAATGCTTGAATAATATCAAGTATCATTGATACATAATTTAGTATTGTTTGATAACAATATCCTGACTCTTTCAGAGCTTTCTATCAGATCCGTTGGACCTAATACAATATTAACATTTGCTCAGAGCAAAGTCAAATTCATAAATTGTATTGACTCCGCAAAACTGTATGAGTCGTTGCACTCTCGGCAAGACATATATTTCCCTTTTGGGAATTTTATGGACATTATATGTAATTCCATTTTATATCTCATCTGAAATGATAATAATCTTTTCAATAGGTTTATTCTATAAACCTTTTCTCTTGTCATATACTAACATCCACTCCTCGGGTATGTTTTGATATCTCATGAAAATAAATATATCAAATTTTACTCTTTTGGTATTGCTCATTCAGGAGCAAGTAAAAATTGATAAAATATCATTTACAATCTCATTATACGTGATATTAGGATGAATCATTTTATGTTACTCATAGCATCCTGTTGGATATGTATGAAATGGATAAAGTATTATTTCCAATTTCATTATTCATTAGGATATTAAATCTCTTTTATGATACTCACAACATCCTACTGGATGTGTAGATCTTTTTTTTTTCAAATGAATGATACGTTAGGATCTTAAATCCCTTTTATGATACTCACAACATCTTGTTGGATGTGTAGATCATTCTTTCAAATAAATGACATGTAAACGTATCACTTCATATATATGAGATAACTTCATATTCTGAACATGTTTGAAATCTCAGGTTCCAAATAATGAAGTATGACATTCATGTATATAACACTGGATCCAGAACTCCAGGTTCTTATCGGTTTTCAAAACCGTACCAACTTAAATATCATAAATCCAGGAACTTTAAGTTCTGGTTAGTCGGTCTAGCAGATCTCATATATTGCGTATACATAAATAATACGAATAATTAAACAATTTATCTGGAGACACAACATAAGTCAGTCCTGAGACATGGCATAAGCCAGTCCCAAGACACAGCATAAGCCATTCTAGAGACACAGCATAAGCCAGTCTTATATATTTCTTTAAAATAAATGCTTTCAAGGTCATGAGATCATCTGATAAGTGCATAAAAATAAATGATTTCAGGGTCATGAGATCACATGATATGTGCATAAAAATAAATCCTGAACCATAATATATAAGTTATGTTGACGGCATGAGCCATCATGTTATACGGAGCTATTTATATATTGTTCTAGAATGTTGAGATGTAAGTAAATTACCCATCAGAGGATCCTTTTTACTTATACGCAATTGTGCTGGAGATCTAGATCTTCCATTGTGCTTGAAAACAGAGTTAATAAAACTTGAATAAGTCAAAACAAAACTTACAAGCAGAATTAGTTGAAACTGATGGCACATTTGTATTCGGAACGGTTGAAATAGCTGGAAATAGATCAGACTCGGTCGAAAACGGGTGAAAATTGCACTAAGTTGGATAAAAAAAATTCTGGACCGAGTTGACACGGGAATATTCCATTAGACTAACTGAATATTCTAACGGTAACATAATATTCTCTGATGGCAATGGAATATTTCATGGTTTGCCACATGGCGCTGATAAGGCGTACTGCTGACGTGGCGCGATTGGACACTGATGTGACACTGACCACTACTGATGTGGCACTGACCATTGCAGACATGACGCTGACCACTGCTGACGTGGTGCTAACGTAGCACTGACCACTGCTAACGTGGCGGCTGACGTGGTCATCTTCTTCCTTGGGAAAAACTGCAGAAAAAATTTATGGGAAAAAAACTAGCGTTGACCGGACTTTTACCTGAGCTAGAGAGTTCATTAGAGCTCCGTTTGAGATGACGCCAGTGGCGTTGGAATCGTATTTCTGAGAAGAACACAACGGTATCCTTCGAAAAGTGATTCGAGCACTTCAAAATTTCTGGGTTTTTCGAAAACCAAAGATCTGGGGAAGCTTTTTACATAATTGCAATCTGTTGGGGTTTATGCCCTAAAGATGTAATTTGTAATTGGATTTATGAAATAAAAAAAAAGTTCAATTCATTCTTGTTATGATGTTTATTTTATAACGTGTGCATATATTAACATCCTAGATTGCCGGATGTAATCTCGAACTGTGTATATGAGTGTCATATACAAATGGATACAGTAAGAGACATGCAATCTAAAGAGTCCATAGATAACAAATGAAGCTGGGTACTTTATTTGTGGTTAATCTATAGTTGCGGTCCATTCCGTAATGTACGGTGATTCTATCCTGAATCATTCATATGAGATATGAAAGTCGAGGCACCTTGTATGATGTGATCATATATGACTGGGCCATGATCTATATGAATCTCTCACCAAGATCCGTTTACTGATGAGATTTATATATATCAACTAATGATGGCTATATATAGGTGATCTTAATCCTGAGTGTCTTATCAACTCCTTCAGGTTAGATCGTGGTCTTTGATATACCATTTGTGAGATCGGATGCAGTTCCTGATCAATATGCTCTGTATGTTGGGATTACGGTTTGACTTGTGGCTGGGAAGGTATGTACATAATTGTTAATAGCCAAAATTGGCTAAGGACCAAAGGAAAATTTTCCATCTCCCAAACCTGGTTCCACACCCGAGAGTTTCCACCAGGAGACCTCTCTATCTAGAGCCGAACTACGATACCACCCCAGGAACAAGGACGGGCTCCGGAAACATCTGGGATAGAGCCCGAAACGATCAGATCTACCCCGCATCACCAAAACTAGAAGCTCCCCGATGTCGAGGTCACCTCGCAAATGCTCCAGAGACTCGCATATACCTCGCTGACACAGAAGAATGCCCCTAGAAGGCCGAACCTAGCTTCGAGAGGTCAGGGGAAGCCACTCCTAGCTTCGAAAGGTCAGGGGAAGCCGGATCTGGCTCCAAGCTGGATGACACTTCTCAGATATCGAGGTCGGAACACTGATCAACCTCACTAGTTGATGCACCACACCATGCCATATTCAACGACCTCTATAAAGGATCATGCTGAAAAGATACGAAGACACACTGGATCATATCTGGAAACGTTACCTATATGCAAGACAAGTAAATAGAGTCCAAAGAGGAAACAAACTGATCTCCACCACGATATTCTCAATTCGGCTATTAACTCAAAGTCAATGACATTAAAGCGAGAAATCCCGCCCGATAAGGAGGGGAGAGACTGAGAAAATCAAGGGGAGAATCAGTTTGTTTAACCTACAAAACTATGTATAAATAGAAAGAAAGAAAAGGAAAAAGGGGGGACTACTATTCGACATGCACACGACAAATACTCAACCAGACCCCAGAGAGTGTTGAGAGCAAAAAATAAAGAAACTTGTATTTGTATACCATGCACGTTCAATAAAAACATTCTTGCTTTCTTTTGGTTGAATGGTATCATCATTCCTTGGCATTCTATAAATCATCACTGCACATACAATCAATCTTGGCCACCACCTACGTGGTAGTGGTCTCGAGGGTGTTAACTGAGATTTCTCATCCTGATATGATATATATTTTGATAACAAAAACAAATGAAAAAACGCATCATAAGGTATTCAATTTGTATGAGATACAAATTGCCCATACAAATTGGTGTGCGTGAATCAAGAGATAAGAAGAAAATTGCTGTGCACTATTTTATATTGAAAAAGATATAAAAGAGTTTTATAATTTTTGAAAACCTAACCTGATGAGATAGATATATATATTACGCACAAAGAGACAAAACTAAGTTTTTTTTTTTTGCTCAGTGAAGTCAAATTGCATAAGATGGCGTGAGAGAAATTTTTTTTTGAATGCAAATCATGTGCATGATATATATATATATATATATATATATATTGATCGACACAAAATTTAAAAGATAGTGCAAGTGTGTGCGGTGCAAGTGTTGTACAGTGAACAAAAAGAAATTGTTTCTTCTTCTTCATTCTCTCTGAATCTTTCATTTAAGTTCCTGAGACAGTGACGCGTTCACAAGAAGTTATTAGTCCCGGGATATAGCGAGGAAAATCGGTGGTACAGACCAGGAGCATATCGTAAAGTGAAGGAGCCTCTAAACGTTGGTAAGGTTCTAACTGTTTATATATATATTTATTGATTACAATTTCCTGTGTTTACATATTGTATGTATTAGTTCCGGAAAAATAATTACGATCTCAAGTTCACTAGTTACATATCGTTTATGATCTGTATAAAATTTTTAAAACCTATTTCCAATGCGTTGCCAGTAAACGGGGTTCCAACACAATCGTGCTGGTAACGTGTTATAAATTATTAAAGAATAAATGGAGAACAAATAAAAAACATAGTGAGAGATAGATAGATAGAGAGAGAGAGAGAGAGAGAGAGAGAGAGAGAGAGAAAGAGAGCTTTGTATTCATTTTTATTAGCAGAGCCGAGCTTACAAGAGATGTGGTCTATTTATAGACTTTGAGTCTACTTGATTTACATGAATAAGGAGAGGCAGTGACATACAAGGCCCTTCAAGTGGGGTGATGATAATGATAAGATCAAAAGCAAGTGGAGAGTTAGGCAGTGGTGGAAATCCACATTTTCACAACAGTACTGTGTTAGTTATTTGTTGTCAAAATTATTTAAGTGTAAGTACTTTTTTTTTGAAAGCAAGACATTCATTAAGAAACTAAAAGAGAGCAATCAACCATTATTACAGACTCCAGATCTGGAGGGATATCCTCCAACCAAAACAAATCATTCTCAACAGACAGCAAAACCATCTTAGCCAAGGTATGAGCAGCCTTATTTGCATGTCTAGGCACGAAAGAAATAGAAATACCAGAAGATTTAGACAAAGCAACAATATTACTAACAATGGATCCAATATCAGCATCAGACTTCCCCTCATAATTAATCAAGTATACAACCCTATTTTGCATCACTCTCAAGAACATCAGGGAAAATGCCAATATTAACATCGAACCGAAGACCCCTCAGGATAGCAGTAGCCTCTGCAATATGAGGTGAAAAGCACGCTGCAATTTTCTGGGTCGAAGACCCCATAACATGGCCATAAGAATTTCGCACAATAATCCCAACTCTAACTTGATGATTGCATTCCTGAATCGCAACATCAGTAATGATTTTGTAAGTTCCCTCTAAAGGTACACACCAACGAGAAATCTCACCAGGACTCTGAAGAGATGGCAGGCATTGTAGCAGCAAATCTGGCTATCTGATAGTCTCTAAGAAACTCATTTGCCCAACCAAACATATCTTCATTTCCTCCAGTAGAAGGGAAGATGAACAATTCAATTTCTCCAAAACCATAACCTCCAGATCATAACACAAAGAACCTCCAACTCTTCTTTTTTAAGAATACTAAGGGGAAAAACGAAAGAAAGTCCTGAAAGTGAATATTATCATTCCCATTATTACCTTTAGGATAGTAGTAAGCTGAGCGCAAACGTTTAACACCAGGATAATTCCACAACGCATGCATTGTCGTGTCTCGGCCTCTGCGTGCAAACAAGGCAGAGCACATCAGTTGAAATTCCCCTATCAGTAAGGTTGACCAACGCAGGTATCCTGGTGGTGGCAAGCTTTCCAGATAAAACACATAATTTTCGGACGGAATTCTCAGACTCCACATAGCCTTCCACCAATTACAATCTGCAGAAACAGAAGCCCGATATTGGGACTGAATTAGTTTACCAAGTTTGTAGCCACTCTTTACAGTATAATTATCCCATTATCATAAAGCCATATTCAGCACATCTTCTGTCTGACTAGAGCCAAGAAGGAGACTAAGAATCACATCGGGTTTCCTCAGGGGGAAAAGTAATCGAATAAGAGGAACATTCCAGGATCCAGAATAAGAGATCAAACACCTCACAGTAGCATTAATTCCTAGCACTGGTTGAGATTGGGTTCAGCAGGAATGTGGTACTGGAATCGATCTATCTGTATAATAGAAACCGAGGATCGGGTACCAATTCTCCACCTCGAACCGGCTTCTAAGAGCTCACGCCCCCACAGGAGACTCCGCCAAACATACGAACCCGCAACACAGGGCTCAGCCCGAAGAAAAGTATAAGTCAGAAAGTATCGTCCTCTTATCACTCTTATAGCCAACGGAATTAGGATTTTTAACCAAACACCAACTCTGCTTAGCTAGCATAGCCTGACTAAAGAGGTAAAGATCACGAAAACCCATACCACCACAATCCTTACTTTCAAAAAGCTTAGCCCAAGAGCACCACTGAATCTTCTTCTTCATATTCGTACTTCCCTACCAAAATCTATTACACAGTCTATGGATTCCTAGAAATAAGGTCCTACCGGGAGCCTAAAAAGGCTCATGGCATAGGTTGGAATAGATTGAATCACAGCCTTGAGCAAGACCTCCTTACCATCAATCAAGAAGAGACGACCCTGCCAACCCTTCAACTTGTTCCATATACGATCATTAATATTATTAAACAACTGTTTTTTATTCTTACCAGAAAAACTTGGAAGCCTCAAATAGCGCTCATGGCAGTGCACTAGCTTGACACCAATAATATTTGCCAAACGAATCCCCTCCGATTTAGACACAGCTTTACTAACACAAATAGCGGACTTATGAAAGTTAATAATTTTACCTGAAGCTGAAGAGTACTTCCTGAAGAATCCGTTTGATAGTATTACACTCATGATCACACAGCTTTTGTGAAAAGTAGGATGTCATCTGCAAAGAACATATGCGATATTGTAGGCCCCGTTCGCCCATATCTGAGACCCGAAATATCCCTACAGTGAGTTGCGTAGTTGATGAGACTAGAAAACCCCTCTACACAGATTAGAAACAAGTAGGGAGATAGAGGATCTCCTTGTCTTAAACCTCTCGAAGGTTTCAAATTGCCATAAATTTCACCATTTAAAAGAAAGGAGAAAGAAACAGATTGAACACACCGCATGATCCTCCCAACCCAAGCATTCGAGAACCCAAGTTTTAGCATCATAGCTTCCAGAAATCCCCACTCAACCCGATCGTATGCCTTGGACATATCCAATTTCAATGCAATAGATCTCTTCTTCCGAATCCGAGTGCGGAGACTATGGATACATTCAAACCCTGATAATTGGCGTTATCATAAATTAACCTTCCCTGAACGAAAGCACTTTGAGTTTCAGAAATAACTTCACCAAGAACTGATCGGAAACGGTTTGCCAACATTTTGGCCACTAGTTTTGTAAACCACTGTACATAGACTGATAGGGCGGAAGTCAAACATATGGATCAGATTATTAACCTTCGGGATTAAAGTGATCAGAGTTATATTCACCTCATCCAACGGCTCCCCATTATTAAGACAATGAAGACAATCCGTCGAGACATTAGCACCCACTGTCTCCCAATATTTTTGATAGAATAATACATGTATACCATTAACACCAGGGGCTTTGGTGGGGGGACATCTGAAAAACCGCATTCCCCACTTTTGCGGCCGTAAAAGGCATATCAAGAAGAGTACTTCTTCTATTAGACAACCACTTAGTAACACAATTAACCACTGGCCTCCAGATATCAGGAGATGGGGAAGAAGAATCAAATAATTTTGAGAAATATGACACCACAATATCCTCCATCTCAGCTTTACCATCACATAAATGACCATTATCATCCAATAATCCTTTAATAACATTTTTTTGATCTCCTAGCCAAAGCTTTCCGGTGAAAAAATTTGGTATTACCATCCGTAAATTTCAACCATTCCTGCCTAGAGCGCTGCCTCCAATAACTCTCTTCCTTATCAAGCAACTTGTCAAGTTGCTCTTCAACATACCTAATCGGTTTCCACGAGTCCTGCCTGAAATCCTTCATTAAAATGTTCAACTCCTCTTGTTTTCTAGCTATATTCTTCTGCAATGCCTGTCGCTGAAACTGATTCCACCTAGAGAGATTACCGGCACACTTGCGAATCCACGACACCACCTCCCACATATTACAGCGAACATCTTGACTGAGTTTTACAAGTCCCAGGAGCATACGTTTGATAGTGCAGTAGCAGAGTTGAAAGAAATGCCGGTTCAGTCATATTCGGGGTTTGAATTTTTAGCGTTTGACTTAGAGGTACAGAGGGCAGTCGAGACCCGAGTCAGGCAGACATCGGATCTGGTGGAAGACACTTCCTCCGCTTTTAATGCGGTGTCTCTTTCTGATGTTAAACCTGAGTCGGTTTCCTCGGATGATGAGATTTTTGTCAAAATTGTTGGGGATGTGTCTAGCAAGGGAAATGGTGTTCAGTAAGATTGAGTCTTTTATGTGATGCTTTTTATTATTATTTATGCCCGAGGTTTACCTGGGTTCAATTCTCAGAGGTTTCTTCCCCCTTACGTTTGTACCAGACTCGTATGAAATATTCTCTGGAATTTTGGTTTCGGATATTTGATGAAAGCATCAGCTATATATTTGTTATTATATATATATATATATATGTTTATTACTATTGCGCATCAGTGTGATTACTATTATGGCAAGTTGCCGATGTAAGGGACTCTCCTCGGTTATTTTATATTTTAGTCGACCATCAATACTTGCGAAAATCATAAAAATAAGATAATTGAATTCCAAGAAAATAGGTAAGATAATTGAATTCTGATAACTGATATGCACATTGGTTCACTTTCGAGAGTTGTTGCCCTATGAGGGTCGATCTGCTCCGAGAAAGGAAATCATTGTTGCACGTTAGTGCAGTCTCGAGGGTTATTACCCTCTGAGAATCAATCTGCTCCGATAAATGAGTCTTTTTTGCACGTTAGTGCGGTCTCGGGGATTATTGCTCTCTGAGACTCAATCTGCTCCGATAAAGGAGTCTTTTTTCCCACGTTAGTGCTGGTCTTGGGGTTTATTGCCCTCTGAGACTCAATCTGCTCCGATAAAAGAGTCTTTCTTACACGTTAGTGCGGTCTTGGGGTTATTACCCTCTGAGACTCAATCTGTTCCGAAAAAGGAGTCTTTTTTGCACGCTAGTGCAGTCTTGGGGTTATTACCCTCTGAGACTCAATTTGATCCGATAAATGAGTCTTTCTTGCACGTTAGTGCTATCTCGGGGATTATTGCCCTCTAAGACTCAATCTGCTCCGATAAAGGAGTCTTTTTTGCACGTTAGTGTGGTCTCGGGGATTATTGCCCTCTAAGACTCAATTTGCCTTGGTTATCCGAGGTGTTTTAAGGCGAGTGTCTGCGTGGTTAATGTCCGATAAGCTTACAAATAAACGGGTACATAAAGAGTTCAGAATTACAACAATATTATACCATCTTTTAGTTACTGGTAGTACTTCTTCAGGTGGTCTGCATTACATAGGTTCCGAAGCGGTACACCGTTCTCATTTTTCAGCTTATAGGCTCTTCTCATCGAGATGGATTATATGATGTAAGGGCCCTCCCTGTTGTCCCCTAGGCTACCTGGAGAAGGGTTGCGGGTGTTGGGGATGACCTTTTTCAGGACTAAATCTCACGGGACAAACCTTCGAGTTCTAACTTTGGCATTGTAGTATTTGGCTATCTGATGCTGGTGAGATGCTGTTCGAACTCTAGCTAAGTCTCTTCTTTCTTCAAGTTCTTCTCAGACTCCGTCTGAGTTCTTCTTCATTATCGTCTGCATGGTAATGATAGACTCTTACTGTGGATGTTTAGTTCGGTGGGGATAACAGCTTCTGAACCAAATGTTAGTGAGTAAGGCGTTTCGCCGGTTGCTAAATTGGGTGTAGTACGGATCGTCCATAGAACTTTCGGGAGTTTGTCCACTCATGCTCAATTTCTTAACTGTAGTTTTCTCTTGAAAAGTGTCTTGACTACCTTGTTTATTGCTTCGACCTGCCCATTGCTCTAGGGATGAGACGGTGAGGCAAATTTCAAGTCGATGTGGAATTACTGTGCAGAGGTTTTGGAGATTGGCCTTGTCAAATTGAGTTCCGTGGTCCACGACAATGGTGTTTGGAATTCCGAATCTGAAGATGATTGAGTGTTTGATGAAATTAGTTGTATTTGCTTATGTGATAGGCTTCAAGGCTTCTACTTCTACCCACTTGGTGAAGTAATCGACTGCTACAACTGATGAATCTATTATGTCAATGCCAAACCGAGAGAATGGACATGGAGAGGCCCTCGGAGTGAGGGATTCCGCAGGAAGTCACAGAATAGGGGCAGTTCTTTGGCAGCGGTCTCAAGATCTGGCGTGTTCCTTTGATTCTTTAAAAATGGTGGGCCAGTAATAACCCTGTCTGGTGACACGGTGCCCGAGGTTACGCCCAGTGAAGTGGCTAACGCATGTTCCCCCGTGTATATCCTGGAGGATATAATCTGTTTAAGGTGGTGCCACACATCGAAGGTATGGTACAGAGAAGCCACGTCGGTACAGAACCCTGTCAATGATAAGGTATCAGGGGTGCTTGCATGCGGATCCTTTGAGATTGCAATCTTTTCAGATGGAAGCATTCCGTCTCAGAGGTATTTCATTATCGGGGTCATCCATGTTTTGGGTTCGGCTGGGGGATAGATGGTAAGTACGTGGGTGGTGTGGACTTCAGTAATACTGGACTATGGGAGGTGAAACACCGTAACCGTCCTTGGTAGCTTGGTGTCCATGGATTGAAGCAAGTTCGGCTGAATGCGTCTGCTTAGGAGTTGCAATCTCTAGATATTCGGATGAGTTCACACTGAGTGAATTTGGCTATCAGGAATCTCACGTATCCCAGATACTTGATCATCTCAGGATCTTTCGCTCGGTAGTCTTCGTTCACTTGATTGACGACCAGTTGAGAGTAACTATATATGGTTACTTGTTCGGCTCCCATGTTCAGTATGATCTTCAGTTCGGTGGCTAGGGCTTCGTACTCTGCGACATTATTAGTCGCTTTAAACTCGAACTGTAAGGTATTTTGCACTATGCTTCCTGTCGAGAGTTCTGATGACGATTCTTGACTCCACTGCCATGTTTATTGGAGGATCCCGTCAACAGACATCTCCCTCTTGGGAACCAGTTCGGAGGACAAATTTAGGATTTCAGGGTTTGAATGTTCGACGATGAAGTCAGCTATAGCCTGGCCTTTAACTGATTTTCTTAGTTTGAACTGAATATCGAACTCACTTAGTTCCATCGACCACTTGATGAGTCTTTCTGCCAGGTCGGGCTTCTGGAGTACTTGCCTCAAAGGTTGGTTAGTCAGTACCGTTATGGGATGCGATTGGAAGTAGGGCCTCAGTTTCCTCGATGTTATAACAAGGTAAAGGGCGAGCTTCTCTATCTCTGGGTATCTAGACTTCGGGTTTGTCATACTCTTGCTGACATAGTAGAGTACTTTCTGAGTGGATCATTTTTCTCTAATCAGAACCTGAACTGAGCGCAACTTCGGAGACTGCTAGGTACAAGAAGAGCTTCTCGCCAGTTGTAGGTTTGGCCAGTATGGGGGGTTTTTACAGATAGGTTTTCAGGTCCTGGAAGGCTGATTGACACTCGGGGGTCCAACAAAAATCTCCTATGGTATTTAATGCTTTGAAAAATGGGAGACAATGGTCAGTCAGCTTTGTTATGAACCGGGAGAATGCGACGATCATGCCATTCAACCTTTAGATTTCTTTCATTTTTCTCGGAGGTTATAGATCTATTACTGCTCGAATCTTGTCGGGGTTAGGCTCTATACCCCTTTAGTGGACAAGGTATCCAAGGAATTTGCTGGACGAGACTCCGAAGGTGCACTTGGTGGGATTAAGACGCATCTGATACTGTCTTAGAAGGAGGAACGTTTCTCGGAGATTTTCTACGTGTTGCGCCGATGTCACGGACTTTGTGAGCATATCATCAACGTATACCTCCATGGTTTTACCTAGTTGGCTTGAGAAGATGCGGTTGATGAGCCTTTGGTATGAAGCTTCAGCATTTTTAAGTCCGAAGGGCATGACGTGGTAACAGTATACCCAGTGATCTGTGATAATCACTGTTTTGGGTTCATCATGCTCGTTCATCTGAATCTGATTGTAACTAGAGTACGCGTCCATGAAGCTCAGGAGTTCGTGACCAGATGTCGCATCGACCAATTGGCATATCCTCGAAAACAGGAAGTTATCCTTCGGGCATGCCCGGTTAAGGTCTGTGAAGTCGACGCACATCCTCCATCTTTCATCTTTCATCTTTCTTTTTTACGAGGACAACGTTAAATTGCCATTCGTTATAGTCGAGATTCCAGATGAACCCGACAGCGAGGAGGTTATCTATCTCGAGGGACACCGCTTGGCACCTTTCGGTGTTGAATGACCAACGCTTCTGGGATATAGGTTTGAACGAAGGGTCGATGATAAGAGAATGACTCATGATTGAAGAGTCGATGACGGGCATGTCACTATGGGACCAAGCAAATATGTCAAAAAATTCCTGCAGTAGCTGGATTAGAGCGCCGCGGACGGAGGGCGGCAAGTTCTTGCCAGTTAGAACCGTCTTCTCATGTTCATCCAATCAGAGTATGATTTGTGCCAATGGTTCGGTGGGTTCACCCGTTGGTCAAGAACCTACTTCTTGGGGGTCAAGACTTGCGACATGAATCTTTCCCTAAGGATTCGATCTGGAGGCTTGAATTTCGGTGATATCTCCTATCCACTTTTTCTTGGGTCTCCTGATTCTCCCCGTGAGCTTCTCTTGGCTGGGTATTGCCATTAAGACAGGGTTTGACCCAATTTGGATGCATCTTTTATATTCTCCTTAATCGGCTCCGACTTCCCCCAGACCAGATTCAGTGAGGAACTTAATCTTTAAGCAATACACGTTTGTGGCTGCTCTGAGGGCATATAGGGTTGGTCTTCATATCAGAATGTTGAAGGGGAATGGTATGTCGATTACTTGGAAACTGATCCATACTGTTCGGATCTGAGGTCCCATTCTGAAACGCACTAGGAGGTTGATTTGGACGACCAGATGTGTACGATGTCCCCTAATTCCCCTAATACAGTATCTGGAAGCCTGGAGTTATTGCAGGGTGTATCCTAGCTTTTATAGGGGGTCCCAATGGATGATATCAAGGGAACTCTCGTGATCAATCAGTACTCTCTTCACTATCTGAGTCATTATCTTGACTGAAATGATGAGGGCATCGTAATGGGGTACCTGATACCTTGAGAATCAGATGGGGTGAAAGAAATTGGTTCCCACTGGACCGGAGGATCATTAGGAGCAGATGAGAGACACACGGGGGCTAGTGCCTTCCCGATTGAAGACGAGGGAACTTCTCCCATTAGGGGCTCTGTGAGAATAAAATGATTGGGTTCATCGTCGTCCGAATCCGGGACGTTGATGTTAGGTTGATAAATTTGAGGTCCGCCTTTGTTTGCTGTAATCGGGCTTGCTGCCTCGGGTTTTACACAATCCTGTAACTTGCCTTTCCATATCAGTTCTTCTGTCTACTCTCTCAGTGGGCGACAGTCCTTGGTTTCGTGACCATGGTCCTTATGGAACTTACAATGCAGTTTTTTATTTCTCGTATTCTGAGGGGCCATCATCGGGTTTGGCCACTGTAGTATGTTGTTTTGACTGGCTACCTCGAACACCTTGTCCACTGAGAATCTTAGCGGAGTATAGTGGTCAAACCTGCTTTTTGGTTTATGAGGTGATCGGGCGGTTGACCCAGTGTTTACTTGTCTGGAGATCCGGGGCTCCTTTCCCTTGTCTCTGTTCTACTTATACCATTTCTTGCTTGGTGTGCTTGTTTCGGAGGGAGTTTCTAGGGTCTTTGAATCACCGATATCTTCTGCAGTGACATACTTTTCTGCTCTTTCCATAAGCTCTCGATAAGTCGTCAACCCTTGCTTAGATAGCGACCAACTCAGTTATCCCTGCTGAAAACCTTGGGTGAAAGCCATAACCGCCCTTATCTCATTGAAGTCTTGGACCTGCCTCGCCGCTTCATTGAATCTTTTCGTTTAGTTCCTGATCGTCTCAGTGTCTAGTTGTTAAACGGAGTTTAGGTATACCATATGCCTCAGTTTTCTTCTGTTCGCTGCGAAACTGCTACAGAACTCCTTAGATAATCATAGAACGTAGAAATACTTTGCCTCTTGAGACTACCGTACCTAGTTCGTGCGTCTGCGGATAAGGGTAATGGGAAAACTCTGCATTTGACTGCGTCAGATACCCCATGTATGTTCATCCAGTCAAGGTAGCTGTTGAGGTGATCTTCAGGGTCCCCCGTTCCTCCGAAACCACACATGTCTTTTCATGGCAACTTTATACTTGCCGGGATTGAGATGGAGGTGACGTCTTCGGTGAACGAGTTTTCTCTGTGTCCATGGTGACGGCGATGATCAATGTGGATCTAATCTTGAATCTCTATGAGTTGGTCTTGGAGAGCGCGAAATACCTCCGGACCAGCGAGAGTGCTCCGTTGAGCCTCACTTTCAGGGAAGTGAGAGGCACCTATTTGATCTTATCGGTGCCTGGTCCTCCAGGGAATTTCCTCTTTAATGTTCATGTCACGTTCTTCTCTTCTGCGAGTGACTCATGTCACTCTCTAAGGGCTTGGTGGTTCATGTGTTCATCCGGGTGCAGTTCGATGAACTGTGTCGTGTGTTGCTGGCGTCGTCTCCTTCCTCTTGGTGGATTTTAGTCATTGCTCCCTTCGGCAAGGGAGATAACCTCTTCAGAGTCTCCTTGGTACCCGCCACCGTCTACAACATTAACTACCTTGGTAACATTTTGCACCAAAATTTCAAGCTTACTGGTGATGCCGCTTATTATCGAGTCGTCTACTTGTGGAAAAAATTGATGCGTCTGCTGTTGGGGAGCGTACATCTGCGGGTACCTCTGGGGGTAATAAGGTTGTGGATTCCCGGGTGGATAGTAAAGATGCATTGGAGCTGGAGGGTAATAGCTCTGTTATCCCTGAAATATGGGGAAGGAGCTCTGCGGAGGATACTGCGACTGGGACATGTAAAATCCGTTATGGGGTGGTTGTGGTCCCTGATCCGCCATTTGGTCGAGGTGGGGAGACGTGCGGAGTAAGTTTTGCTGTGTTTGAGTTTGCGGGATCTGACCATACTCTCGACTTCCGGGGGGCTGTAGCCCAAGTTGGATGTTTGGGTATTGATCTTCCGGCTCTTGATTCATTCTTTCCGTGAAGGTACCAGTTTCACCCCTTCTTCTAGCATCTAAATGTTAGAGTCAAAACTGAATCCCTGCTTAACAACCGGTAGTGAAAGATTCAATCTTAGAAGGGAACCGATGCTGCCTTTTTTTTTCTTAAATATGGTAATAGTAAATCCTACCCCGCTAGTCCGTGTATTTACCATTTTTCTTCTAGATTCTTCTATATGTCCCTTGTAAGGGAAAAATGGGGTTTATATAGGTATGGATCCTAACTTCCAGAGCATCGTGTCTTCCTCGTATTGGATATCATGGACAGTTGTCCCTGACTTGTCAATAGTTATCGACTTTTACGGAGGGACTCCAACAGGAGGTCGGTGGATACATTCGGTATCCGATTCTTCGGTTGGTCGCTACCCTGCTGGACATAGGGGACCAAGATAAGGTTCAGTCATATTAATACTCGGAGTGTCCATGATCCGAGGCATTGGTCGGAGGCACATATTGGTGCCCAACATTACCAACATCCGGCGGTCGCTAAGAATTCATTACAAAGCTAACAATACTCAAGACCTTACCATCTTTGTCATTCGCTCAGCGGAACTCCTCCACAAAGTTCGTCACCCATTGGACAATATCACCATCAAGAAGGGAAACAGAATTATGGACACAACCATTTCGACAAAACCAGACCCTCCACATAAACACACATAACAACTCGAATTCTTTCGCGCAAAGGTAGCTACGACAGAGTATCATAAAATCAGTGAAGCTAGACCTATCACCAACACGGACACCTTTCATAAAAGAGAGTCCCGAATGGATTTTCTTCAGCAAAGGACAACCCTACAGAGCATGCATGGTCGACTTTGGGCAAGCATTACAAATCGGGCACCCAACATCCAACATCCAACACCATCCCACGTCTAGCCAAATTTACTTTAGCCAACAGCCAATCATGACTAGTTCTCCACAAAAAAGAGTCTCACCTTCAATGGAACCTTGATTCTCCACAAGCATTTCCACCACGACTCCGAATTATTAAGCCCGGAAGAACTAGGATTAGAGACCGAAGCATACCTGAAATGATAGCCACTTTTAACTGAATACAAACCCATCTTATCAAACTGCCAGGTTAAGGAATCACCATGCTGGAAATTCGACCAGGGGATACTTAAGATCATAACAGCATCATCAGGAAGGAAAGAGTCATGCACGAGACTATCATTCCAACCCTCAGATGGAGAATTCAACGATGCCACCTTCGTAGAGAGTGGAAGCACCGGCGGTGACAGAACTTTAAAGGTTGAGGGCCTAGGTAACCAAAGATCATGATAAAAATTCACGGAAGAGCCATCACCAATGCGCCACCGAGACCCCGCATCAAGTAAACCCCAACCCCAAATGAAGCTCTTCCATAAGAATGAGATTGAATTCGAACACGAAGCCTTCATTAACGAGCAGTATGGAAAATATCTACACTTTAAGACTTATGCAGCCAACGAATTTGGACTATGGATCAATCTCCGACATTGCTTGGCCAAGAGTTCCTTATTAAAGATGGACAGGTCGTGAAAACCCAAACCTCTCATATCTTTACCCCAAACACAACTTCTTCCATTTACACCAATGCATCCATCAGCTTTCATCATCCGAACCGCACCAAAAACGAGCACTTAGCTGATGAAGATCATTAACCAACCCCTACGGCAACCTGAACAGCGATATTGAATAAGTAGGAATGGACTGCACCACCGTTTTAACCAAGACTTCCTTAACCCTTGCCGAAAATAACTTGTTCTGCAAGCCTTTTAATCTAAGGAGAAGGAACTTAAATAAACAAATATTCAATATGTATTTATATTATACTATATTTATATTTACAATAAATAATATATATGTAATAAACATGACTCTTCATATTATAAAATATGATTATAATATATATATATATATATATAATAAATTTAAAGGAAACTTGTCAGTTTCTAGTAAGTATCCTTTTAAATAAAATAAAATAAAATAAAAGTATTTTTGATGGACACATGGCAACACCAGATGACAAGTAGCTATTTTTAATATATAATATATGATATATGATATATGATATGACATATGATATATGATATATGATATAAAAAATCAAATATTTAATACTAATATTAAATAATGTCACATGTCTCTCCCATATAAAAAGTAGTTGTTTTTATAATATAATATTATATATGATATGAAATATTAAACATCCACATAGGTGTAGCTTAGTTGGTAGATGGACGAGTTTCGAGCTTGGACAAATGACTCTCAACTCGGAGGTTCAGTTCCTACAAATAGTAAAAGTTTTAAAAAAAACACATGGTTTAGATATGTGTGTATATATATATATATTATATATATATATATATATTTACTGTCAAAAAAAGTGATATGAATATTAAATAAATGAAAAAAATAAACAATTTATTAATAACATTAAATAGTACCATGTGTCGTTTCTTAATGAGAAGTAGTTATTTTTATATTATATAATATGATACCATGTAATTACAAAACTAAATTAGATTTAAGTGAGGTCTTAACAAACTCATCCATAACCTCAACAAGTTAAGCCTAGGCAATGGAGGCCTCACGCGATTGGAGTTTGCTCTATCTAATGAACATGATTAAACATGAAAAAAAACTTGCGTAAGACAATCGTCCAACAGCCATGTGGTAAGATTAGAGTAGACCGCGGTTCGGTTCCGGTTCCGATCCGTCGGTTCCGATTTCGGTTTCGATTCCAGAAGGACCTGGAACCAGAACCGGTTCCGGTTCGGTTCCGGTTTCGGTTCCGATTCTGGGCGGTTCAGTTCCTTTGTTTTTTTAATCTATTAACTAAAAAATAAATATGTAATGATGTGAAATTATAATTTGTAAATGAAGTTTATTAGATAAGCCGAAATTAAAATAAAATTAAAATATAAAAAAACTAAAAAACTAAATTGAAATAGACTAAAGTCTAAAAAATTTAAATCGGTCTTGCACTTAATTTGTACCACAATTAAATTGCCTACGTATCCTCTTGGGGCTTAGAGGAATCAAATGCCACCTAATTCTTTTACCTTTTATTGTCGATTCGGTGAAGTGAGTTGGGACTTGTGATTGTAATTAATCGCTGCCTTCCGTTCCAGTGCCAGTGGTGTGGTCATCGTCGAAGAAATCGTAGAGTGCTTCTTGTTCGATTTCTTGTTGCCTGTTTTGGGCCTTGGTCCAATCATCAACACAAACTTGGACTTGAATTGATTCTGGACTCAAAAGCGAACGCCTTGGGTCCAGAATATTTCCACCCGCACTAAATTCTTGTTCCACAGCCACTGGATAAACCTCTGTTCCAAGAATTTGTTTGGCTATAATAGCCAAGATTGGAAAGTGCCTTTCATGATCCCTCCACCAATGTAGGATATCAAAATTTTCCTCATCACCGTCTCGTATAAACTCAAAACTGGTATTGTGATAAGTTTCAATCTCGGAATATGAGACCGAGCTTAATGAAGAAGAAGAGGAAGCTCTTAATTTTTTGGTCTTTTGAGATAACAGTCGAGATCCTAACCCCAAAAATCAGGAGGATTGAGTATTGGATACAGTTTGAGTTTGTGGAACACTAATGTTCAGTGATTGACCATAAACTCTACGATATTCATCATATAACTCATAAAGTAATGTCTTAATTGTAGAACAATAACTATGAATATCTACATCTATTTCTAACCAATTATAATAAAGAGTTAAATAATCATACAAATTTTCTAATTTACAACGTGGATCAAAACACAATGCAAGCAAATAAATAGTTGGAAACTCCTTGTAATAGTCTCACCATTTTTTTTCATAGCTTCAATGCATGCTTGTAATTGTACATCAGTTGAACACTCGAAAAATGCACCAACAATATTACAACTCTCAATAATAAATAATTGAGTAGTAAGATAATAAATACTAGAAAAATTGTTAGTAGCACTATTAAAAACTTTTAACAAATTACAAATTTTTGTACAAATATCCCAATGGTGTGGATAAAGATTGATTTGACTAACATTATATTGCATAAAAGAAACTAATAAATCTTTATAATCATAAATTTCAGAGATCAATTTATAAATAGAATTCCAACGTGTTGGAACATCACGAGAAAATCTAATGTGACGCCTACTTGCCTGTTTACAAAATCTTACCCATGATTTCATCATAGAAGGATGTAAAAATAATTTTCATATTTTTATAAATATTATCAGCAGTATGTACATCATCAAAAACTTTAAATGTAAGAATTCTTTTTTGCATTGTCCATGCTTTGTCCATAAAATGACAAGTGACACACAAGTATGAATGCGCACGCCAATGGTCAGTCAATATGTCGGCACATACGGAAACACGACCTTTATAATTCTCAAAATCTTTTTTCAAAATCTTTTTTTTTCTTTTATAAATATCATAAAGTGTACTTGTGAGAGTGGTTCTAGGAACATGACATGCAACATGATTTAATGCTCTATGACAACAATTAATAAAACCAACATTTTCACGAAAACCAAAAGGTAAATGTTCTACAGCTACCATTCTAACTAAATCTTCTCTATTAGTTTGATCACTATATTTAAATAATTGAGTGTTAGGGGTAACAAACCTGGAAATTTGAGTTTGTTTACTCAACCTGACATGTTCGGCTGGATGTCGGGTCGTAATATGCTTCCAGTATGTACCGTATCCTCCAGATTTACTCCACTTAAATTCTTTGTTGCAGTAATTGCAAATCACTACCATCGTTCCATCTTCTTTCGTAATTTTCTTAATATGGTATACGAAGAGAACTGATTTGGGCTGCTTCTCAGCTTTCTCTAAGATCTCTTCAGTAGGTGGTACTTCAAAATCAGGATCTAGAAGGTGATCGGGCATATTTTCTGATTGGCTTGTGATATTGGGGCAAGGGCTTGGGCCGCTAGGGTGGCTAGCTTCGGGTTCAGAAATTATTAAAGGGGGATTTGGATTGACTGGATAGTTTAGGGATTGAAAATAGGCTTGTCATTGTAGGAACTCATGGTAAGCAACGTCGTCAAAACCGATATTGTCCGGCTGGACCAGCACCGGCTCCGACATAAGACCTTTACCAGTTCTAGAATTCCTGAAAATGGAACGCCTAGGAGGAATTGGAGTGTCTCCAGCTCCATTTCCACTTCCACTTCCACTTGCCATTTAAAAAATGAATATATGAAAAAACTCTTGAGAAAATTATAAAATAAATGGCTAGAAATAAAATTGAAAAATTTTCTTGGAAATAAATTTTAAAAATTATCTTGGAAATAAATTTCAAAAATTTGTTGAAAATGATTTTGAATTTATTAAAAAATATTGCAATAAAATAAATATAAACAATTGAATAATTGAGATTTGAGAGATAATTAGAGAGAATTAGGAGAGAATTGAGAGAGAATTGGTGTGAGGAGAAATGAATAGGGTGGGGGGTATTTATAAGAAAATAATGAGAAAAGAAAAAAAAAACATAATTTTTTTTTTGCCCGTTGGGCTCAACGGTCTGGTGACGGTTTGAAGCCCAACGGGTAAAATTTAAAATAAAATAAAATAAAAAAAATGAAAATTTTGTCCATTTGGACCTTTGGCCTGTGAGACTGTCCAAGCCCAAGCCCAAGAGTGGCCTGTGGCCGTTGGGCTGAAGGGCTGTTGGGCAGCTTGGCCGACCAACTTAAAAAAAATAAAAAAAATAAAAAAAAATAAAAAAAATAAAAAATTTGGATTGGAACTGGCAGTTCCAGAACTGGAACCGAACCGCCGGTTCAAGTTCAGTTTTTTTTTAAGAACCGAATCGGATTCTTAAGCCCACGGTTCCAGTTCAGGTTCCGGTTTTTTTCCACGGTTCTGGTTCGGTTCCACGGTTCGATCCGAACCGCGGTCAGATCTGAACCGCGGTCATGTCTAGATAAGACTGCCCAATATATATATATATATATATATATATATATATAAATATAATTATGGAATTTACATTAAACACATAAAAACAGATTTTAAAACCCCAAATTTCTATGATACGACACAATTATATTGGCTGACCTCCCATACAAGTTTTTCTCATAATGAACATGACCATGTACAACATAACAAAATTATTTAAAAGCAAGCCAATTTATCTTATGTTACAAACATCAAAATCCTTAATCAAGTTGTTAAATAGTATTTGACATTAGTTCATCCATCCCAACTTGAATTCTAGCTAATTATTGAAAATGAAACACGAACAAGGGTAGGTACTAGGTAGTAGAAATTGGAAGTGGAGTAAATTATAGGTCATGTGTAGAGATCGAGAGCTCGTGAGGCACGAAATAGATGAGCAATAATTAAAGCATCACACGAACGTCCATTAATATGTGTGTATGTGTATGTGTGTGGGGGGCACTCAACCACAAATGACACATTGAATGGAACTTGTCATCAAACTTCTAACATGGTGGATGTCACTCAACTGCTTTTGTCTGATTTGTTCAACAATGGTGGTGGTGGTGCTGCTTCTTCTTCTGGTTGTTTTCAAAACTGTAATCATTGAGTCCTTTTTTCTCTAAACAGTGCCAATTTTTTCCCCTTTCTAGTATGTAGATGTTGATATGCGACTTCTTCGATCAATTAGTGGTTGTCTAATTGTTGTTTGGAATTGTGTTAATGTGAATATAGATGATAATTGATACATGTTGACGATGACTACATAGGTAAAAAAATAATAAAAAACTTTTATTGGATTAGGGCGGTTGCATAACCTTTAAAGGGTCATATATATATATATATATATATATATATATATATAAAAACCAATCGAGGATCATAGAATAGAATGAATATTAATCCTTTTATTTTATACGTCAATAGTACAAACGGGTGAAAATAATTATATTTTTATTTTCATTCAAACTTTATATATAAGTAGTAGTTATTGATTTATGTCCTTTTGTGTTTAATTTTTATAAAAGATGTATGAGACAATTCTTATAACCAAAAGTAGTTTTATATATTTTAAATCTTCAAAGAAATTTTTTATTCCATCTTTGAAAAATATGGAGATAAATCTCGAGTGGCCGCAATTATTTTATTTCATTAATTTAACTATTACTGATTTGAGGGGAAATATACAACTCTAATCCACGATTTTATGATTTTATGGTATATATGTATGGAATATATAATAAGATAAATTTCATCTGATTGTTAAAAAATAAAATAATGGAGAAAGTAACTATAGGAGTGGGGGACCAAAGCCCATTATTCGTAAGCAGAAGACAAGTGATTACCTTTAATCAAGTGCATTGATTAAGTTCACAAAAGCTCTCACAGTGGTCAAAAAATGGTGATTTACAGTGGAAAATCCACTTATGTATATATGGGCACACCATGATGAAATCAGAGGAGAGAAATTTCAAAGGATTCCCACACGGAATTAATAATTTTGAGCTCTCTTTAAGGAACAAAAAGTTAGAAATGAAATAATATTTAATGGGCACATTTTTCTCTTTTGCTTGAATTATGTAAAATTTACGAGTATGTATAAAGAGTCTTTTTCACGATGTTGGGTGAATAAAAATTCAAACAATATATTTAGTGTTTGGTCTTAGTAATTTCAACAGACTCCAACTCATTTGGTGTCAATTTTCTTTAATAAAAAAACGAAAACAAAAAACAAAAAAGGGGACATTATTGATTAGATTGAAAGCAAAAGAAAATTAAGTAATGCATTGGTAATTACGTTATTGATGCATGAATAAGAAAATAGAATTCAAACACTACAAAAAGAAAAATATAAATTCTTTCAAAATTTTGTTAAGATTGACGTTAATGTTGAAATTTGTTGAGACCTATATATAAATCAAACATTACAACGTTACAACGATGAATACAACTCTGATATCAACTCATATAAACGAGGAACAAAATTTTCACACACGTGCACTTTTACGAGTAAAATGAGATTGGAATTCTTTTTTCAATTATTATTATTAATCAAATGCAATCAATTGGAATCATTCAAGTGGAATCATTAATGGCTTAAATGTTTGGTTACACCTAATATTAACATTGCTTACTGAAAAATAAAGACAAGAATCTACTATATCTTACCTAATGTATACATTAATACTTGATTACTTTTCCTTTATATAAAAGTAAAAACCAAATTTATTATATTTAAACAAAGGTCAAGTTGGAAAACCAAAGTCTCCAAATTAAATTTATATGTGAGTTTTTTAATCAAGATCAATTATAACTGAGATTTAGGTGGTGATTATATTATAAGTTTGTCATTTAATCATTTGTTTTGTGGCATTGCACATGCAAAGCTAAATCATGATTCATGCAAGACATCGGCTGTTAAAATCTAAGCAATTAGGTCCACGTAAACTAATATAAAAACATTTGCATTTCAATTTCGAGTTTTATTGCATTAATTTAAGTGATTTTAATACTATTAAAAAAAATTCAATTCAATTAGAGGCAACAATCTTATTCTAATATATAGAAATTTTAAAAATGGGCTATCAAATTTATTTATTTATGTTTTTGCAAATAGTTTGGGATTGGTTTTCAAACAAAATGGAAAATAAGTTAATGGTTTCATATATATATATATATATATATATATATATATATACTAATAAATAAATAAAACCCCTTCTTCAAATTTTTTTTTCCCAAATGATATCATAATAAATGACATACTTTTTCTTATGACATACGCATATTTTTCACTATATGTCACATACTTTGTGTTCGTTTTTCATGACTTGAACCTTGTTTCTCCCATTTCTCTTGACTCATAACCCTACTAATAAAAATACTTTTAAAACAAGTTTATTCTTCATTGAGTGATTGCTGGTATCTCACTCCAATCTCTGTATGGATGAGATTTTGAATTCTAATTTAAATATAAAATTGTAGCCATATAAACCACGAGAGTAGTTATCTTGATTTTACCTTTTTATTTTTTTTAGAGTAAATATCCGAACCTCACTAATAGTATTGATAAATCAATAATAAATAAAAGGATTTAGACAGTATACATGATAAATTGATAACATGAACATTAATAATACCGGATAATTGATTCAAATAAATAAATAATATTTTTTTTATATAAAAAAAAGTACTAAATAAAATAGCTTGTACGGAAAATAACAAAATAACCCCTGAATCTGAGGCCTCATCTCGTTAGTCATGTGCATGCCACGTGGGGCAGAAAGACTGCACAGCTCACTTGTTCTTCTTCTTCTCCTCCTACTTGTATCAAATCTCTCTATGTAATTTCTCTTCACTGCATTTTCATTCACTTAAACGAAAACCCAATGGGAGCTTGCACCTCAAAACCACAAAAACCCAACCCATACGCACCTACACACCCAAATGACAATATTGCCCCTATCTCTCCTCCCACACACCACCACGACACTGACGCTGTCGCCGCCGCCGCCGACGACGACAACCAACCACATTCCTCTCCTTTATTCCCTTTCTTCACTCCCAGTCCAGCCTACCTCTGGAAGAAATACAAGTCTCCAGCGTCGTCTAAGACCGGAAAGAGCGCCAACTCCACTCCCCTCCGTATTTTCCGACGGCCCTTCCCGCCACCGTCGCCGGCAAAGCACATTCGTGCCGTGCTGAGGAGACGAAGACAGCAGACCAAGAAGTCGTCTGCTGCCACGGCGGCGACGGATACGGCGGCGATTCCGGATGAGGAGGACGAGGCGGTGGTGGAGCTGGACAAGAGGTTTGGGTTCTCCAAGGAGTTAACGAGTAGGTTGGAGATGGGTGAGGAAGTGGGTCGAGGGCATTTTGGGTATACATGTTGTGGCAAGTACAAGAAAGGTGAATTCAAAGGCCAACAAGTTGCTGTTAAAATCATCCCCAAAACTAAGGTCTGCATTACTCAACAATTCCATTTTTTTTTGCATGCAATTTCACTTGTTATCTCTTTTAATTTTGTCTTGGTGTCATTTTTTTTAGTTTATTAATAATTTCTTTGTGGGGTTAGATTAGTTGGTTTTTTTTTTCTATTAATTAATTAAAATTTTATAGAAAACTTGGCTCAAAGACTGGTTTTTTGAATTGGGTTATGAGAAATCTTGATAGAGTTGATGATGATCTCATTGATACAGCTCCATGACATTGCAATTTTGAGTGTGAGAGATATACACTGATACACTTATTTGCTTATTAGTTTTTTTATTTTCTTGGTCAATGATGAGAACTATTTGTGTAGGTCCACTTGATAATGCATGTTTTTCTTTCAATGGCTAGCAAACGTCATTGTGTTGTTTTAGGTCTTAATCACATTATTTGTGGGATGGAAAGTGGATCTTATTATTCATCAACTTTGTATGTTTGGAAGTTGATGGAACATGGAAGTGGCGAAGTGCATATAGTGTGAACTAGGATTGAAGTTGCTGATAAAGTTTTTTCTAGATTTGACTGTTTCTCGTCAAGGATCAAGAAGTACAAGGTCCGATAATTTTGAGTGGACTTAATTATTGAAACGACTCATGGCCTCAAACGGGGGGCTTAGCATGAGTCTACTGTCAACTTTCAAAGATGATTGCTTGCAGAAGCATTAAACTAATATCTACCACCATCCAGAATCCGGCCTTTTTGTTTGGACATGTCACTGTAGTTGATTTGAACCCTATTACAATGAATAGAAACCTTATTTTGATTTTTGGATTATCTTGTGCTCCAACTGAATTAGAGCAGAGAAGCTTTGCCAATAATTTGGACCATTTAAGGAAGAATGGTTAACCACCTCTAAGTTTGGTTAGAATCTTATGATAGAGGCAAAAAGTGGCAGAAAAAAATATAATTTATATAAAATTTATGTAGGACTTTGGCACACTTTTCTGTCATGGCTGAGATAACAAGGCATCGAGGCTTGCAATTTCTGCTAAAGTAGATAAGACATACTTGAAAGTTCAATGGGAATAACCCAAATCATAAAGCAATTTCGTGCATATATATATATATATATATAATGTTAGAAATATTCCTCTAGATTTGTTTTACGGGTGTTAGATAAGTTAACCAATGAGACCTCTTAAAGTTATTTAAGAGGTTTAGTGTTAAGGAGGAAAAAGTTTTGGTAAGATAGATTGACATGGTTAAGGATGACGAAGTAACATCAAGTGTGAAGCCTTCAGTCGTAGCATGCAACTTTTGTGATGAATAGTTAGAACATTTATTATCTTAGTATTTGTTTAGGGTCTAGCTTCATTTGAATCTATTATTCTATCATATGATGTAGTGAGATACCATGGTTATATTGGTCTTTCTTAGGTCTCCTTGTAGCATTTTCTGATGGTGATTTATTTTATATCCCCAGATGACAACAGCAATTGCTGTTGAGGATGTGAGAAGGGAGGTAAAAATATTGCGAGCTTTGACTGGACACAACAATCTTGTAAAGTTCTATGATGCATTTGAAGACCATGATAATGTCTATATTGTGATGGAGTAAGTTTCGAATATGTAATTGCACTTCCTTTAAAGATTTCATCTTCTTTTGCAGTTGCCAGTAAAAAATATTCAATTAATTGAAGTGAGAACTTTACATTACTCAGAAAGCTCCATAATAACAACACATGTTTTTCTTCTTGAAGTTGTTTGTACAAACATATGCCTTTGAGCTTTGTTTGTATGGATTTCTTTATTTGACAGTAAAATAATTGGGAGGACTGCTTGAGTGCTTGCTCCTTGATTTTTGAGTTAGGATATCTGACAAATTGAAATTAATTCATTTGATTAAATTTACAGGTTATGTGAAGGAGGGGAGCTTTTAGATAGAATACTCTCAAGGTGATGTCTTTCGTAGTCACTTAAACATTGGAATTACTATTTTGGCTCACGTGTTTGCATTATTATAGCATCTAACTAGATATTCTATAATGATTATAGGGGTGGGAAATACACTGAAGATGATGCAAAGGCTGTCTTGGTACAGATACTAAACGTTGTTGCTTTTTGTCATATCCAGGGTGTGGTGCATCGAGATCTTAAACCAGAGGTGGAGCATATTCTCATGTTTTCTTCCTTATATTTAGAATGTTAAATGTGTGCTGGAAGTTACATTTATGAGTAATAATTGGGGGTAATGCAGATGTGATGGGTTTACCCAATTAATACTTGACTGGAAATTGACCTGTTGAAGGGACTCTTTGTGAATTTCAGGAAATGGAATGTAGGTTGGGTGTAGTATCCTTTCTGTCTCGGGTCTTGGGGTAAACAGACTTCAAATTTGTTCAAAGGGCGTTGCCTTCTTCCCTAAAATAAAAGTGTTATCTAGATTCCTTTCCTTTTGCGTAACAATGAGAAACTTCAAAACCTGTCAGCTTAACTTATCTCAATTAGTAGCTTAAATAAAAAATATAAAAAAATCTCAATTAGTAATGGGGTTCTCCAAACAGTGCTGATCATTTAAATTATCGATGCTCATTCTGAAGCTTGATATAAATCCTATGGTTGAGATTATCTTGTCAGAAATTTAATGTCATAAATTAGTAAGACTAGAATAACGAATTAAATCTGAAAGCATCTTAGAGGATTTAGGATTCTCTCCTATTCCTGTATCAGAAAGATCGTGTTGTCTATTCTACTTTGTTGGATTAGTTTACATGTATGTTTCTAAGAGGTGTATCATCACAGCACACAGCTTGTTCTACATGGTGGTTCAAGTACTTTTAATCTCCTTCTGTCTTGCTTTATAGCTCTAATTAAGTACAATTCAACTGCAGCTGTGATATGCCCGTTTCAAATTTGGTATTTTCAGGTTTTGAATAATACTTGAACGTCAGTAAATCATCCGGCGTATGATTTCATATGCCCAGTAAAGAATTTTTCCTTTCTTTCTACTGGAAGTACCTAGGTCATTTTTGCACTAATTCGCCATGTCTGGCCATATCATTTGAAATTACTTATCTTTTCATGGTAGATAATGGCTATTGGCTCTGGCTAGAAAAGTCAGATTTCTTTTTCTCCATATTGCAATCTAAATTTAGCTATTTTCTGGATCAGAACTTTCTGTATACTTCCGAGGATGAGAACTCTCAGTTGAAAGCCATAGACTTTGGCTTATCAGATTTTGTTAGACCAGGTTTGTCTTCTCTATGATGATGCATTTTGCACTATTAATTTTTTATTTTTGTTTTTGTTTATTAGTATTATTATTCTTTAGCACAGCTTTGAGAATAGGGAGTATTGAATGAACATTTTGATGATTATTATGGTGGTTTACAGATGAAAGACTTAATGACATTGTGGGTAGTGCATATTATGTGGCCCCTGAAGTTCTACATAGATCTTATGGTATAGAGGCTGATGTTTGGAGTATCGGCGTGATAGCATATATTCTTTTATGTGGTAGTCGTCCATTCTGGGCCCAGGACCGAGTCTGGAATTTTCCGGGCAGTCTTGAAAGCTGATCCTAGTTTCGATGAGGGACCCTGGCCTTCATTATCCATAGAAGCTAAGGACTTCGTCAAACGCCTACTAAACAAGGACTCTCGAAAAAGAATGACAGCTGCTCAGGCTCTAAGTGAGTGCTTTAATTTTTATCTCATATTGTCAATTTACTGCTAACTTTTCTTGAATCACCGACCATAGTCTCCTATTTGCAGGTCATCCTTGGATTCGAAATTATAATGGTGTAAAAGTACCTCTTGATATTTTAATATTCAAACTCATGAAGGCATATATGAGATCATCTTCTTTGCGTAAAGCCGCTTTAAAGGTATGCATATATGTCTATTGATAAGTTAATTCATATTGTTTTCCAAGATTCTGTCTGTGCTAGTGTAAGTAAATTTTATATGCCTCCCTGAGGTTTTGTGTTGGATTTTGTTTACCTCAGGTTCTAGACAATTCAAGATGTGAAATATGGTTTCTTCTATTCTATTCAATATTTCAATTATCTCAGTAATCACAACTCTTTCTACACACCCTTTTCTATCATCAAAACTAAGACCAAGTAAACCATGCAATATATGTTGTGTTGTTCTTTGCTGACGTTCATATGATTGGATTATAAATTCTGGGATATTTCTGAATTGAATGGTGGACGGTCATGCTGCATGGCCTGCCGTGAGCAAGTGCACCTGTTGCCACTGCCCCGGGCCCAACATCAAGGCGTCCAAAGTTTATTTATTTATTTATTTTTTGAATGAAAGCTTAATTCTGAATGTTACTAATTGCCTTTTTAGACAGGATCTTTTAATAAAAGAAAATTATTGTTCTCATTTGGGTTTTTAAAACAACCCAACTTATTAAAAGATACAAATAAAAATATAATATATATATATATATATATCATAATTGAGCCCCTTGTATCCTTGTATCCCTGTATCCCTTGAACCCATATCTTTTAATAAGTTATGTTGTTTTAAAGGCCCAAATGAGAACGATATTTGCTTGTCTTTTATTAAAAGATTGGGAGAACGCCCCAAGAGTGTAGCTCATCCGATAGATGAACGAGCTTGAGACTTGAGCAAATGACTCCCAAGTCAGCAACTCGAATCCTACTAATGACAAAAAAACTTAAAAAAAAATACCTGGCCTAGATATCTAGATAGATAGATACTAGATACTGTCAAAAAAAAAAAATTAAAAGATTGGGAGAATTGTAAATAACCCCTAACGTTTAAACAAATTCCATAGAATGATGTGGCTATTCCGACCCAAATAAATTAACCTCTTTAAAGAAATTTGGCATGTTCACATTCATAAACAACCTTGTTTTGTTGTCTTAAATTATCTACCTATTGTTTAGCTCTGTAATGTGGATCAAGAACCAGAGAAGACAGTCCTTCCGAGGGAGAGGGATAATCTATAAAGGCAAACAAGCCATAGTTCAAACTATACAATGGCAAACATTGTGGGACTGACCATAAATTGAAGGACTCTATTTGTAGGATCAAAAGTAGTATTTTGTATTGATTAGTTATGATGTAACTCCATATCCACTATGATTTAAGTTTCCAGATTATTCAAGTCATATTCGGTGTCTTCCTTCAAAAAACTTTCTACAGACCTTCATGAATGAATAATTGAATAATGATTGCAGATGGTACGAGTTCAAGCTGAATATGTTTCCATTTTAGACTTCTATTTCAAAATTTGCAAAGCTTGTCTTGCCAAAGTTCAGAAATATACAGAACATGTGATAATATATTTCATTTTGAAAGTCCTCACTTTTCTTGTTTACTTTCAAACTAACTGCTAGTTATTATTTTTCTATTCATTTCTCTGCAGGCCTTGTCTAAGACTTTGACCGTGGATGAACTCTTCTATTTAAAAGAGCAGTTTGCGCTATTAGAGCCAGACAAAAATGGCAGCATATCCTTGGAGAGTATCAAGAAGGTGGGTTCCATCTCTCTCTCTCTCTCTCTCTCTCTCTCTCTCTCTCTCTATAGGATGATGTTAATAGTGTAAGTTTTATACCAATCATTTTGTTCTGGTCAGGCTCTGATGAAAAATGCAACAGATGCAATGAAGGAATCTCGCATCCCTGATTTTCTTGCCTCGGTATGAATTTATTGCTAATTGTTTGTGTAGTTGTTCCATGAATTATTGTGGTTTATAAATTCGTGGCTAATGAGACATCTACTGCTTCAATTCCATTGCACGACAGTTAAATGCACTTCAATACAGAAGGATGGGTTTTGAAGAATTTTGTGCAGCTGCATTAAGTGTCCATCAGCTGGAGGCACTTGATCGCTGGGAACAGCATGCCCGTTGTGCATATGAGCTTTTTGAGAAGGATGGAAACAGGGCTATTGTCATCGAGGAACTTGCTTCAGTAAGTTTGAAGACTTTAAGATATTTATACAAATTTTGAGATATTTTAAGATATCATGTGAAATATGTCACATTTGAAGTCGTACTATGTTGTTGCGAATTGAAACAAAATCGAGGGATGTAGGAGAGTGTTAAGATCCCACATTGACTAAGTATGGGATTGGTCAATGGCATATAACTCATTTGGGCACCCTCTCCTTACAAGCCGGTTTTTAAGTATGAGTTCTACCCAATGGGTTCGTATCATGTGGTATCACTGTTAACCTATTTCCTCGTTCTTTCATTCCCTAGCAATCCTTCTTTGCTTAAATATCTACTTTGAAATGGTGTTTCAGGAACTAGGACTTGGCCCCTCAATCCCAGTTCACGCTGTTCTCAATGACTGGTTAAGGCACACTGACGGGAAGCTAAGCTTTCTTGGGTTTGTCAAACTGTTGCATGGTGTATCCAGCCGAACCCTAGTAAAAGCACACTGAAGAGTTGATGACGTTGTCTTGGAGTTAATCCGTCATAGCCAAAGAAAAATGCTAGAGATGATAGTAGTATAGGCACATACTCTTACTGCTAGTGATTATTTGATACTTGAAAAATAGAAGGTTGCAAGTATGCCCTAAACACCATACTTTGGCTGAGAGGTCTGAGATTACGAGGCTTCACTCATTTGAATATTCCGAGAGAAGTTTGAACTGTCTAGAGATTGCAGGCAACATTATGGGCCCGTTTGAAGATAAGGGAAGATATTAGTGACAAACAAGGTGTAAAGATTGCATTGATTTAATATTGTTAACCCCCCCCCCATATTGAAGATTTTTACATGTTACACTTATTGTATCTCCAAAGTCCCAACACTAGTCAATGTAGTTGCCTTTTGCTTGTTCACTGTCGCCAACTTACTGTAGATTGGTAACAGAAGATAGAAACCTGGACAAACTTGTTTGGGGACAACCTTTGAGATTGTTTATATGTAATTTTATATATATAATATATGAGCTTGTTTGATGCACCCTTGTGATAAATTTATATGGTCTGAACTGTGTTAAGTTTTATAGTTGGGAGAGCTGTTTTTCAACCGTATTAGACTTGATAATTTTTTTACAAAATAACAAATAGCTTCTTTGGCATCTCGGCATCTCCTCCGGTTGACTGACCACCGGAGGCCATCTCAAAGGCGAATCTATGACACCTATCAAGCCGAAATAGATCACCGCTAGCCAGTGGCGGATCCAGAAATTTTAACGAGGTGGGGCACTTGAACAAAAATCAATTATTTTAAAAAATGAATGAAAATTTAAAATCATAGTAAAATGTGTTTTTTTATATAAAAAATGATGGTATAATGAATTTTTAATTAAAAAATAGAATACTTACTCGAAATGAATTAAATAATCTTACATTTAACAGAACTAAAAACAAGAAACAAAATATTAAAAAAAAAAACAATAACAAGAAAAACAAAATGAATAATGAAAAATTATAGTATTTATTCGTAAAAAAATTAAAATATAGTTTTATAATAAAAAATTTTGTTTTGTATTTATAGTGAATTCACTTTAAATTTATACAAAAATAATTGATTAATAAATACTACTAGAAATTATTTTTGTATAAATTTAAAGTGAATTATTGATTCTAAATAAATTAGAATAATAAAATAAAGAAAAATATAAATGATAAAATAAAATGAATCATAATAATAGATGAACTATTTTAATATAATAAATTTAAATTTGAGATTTTAGGGTTTATTGATTGGATGTGTTAAGTATGTCAAACTAAAAATATTAGAAATAAGAAAATTTCAAAATAATAATAGATAAGATAATTTACTATATAATAAAATTGAATTAAGTAAACCACAAATTTAGGGTAGTTAAGAATTTAACAATGAGGGGAAAAAGAAAATGGATTATTTTGTTGTAAAAGAAAATGAAAATTTGATAAAGGAATTGGAAACGAGTGTAAAATAAAAATAGATATTAAAAGGTATTTGTTTTGCTTACGCTGAGAATTGAACCAATGACTAAAACTAAAAAAATAAAGACAATAAACCGACAGTACTGTATAACAACATATGTCAAGATGTGTTATTTGTGGTATATATGTATATATATATATATATATGTATGTAAACATAAAATGATTTTTTTTTGAAAATTTGAGGTGAGGCATAGGGCCCCACATGGTCTCTATGTGGGTCCGCCCCTGCCGCTAGCGTCCTCGAACAAGGGCTCATATTGTGCCTCCTTATTTTGGGGAGGCCATTCGTGGAGGTAGCTAATCCTAAGATTTTGTACTTTAGACCTTTAGATTAAAAACAAAGAATAACCTTTGCATTGAAAGCAACTGAATAATAAGATGATAAAGTATTACTCTAAAGTTAAATATTTAAGTCACAAATTTAACTGGTATACTTCACCAAAAATTGGACTTCTTGACTATTATTTTTTCAACTCCTCAATACTGTCATAAAAAAAAAAAAAAAAAATTGTTTTGAATTAATTTTAAAATCGCTGAAAGTGATGTGGAAATTACAACTGGACATCACAATTTTCAATTAATTAATTATGTTACACAAAAAAATTATATTTTTCCGTTCCGACCTCAATTGACAAATGTCAGTCAAATCAAATGAGTCAAATAGTTAATGATTTCTGGGGGTGTTCATGTAATAAAAGGAACATTTGTCAGAGAGAGCAAAATTTCATCTAAAGTCAGGACTTTTAGTGCAATTTTCCGTTTCTTGTTGACTGGTAAATAAATAGAGGTGATTCTGGTTACACTTCCCGCTTAAAAACCACTGCAAAACCTAATATTTTACTATTATCCCGAACATGCCCTTACGAAACCTCCAAATTCACCGTTCAGTCTCCACCCTCGCATCACCATCGACCACCGACGCCCGCTTCTTATCAGACAAAGCCTTGACGCTCCTCAAACGCCACCCTTATCAACTCAACTCTCTCACTTCCAATTTTACCCCTGAAGCCGCCTTCAATTTACTCCTAAAAACCCAGTCCGATCAAACCCTAACCCTAAAATTCCTCGACTGGGCTCGCCCCCATCCCTTCTTCACCCCTAAATTGAAATGCCTGACTCTCCACATTTTGACCAAATTCAAGCTCTACAAAACCGGCCAATCGCTCTCCCAAGACCTCGCCGTCAATTTAACCGACGACGATGGCAGTTTCGTCTTTTCATGCATCAAGGACACCTGCGAGTATTGTGATTCAGGCTCTGGCTCGGCCGTTATTGATTTGGTGGTAAAATCTTACTCTAATTTGAATATGATTGAAAAGGCTTTGAAAATTGTTAATTTGGCTAAGTCTCATGGTTTCATGCCTGGTATTTTATCTTACAATGCTATTTTAGATTCAATTATACGGTCTAGAGGTGATAATTGGGTTAAATTTGCTGAGGAGATGTATACTGAGATGATTAGAAGTCAAATCTCGCCGAATGTGTTTACTTATAATATCTTGATGAGGGGATTTTGTGCTGCTGGGAATTTTGAAATGGGGTTGTCGATTCTCAGTCAAATGGAGAAAAATGGGTGTTTAGCTAATGTGGTTACGTATAATACATTGATGGATGGACATTGTAAATTGAGGAGGATTGATAAGGCACTTGAGTTGTTGAGAGCGATGCCTTCGAAGGGTATTGAACCGAATTTGATTTCGTATAATGTGATCATTAATGGGTTGTGTCGAGAAGGGAGGATAAAGGAGACAAGTGAGGTTTTAAAGGAGATGAATAGGAATAGGTTTGTACCAGATGAGGTGACTTATAATACGCTAGTGAATGGGTATTGTAAGGAGGGGGATTTTCATCATGCGCTTGTTTTGCATGCTGAGATGGTGAGGAACGGACTGTCTCCTAATGTTGTTACGTATACTTCTTTAATTAGTAGTATGTGTAAGGCTAGGAATATGAATAGAGCGATGGAGTTTTTTAATCAGATGCATGTGAGAGGGCTTCGTCCAAATGAGAGGACGTATACAACATTAGTTGATGGGTTCTCGCAACAAGGGTGCTTGGATGAAGCATATCAGGTTCTGAAAGAGATGACTAAGAATGGATTTGTGCCTTCTATAGTGACTTACAATGCTCTTATAAATGGACATTGCATTGTTGGAAAGATGGAAGAGGCTGTCAGAGTGATTCAAAATATGAGTGCGAAAGGGTTGACCGCAGATGTTGTAAGTTACAGTACAATTGTATCTGGATTTTGTAGGATCCGGGAGTTGGATAAGGCATTTGATATTAAGCGAGAGATGGTTGAGAAAGGTATTTCACCGGATGCCATTACCTATTCTGCACTCATTCAAGGTCTTTGTTACCAGGGGGGACTGACGGAAGCTTGTGATCTTTTCCAAGAGATGCTGAGCATCGATCTGCCTCCTGATGAAATTAGTTATACCACCTTGATCAATGCTTATTGTGCAGAAGGGGATATAAAAACAGCCCTTCATTTGCATGATGAAATGATTCAGAAGGGATTCCTTCCCGATGTTGTTACCTACAGCGTGCTTATTAATGGACTCAATAAACAGGCTAGGACAAGGGAAGCAAAGAGGCTTTTACTCAAGTTGTTTTACAACGATTCCGTTCCAAGTGATGTCACTTATAATACACTAATAGAGAACTGTTCTAATATCGAATTTAAAAGTGTGGTAGCTCTTATAAAAGGTTTCTGTATGAAGGGTTTGATGAATGAAGCTGATCAAGTTTTCGAGTCTATGCTTCAGAGAAACCACAAGCCTAATGAAGCAGTTTATGATGTTATTATTCATGGTCACTGTAAAGGTGGGAATGTAAAGAAGGCATATGATCTGTACAAGGAAATGGTGTCTTTGGGTTTTGTTCCGCATACTGTGACCATTATAGCTCTGGTGAAAGCTCTATTCTCTGAGGGTATGAGTGAAGAGTTGAGTCAAGTCATTGAAAACACATTGAGAAGTTCTAGGCTTACTGATGCTGAACTTGCAAAAGTACTAGTCGAAATCAACCATAAAGAAGGCAACATGGATGCAGTTTTCAATGTGCTTACTGAAATGGCCAAAGATGGTCTCCTTCCAAATAGTGGGAGAAGCAGTTAGTCTCGGGAATAAAGTGTATCAATTAAGTTTCATGCGTCGTTGTTCATCACAGGGTCAATTCTCCGCAAAGGACATGATGAAATAAGCCAACTGAAGTGCTGAGTTTTCTTGTTTGTAACCAGTTATAGTTCTTCAGGACTGATAGGCAAAGCTGCTTCAAGGTGATTTTTCGTTCTCTCTAGAACTGAGCTCTGTTGTTCTGTCAAAAGCTCTCCATTTGACTGCAAATCTTTATTCACAAGTTGTATTTTTAGGTTTTTGATTCTTGGTAAAGAATTCTTACCAAGATTTTATTTTTGGTCCTCCAGCTATTTGAATTTACAATCAAACCAAGTTGGAGAATGATGAGAGGAAAACCTTGCAGCTGTTCTGTCTGTACACAATTCCAAGTTTCTTCCATATGAGAAGATAAAGTGCAAGCTCATTTTACAAATTGTGCACCGGAACATCATTAAGTCATCACATTTCTTTAGCCTTCATTCGTGCTAATGTATTATCATTGGATAAATCCTCATGTAGGAAATAATTTCTGCGCACTTGGTCTTTATAGGTTTTGTAAAATAAGAGGAGTCTGAAGAGAAGCGGAAAAAAAAAATTGCTTGAAATATAAGCAAATGAGCTGATGTCCAAGAAAGAGATGGAGAAAAGCTGAAATGACGGTAAAATTAGTAGCATATTTATGTTAACAGATTCTAGAGTTTCTGTTTAGTATTTTCTCCCTCTGCATCTGTTGAATTTTGGTCTCAACCTCATTGCCTTTGTAGCTAACATGGCAGCGTGATTTCTACACTTTATATTATACGACGTGAATGATTCTACAATGAAGCAGAATGTAATTTATGTTCAACTCCATTGCACTCATGCATGGTGTCTCGATTGTTGGTTACAGAGTCTTGTTCGCGTGTTCTCATACTCTTATCAATCGAAAATTGGGTTTTAAAAAGTTGAAGTTCAATTTAATCTAGTCAGAATTGGATTAGATAGGGATTTGGTCAGTTCAGATTTGATTCTACACAGAGAAACTACAGATATTAAAGAAGCAACAACAAAATATTGACCTCTTCTGTCTGGCAGAGTATGCTCTACTGACACAACATGCGCCAAGCTTTTGACAATCCTACCCTGCAGCTCGATTGTTGGGTGCTTACTTGTTCGAAAGGTACCCAATTTGTAATATGCAGGCTTGCAGGTCTCAACTCCTTTAGCTAATGGCCGGCAAAAGTGACTCCAATAACGTACACAACATTTGGGATGAGTTATTTCATTTTTCATTACATAAACCGGAAAATAGGTTTCCAAATTACGTCTGAATATTCAATCAAACAGTTAAAATCCCCAAAGATTCTATATCATGCATCCATTACAAATGGTTCTTTTCATTTTTAAGTCCAGGGGTCATAACCATCTATAGCTAAACAGACTGCATTAATAGTTCACAGAAAATTTTTTTTTCCATATGAGCCACATGGAACCCTTTTACTTGAAGGGAAATCATCCAGTCTGCCTAAAATTAAAACTTATGACGGATGTGCCTCTTAACAAGCAGTGACCCTGCTGACATCCGACGAGTAACATTTGTGTCACAGATTGAATAGTTCATACAACAGAATTTCTATGCATTACGCTTGTATATTGTATCAGTTCAATTCACAAGGTTATGTTCCACTGCAGCACTAAGAGTAGCAAAAATAGAAATACAAACAAGCTCATGAAGTATTATATAAATTCGGCACTCGAACCCACAACCTCGTGGTACAGATGTGAGTGGTTTATCACCGACCAACCTCATCTCATTAAATACAAACAAGCTCATGGACTTAAAGAATACATTAATTAATGATTTCCTTATATAAAAGGGAACTTATGACAGAGAATCCAACAAGAAACTTCCTTTAATCAAACTATAATTGCATTCCAAGATTGATAATCAAATAAAGCCAGTCCACAGGATCATCTCTGGTAAAAGCTACAAATTACTAAGAAAGTAAACATACCATAATAACCACAATCAATCATATTTGTGAAAGTATCTTTCATTTGTTCTCTAATAGCATCACCAATTACAACATAGACATATCAACTAACTTCAGCTAAAAACATCACTAAGATAGATGGGAATGACACAAGATCTATTTCTCCAAAAGGTCACTAGTTTTCAAACTTCATTACTAGGTTAGATTGCAGCATCTACCACATGATAAACTCACTACATAACATATATGAACTTGTCGACAAAATCTACTAAGTTCCAATTGCAGGTTACTTGCTCAAAATGGGATATAGTAAAACTGAAAAATCTGATCTTGCAAACAATCTAGTAACACGATATGCTCTTTCGTTAGTTATAAATGAGATATGATGGTTAGACTTACTAAAAGGGCACATCATATCATTATTGTACAAGTTGAAGTATGACCCGAGTCTGAAACCCCAACATCATCTACTATCTTGATGAAAGCCTTTGATGCAAATCATCTGCCAATGCCTGCCTCAAGCTCTCCCCGAAATAATAGAACTGCTTCTCAGTCTCAAGCACCCTCGCGGGACTCCCATTCTCATCTGGTTCCTTCCAAGGCTCCGGCTCTGGCTCCCTTGCGATCTGACACAAATTATGCAATACACAACAAGCAACGATAGTCTGAGGAGCGTGATTGATTCCCACATTCAAATCCTGCAAAATCCTCCACCTTCCCTTCAACAACCCGATCGCTTCCACGACTACATTCCTCCCTTTCATCAACATCCCATCAAACAGATTCTGCGCAGGTGCTCCAGCCCCATTTGGCGAAAAGGGTGTCATCAAAAACGACAGCAACGGATAGCACCAATCTCCTACTATATAAGGCCTCACATGGTGACCCCTCACATTGACGGCCTTGTCCCACACGATATCACTCGAAATCAACCTATTGTACAACAAACTATCCCTAAAATGAGCAAAATCTTCTGTCCCACCGGAAGCTTTCACACACACGTCCCAGAAAATCTTCCTGTGATCGGCAACAACTTGGAGCAGAACCGAATTGTACCCATATTTACATCTATACTCATTCTGATGCGCAGGAATACGCTTCAATTGCGCATTCGAAACCTTAATGTGGCTCCCGTCTATGGCACCACAAATGTTGGGCAGCGACGTCAGTTCCTCGAAACCCTGGGTGGTTTCGATCAAACGGCGTCGGCTGATTGGGATTTTGATGAACTCCGGGTAGAGCTTGGTGGCGAGAAGACGCGTGATCATGTTAGTGATCTTGGAGACAAGGTAAGGTTCGAGCGAGTAGCGAGAAGCTAGGGTTTTGGCAGAGAAGCCATGACAGAGGCGTGAGAGTACCATCGCGACGGCGTAATCCGACGGAAGAGAGAGTTGTGAGGCGGTAATGTAGGGTTTCAGCTTCTCGACGACGGTGGTGAAGACCGGATGCGATAGGCCGTAAAGAGATCGCCAGTGGGCATCACGGAGCGGTGTTTCCAAGGACCAGATGTGCTCCGTCGTCAGAGCGCGGAAGGCGGAGACGGAGTAGGCTGAGGAATCGGCGGCGGCAGCTTTTTTGTTGTTGTTGTTGTTGGAGGAGGATTTGAGGAGATTCTTTTTGGAGGTGGAGAGGAAGGAGAGGAGGGAGGAGAGAGTGAAGAAGATGAGAGGAGCGGCGGAGGAGGAAGAAAGGAGGGAAGTGGAGGAGGTGGAGGAACCGGATGCGGCAGAGGAGGTGGTGGTGGAGGAGAGCAAGGAGGTTGTGGGGTCGAGTGAGTTGTGGAGATGGAGGAGATTCGAGAGCATCAACATGAAGGTTTCGTGACTCTCGTCCATTTTTTTGATTTTTTTTTTCTTATTAGAGTTGGTGTACAACCATTTTATTCAACTCGGAGTTGAGTTTCAGAGAGTCATAAAACAAGTTTGTTGTATTTCAGTAGTTAGCTCTTCGGACTTCGGAGGAGTTAGTGGTGGTGGACCCGATTTTGAGATCCGAGATAAACCGATTCGATCTATACCTAAATATTTATTCCGTTAGTCCGATCCGATCAGAGTCGGGATCAGGTTTAATAGCACTTTTTTAAAAAAGTGTGTTTTAAGATTATCGATTTAAGTTTTAATAACATATAAAATGTGGATCCAATTAAAATACATTTAAATCACTTTTATAAAAATAAGTCTCACGGTTTTTTTATATTTATTTTTCGTGTTTCTAATATTTATTTTATAATTTTTGAGAGTTATTTTGTAATTTTCATAACTTATTAAATATATTTACAATTTTCAAAATTTATTGGATAAAAAAAAATTATTCATCTTCTTCACCAACTTCCAACAGATTTGTTCCATCCCTATTGATGGATAAACGTAATAAAAGAAGGAGATGAAAATATTTTTGTATATCAGTACAATTTAAACTTAACTTATTAAACTAGTGTTATTCTTAAAAGTCTATATAAAAATAGAGTTATTTCCCTATATTTTCACGATTAAATTGTAATTGATAACCGAACTGAATCATGTTCACCCCTACATACCGCTATTAGGAATCTGAATAATTGAGATTGAGATTGACCATTCAAAAATTTCTTTTACACTTTATTAAACTACACACTTGCTTTGGTTGGATTACTCATGCTTTTTCATGACATTTTTCACAATTAATTTAAAAAAATGAAAATTTTAAATTTTATAAAAAAAATAATGAATGAAACTCTAAACTATGTGTTGGTTTGATCATTTGATGGAATAGGAGAAAAAAGAAAAGAAAAGATATATGTGGATTTATTATTGTTTATTTAGATTGTTAAATGAAAATGATAAGGAATGAGAGAGATGAAAAGGGAGGGAAAAGTCTATTCTTTTTTCCATCCAATTTAGTTTCTAACCAAAATTAGAAGGAAACAGGAAAAAGGATGGAAAGAATCAAACTAATATCGTATTTATTTCATTTCCTTTCTGTTAAACAATAATCATTAATAACACTAAAATTCACAATCAAATCCTTCTGAGATTTAATGGCTTTCCAAAAAAAAAAAAAACCTTTTAGTATTTTTGACGGGTTTTAAGTGTTTAACAACTAAAATTTGAAACAAATGTATTTTTAGTATATGATAAAGAAGTTCTTTTTTTCCTAAATTCGAAATTAAAGAGCTGTTTTTGAAAACAAATAAAATCCAGGGTTACGCTAGAGTTAGATCCGGAAATGGGTCGTATTATTACGAATACTTATCGTCTTAAAATTGAATATTGATTAAAATTTAGTTCACTTAATAATTCGACATATAATTTAATAATTCTTCCAAAACAATCCGGTCCTACCATACCTATTTTACAAATATTGTGAAAGAGTTTTCTCATAATCTGTAGGAATAATTATTCGGACCGTAAATATATTGTCTGATATTGATAGATGTCGGTAACCTTTTGGTAATGGTCGTAAATATAATACTTTAAATTTTTAAAAATAAAAAAAAAAAAAACAACCCGGTCCGGTTCAAAGTTGCTTCTTCTTACAATTAACCAAACCCTCTCGGCGTCGATCTTCTGTCACAAAGAAGAGAGAGAGAGAGATTTAGGGTTGATAACAATTTCTTCGACAAAATTTATCAATCAAAATTTGAATAAATTAGCCATTTATTGGATCAGATTCTGCAATCAGCTTCAATAACGCCAATTCGCAGCTATGACTGAGGTATGTAAATTCAATTTATCCGTTTCGAATTATGATCACGTTTATTGTCTTTTTCGTGATATGTAGATTTAGGGTTGGAAGCTAGAAAAAAAAATGCAAATTTTATCTTTTTGTAGATTTGTAAATGTTTGTTCAAATTTTGTGACCTGATGATGTTGATCAGAGGTTTATATTTCAATGTTTTGGGCTCAGTTTGGTTCTTTATTTATTTTATTAAGCTACTCCGATTTCTATACAATGGTATTTTAGGTCAGTGACATCAGTTCTTTTTCAAACTTCCAGATTGGTTTTGGACTCTCTTTTAGGTTTCTTTTTGTTCAAATTCTAATGTTGTAGTTATAACTTATAAACTCCAATACATGATAAATGACAAACCTATGAATTGATTTCATTGTCGGATTTTTTGTTCCCGTATCTGTTTTCCAGTATTGGGTTAGCCAGGGCAATAAATGGTGCGACTTCTGCAAAATCTTTATATCAAACAATCCTTCCAGCATTAGAAACCATGAGCTTGGTCAACGTCACAGGGAAAATGTGACAAAGAAGCTTACTGATATGAGGAAAGATAATGCTGCCAAGGAGAAGGAACAAAAAGAAGCAGCCCGTGCCCTTGAACAGATTGAAGCTGTAAGTATTTTGTAAGAAAAACTCACTTTTATTAGTTGCTCGATTTATATAGTTCTTTTGAAGATGGTGGTAATATGAATCAATTGTGAAATTTCTATTAAAGTTTCATGTGCAACTAGAAACTGCAATGGCCACCCCTGCATCAAGTTATATGAACTTTAATAGGTTCTGATAGAAAGAATTTCTATTTTTTTGATCAAATATTGAGAAGGAAAAAGTAATATATTCTTGTTGAATTTGAGGGTTTGATTTATAACCGATGTAATTCACATTGCAAACTTTGTAACTCCAATGGCTACTCATGACACAGAAATGTGGTAAAATGCCATTTGAGAAATATTTTGGAAAACGCTTACGCGAGAATATGGTCGGAGCACTCATTTTCATGTATTTTTACAAAATACTAGTTAAAAATGCGTATATTTTTGGCTTGATACTGATTATTTCCGTTGATCTTCTATGTCTGCCAGAAAGCAAAGCGTAGCTATCAGAAAGATGTAGCTAAGTTTCAGGAGGCCAGAGATTCTAATGCCCTTGCTTTAGATGATCAAGAGAGTAAGTATGAAGTATCTAACTGTTAAAAGTCTTATAATATTAGCTCTAGCATTAAGGCAAGTTTTGAAAGCATAAAAGTAAATCTCTCATCCATGGCAGAGAATATTGTCTTATTTAGTGAAGTTTTGCATGGAGAGGTCTAGCCATTGGTTGTAGATCTCGGTGAATTAGGGCTATGATTGAACTAAGCTTCTCACTGACTGATTGATTGGTCAAGCTTGACATAGTGAGCCATTTGCCCAGGCTTGTGTATTCAAGCGCTATTGTTCAATACTTCAATGAGCCAAGCATCAGAAATGCTTGTGTCAGTTTTATGAGGTTCAGGAATATTTGGTGCAGATCTCATAAAGCAATCAACCATAAAAAGCTTCAAAAGGAAAAAAAATTAACAATATTACTCAATTAACTCTGTGTGCTGTCGTGATTACTGATTTGCATCATTAAGTTTTGGAGCTTTGGATTGTAGCGTAATTGAATGTGTAAAAAATTGTCTGTTAAGTTACTTTGGGTAGTGAGTAAGCTTGATTTTCGCAGACATATGAGCAAACTTACGCTGTTTACTTGGTTGGAATTTTGACCAAGTTGAGTCTAAAAGCCCAATGATCGCATGCTTTGATTTGCAATTTCAGGTAGGGATAATGGTTTTCACTCTTTGGGTTAGTTTGCATGTCAGGATTAACAGTTATCTTGTGTTTTTGGTTTAATCCTTAGTTCCCATGGTATAGGCCAGTGAAATCCTGCTTAGATTAGTTCTTTATGGAGTCGGTAACTGGTACGCAAATATCTGTCAGGTCTAATGTCTGTATACTTTATTTAATAGGACTGTTTAATGGTTAATTTTTTTATCAAGCATTAAAATAGTAGCATTGACAAGCTTTTTTTCCCTTGATTTTGTTAGTTTCAAACTGATACAGTTCAATGAATGACAGAATGGGATTATGACGAAACTTCAGGCTATTACTACAATCCAAGCGATGGCCTTTACTATGATCCAAAGTCGGGCTTCTACTATTCTGATGCTATAGGTATGAAGTCATAAAATTGGGTTTTTGACCTAAAGCTCCTTTTATTTTTTAAGATGCCTTTTCAAAGTAATATGTAGTATGGAATATTTTTGGTTTTAAACCCTCCGGTTTCCGGGTGGGGCAGATCCACCATACGGTGCAATCAGCCCTGTCCACAGCCCGACTAATCCGGACTCAAGTGCTCACAATATTTGCAGCTCCGTTCACAAGGGAATAGTATGGAATATTTTCAAAGTAATATGTAGTATGGAATATTTACTTGAAAGAATTGAAACAGGGAAGTGGGTGACACAGGAAGAGGCATATTCCAGTGTTCAAACTTCGTCAGATTCCAAGCCAAATCCCCTACTGAAATATCCGTTTCCAACTTCAGGAGCAGCACCGGCTATGAAAAATAAAGATTCTGCTAAAAGTCAAAATGGGCCTGCACCAGGGGTGGTTGTTTCAGCCTCTCTAAATCCGACGAGATCTGTGAAAGGTTCTCCATCAGCAATTGCTGTTGGGAAGAGAAAGAGGGAAGATAATAAGCCAAAGCAAATAAAGAAGGCAGTGTCTGCAGAAGAAGCTACTGCACTCAAAGCAAGGGAGGCTGCGAGGAAGAGAGTCGAAGAAAGAGAGAAATCATTGCTTGGCCTGTATCAGTCTCGCTGATTCTAAAATACTCAAGAAAGCTTCATTTCTTTTATTAATATTTGGGGTATGCTTCAGTGTGCTATTTAACTGTTTTCCATATTGTGTTTGAATTCTATTGTATAAATTGATAAACTATGCTTTGGAAAAGATGCTTGCTGCATTGAAGTGGATGACATCTTTATTTATTTATTTTTTTAAATTCTGTTAGGATTTTGAATTAGACAACACCCCTTTGGCTGGAAACCTGGAATTACTAGTTGGTGATATTCTTATTATATTGAGAAATTGAAGTTTGGGACTTGAGATAATTGATGAGATCTGAATAGAATAAGTTCTCTCTTCATAAGCAATGATATGATTTAGTGTTAGCGTGTCTTACCTAGTCCTAGTAATGTATGTTTATTGACAAAAATGAAAAATCTAATGCCCAGAAGACTTCCTTTAGAAACCTAAATAATTTTCTGAGACTCAGTATCAAAAATAATAATTTATTGGCTAGTCAGAGACAATTTAGTAAGTTGCATTACCGAGTCTTAGGTTGCTAGTGTGGTCAATCAATCTCGAGCATTCTCTTTATCAAGTTGATTCTCAGGTTGCTTGAGTACCTTGACATTCCAGCCTTCCAGGAGTGGAAAATTGAGTGAACCCAAGTGGCATGTTGCTTACGACTGATTCATTTGATCCTAATGATGATCTCAGCTCTCAAGCAAGGTAGTATTGGGGTGAGCTGATGCTGCTTGCCCTTCCTCTCAGCGACGCAGCTTAGTCAGTGAATGAAGTAGTTGAGCATAAATTTCCCATTGTAATGAATAAAATTTGTAGGCATGTTATCTGGATTGTGGGAACACAATATCAGAACTGTGCCGTTGGAATGATCATTCGTGACCACTTTGTGTGATTTGCGCCTGTTGGCTAAATGTTAAACTTTTAAATATGCATATAATGCATTGATGGAAAGCAAATTGATGTCTCAATGTTATTTTTTATGCAGGCACCAGAAAATACATGTCCATAGGTCACACAAAGGAAATTAGTGCGCCTGACCTGTATGTTATACTAGGATCTGTCTACAATTTGAGATCTGATACGGTGTCTCTCACCACATTCTTCTTATTGTTGAATCGTGAATTTTCTTTGGGGAAGATGTGGTGAGTGAAGAACTACATACTGTCATCCAATAATTGTTCAGGATCTTATTGGCAGTTTTGTCTTAAAATGTAATAGTTATATTCTTCTGTTAATTGATGAGGTCCAGCGCTTCTGCCATGCTGCTTTTGTACAATTAGTATGAAAGTAATTCCCTTATTATAGGTTGTATGTTATGATTTAAAGAATGTTAAAACTAACCTTGTTCCTGCATCCATTTTAAAAAGTTGATTTCAACACCAGTGCAGTAGTCTACAAATGTCTGTCATTTCGCGAATGACCGTATAGGTATGTAACATGCATTTTTCTTTGCTCCTTTTTTCTCTCTGATCATCTGATTCACTATCTAAATTCTCTCTGACAGATCCTCTCTCAACATCCCTCTCGTCTTCCTTATTTTATTTTTAAGATGGCTCTTCAAACACATGAATGTGAAGCGTATTGCCATGTGTAGAATGTAGATGCATGTCTTATTATGGAAATGTCCTGATAGTGTGAACTGCAATGAACCAGTTGCCAGCTTGTTTCTTTAGATTAACCTAATCATGTGCCTATGCTTACGAGGTCTTTTGTGTGTGGAGGAATGTGGAGCTCACAATAGTGTGGTCTTGCAATATCTAAGACTCTGGTTCCATTTTTACAGTATTGTCAAAAATACAGGACTTTTGGTGATATAGGTATCCTGTTCAGGTGTTGTGCGGAGGAATGTGGAGCTGATAATAGTGTAGTCTTCCACTATCAAGTCAGTGACCATTTACAGTATTGTCTAGAATGACCCTTATTTATTTTACATTTTTGTCATCAGGCGATACCAAGAAGACAGAAGAAATTAAAATCAATTTTGCTTTTTCTAGCGGTTTCCTCCTCCCCCGAAGGTTTTTTCTGGAATTTAGGCCAGAACTAGCCTAATAGTGGATGTCACATACCAACAAAGGTAAACAGTCTTTGTATTATAGTAATACAGATTGATTTTTTTTCCGCGTTATGTTTCCGAGTGTTATGTATATCTGTTTAAATCCTGTGATGTCTGAACTTGTTCTGTCGTGTGGTTTACAGCCTTCATGGCTTCATGCTGCTAATAATCTCTGATTTGCCGAATTTTCTTTAGTTTTTTGTAAGTCATCTTTGGACTTGCACATCTGCTCACATTGTGATAATTGAACACAGATATATTATCATATCTTTTGAAATTGAAGACCTTTGCTTTGCTGCATTGCTGTAAAATGTAACATTTGGAAATTTCTTTGCAAGGTTGATGAAAACCTTGTAAATATAAAGCACACTGAGTTAAGGGACCTTTGATAATATTATTATGCAGTGTTGCCGTGTTGGGTGGGGAAAAGAGTATACTTCTTGAAAAGAGATTACTTGGAATACGAGTGAAGATACTTTTACTTGTTAGATTCATGATTTGGAAAGAAAAAAAAAACGAAACTGTAATACTTTCAAACTTGTTTTGTCATGTGGTTTACAGCCTTCCTGCTGTTAAAAATCTCTGATTTTCCGAGTTTTCTCTAGTTTTTTGTATGTCATCTTTGGGTTGCACCTGCACATCCCTGCTCACATTGTGATCATTGAACGCAGATACATTATCTTAGGTTTTGAAATTGAAGGCTTGCTTTGCTGCATTGCTGTAAAATGTAACATTTGGAAAACTCTATTCAAGGTTGATGGAAACCTTGGAAATATAAGGCACACTGAGCTGATGGACCTTTGATAATATTATGTGGTGCTGGGTGAGGAAAAGAGCAGACTTCTTGAAAAGAGTTTACTTGGAATACAAGTGAATATACTTTTACAGTTTACTTGTTTGATTCAAACCATGAACCCTAACATAGAGTTTTGAGATATATTTTACAGGAATCATAAATAATGATTTTTTGTTTGGACAATTCTACCGTGCATTAAAATATTGATACACTTTTTAAATTTGGTAACATGAGTTGTATGTTACCATATCGAAACGTAAAAATAAAAGTTCAAATTTTAATGGTGTATTGATGCATTAATGTATTAAAGATAACCATTTTTGTTAGTCATGTTTTGAATTAAAATATTAAGTTGTTTTTATAAACTGTTTTTCAAAAAATATTATAGCATAATACATTTTTATTATAATTTTTTTATTAAAATAAAATTTGTATTCTGTCTAAAGTACAAATCAAATATATCTTTAATTGAATTGATGAAAAACAATTTTTTTAGTTCATTTTAAAAGTGTAGGATTAGGAATATACTAATTTAAATTTGTAATTTTAATAATTAATATTTTTATGAACATCAAGTAACACGTTTAATTTAAGTTATAAATTAATGTTATAGTTGGAGAGTTGGAGCTGGTACTAGAATTTCTTCAAGCTTTTTGTAAAATATTGTTGTAGCTTTAATGCGCGCACCTGCAAGTCTGCTTAGACTCAGTGTTGACTTAGAACTTCACTTGTTTGTCTGTAAAAGTCAAAGATAACGGCTGAGATTAGAGTCAATGGAAGAGGTCGACCACGTCCACGTGGTGCGATTTCATGGGGACTTGGGTCACGTGTTTCACATCTTTGTCAAACTCCGTCAGTCCAAATTAAATGTTCTCCGAAACCAATGATTTATACAATTTTCTTTCAAAATTTTTTTATATACAATTTTAATTGGTTTTATTTTTATCATTGGATTAAAAGTAAACGAGTGTTAAATTTTTTTATTAGTTGATGATTTTTATTTCGTTTCATTTTCCAACCATTAGATTTGAAATAGTGGGCGGATGAATATTGAGTTGCCTAATTTAAATTTAAATTTAAAATTAATAGTCCAATTCTTAATTTAAAATTTGGACTTAAATTTTGTGATTTCAATATTCAATCACTTATTATTTGTTTTCAATCCAATGATCAGAAAGTGGATAGATGAATATTAATGAGCTGAAGTTAAAATTTCAAGTTTATATTAAATTGATATAGATGGATCCTATTTTTATTTATTTTATTCTTAAATGAATCTCTTATGATATAGGTATTAACAATGGAAACACATTTGAAATGTGTTTTTGCTATCAAGAAACAAAAAATAGAATTTTTTTTATATAAAATATGTTCTAATTTTGTTTGGATAGTTGCCTTTTCATTACTAAAAATCAACAACAAAATTAACATGAATCAAAGAAGTATTTGTAATCTTGTTTAAGATAGATATATATTTCTGACTAGTTAAAATCATTTATATTATTTATAGGTTCGATTATTTCAACTTAAAATTTTAAATATATAAATGGATATTAAAGTTAGATAAAAAGAATTAACAATCCCAATTAAAAAAACTCTCCTTTTGGAAAATTCAATACCTTTTTCCACGAAAAAAACCATGCAAACTACTTCTAACAACTCCAACTAAGATGAGATGAATAAGAAGAAAATTTTATCTTCTCATCCAAAAATAATGATACAAAAAAACATCCTTGAAAGACAAGGTAGTAAATGGGTTTGGTCCTAATTAATATTTGTTTTAAATTATTTTCACCTTTTATTTAATAAATATTTTCACTTTTGACTTGCCGATCTTTAATTGTAGTTTTTTCAAAGTGCTTTCTTTGTTCCAAATACTTGCTCTCAAACACAAACATATAATTATTATTAATTGAAATTCAATCCATTGCAATTCTACATGTAAACCAGTCAAAAGTGTGTATTTTAAGACAATAATGGAAGATCATGAAAAAACTAGCTTTAAATTAAAAGAGGACATAGATATGAACATGATCATGACTAATAATATATACATACAAAGAGAATTTTCCATTTTGAAGATTTATAATAATTGGTATATATTTTTTGAAGTAAATAGTAATTGATATTTCTTAGCAGAGAAGCACATACAATAATATTGTAACTTTAAACATTACATCTGATCAAGTAAAGATTAGTCAAAGAGAGATTGAAAGTTGAAACATGTCACTACTTAATTAATTATATATATATATATATATATATATATATATATATATATATATTTCTTTTGAAATCTAACACCTATTGGGTTATGGGTTTATCGGGATAGAGGATCGAAATGAAACATTCACTACAAAGGGGAGAGTTTTCCCGCATTTTACGAATTAATGGGTATTTATTGGACTTAAACCTCTATGTGTATAACCACTTTCCTAAACAGGATACTTTTTCATTTCTTCAAAAAAAATTGTATTTTCTTTAATAAATTTGAAAAAAAAATGTAATGGTACCCTTCCGAAAAGAAACACTTATTTAGTAAGATAGTATTAACAAAAGGGATTTCAAAAAATTAGCAGGAATAATTTTTTAAAGAAAAAATTAGCAGGAATGATTTTTTAAAGAAAAAATTATAATTGTAGAAACAAAATTGGCTGCAAAAAGGAACCAGAGTTGATGTTCATGTACCATTTTAGTTTTTTTATGATATATAAAAAATTATCATAAAAAAACTAAAATAAAATAAAGAAAAATAACCTATAACAAGGGACACTTCACAACTAATAAATCGATGCAATGCTATTATTATTAGGGCTAATTGCACAAACATCCCCTAATTTAATGTATAATTGCAGCTATATGCAAGTTCTATCTGAAATTACACGAATATACCCTACCGTTAGTAGTCAACCGTGATATTTAACCAATGACTGTCTTATTCATTTGAAAGGTCTAAAATACCCCGAGTTATTATATTAGCATTTATTTGATCAAGACAAATTCAATTAAAAAGTATAATATAATAAAAATAATTACAAGTTAAAAAAAAGGGAACACACAAATTTACCTTAAAAAAAACACAAATATGCCTAAAAAATACAAATCTTTTCAGAAAAAATAAGCACACAAATCTTTTATCTGGGGAATCACCATTGACTGTGAAAACAAAAATCTAAAATGGTGATCTTCATCGACGGTGGAAGCTCCTCCACTGCAACCTTTTCAAGTAGTTGATTCCCTTCGTCAATAGAGAAGAGTCAATCTGATATAGTGTGGAAGAAGATCGACACCGGTCTCCTTTGATTGGAAGAGATCCAATGCTTTAAGGCGTTCGATTGCATGCTCCACAAATTGTACATTGGCGATTGGAAGAAGCAGATCTAGCATTTTCAACTTCAGAACCCTAATGTTGTTGTACGAAACTCTTCTTATGCTATTGAACAGCTCCTCAACCGGATTTCTATGTTAGAGGTGGTTTCAAAGTTGGATTTGGAGAACCAAACCGAAACTTTGGGGATTCCAAAACGGATTTTGATATACGACCAAGAAACGTTGTTTGATCACTCGGTTTGAGAGTTGTTGAAGTTTCCTGTGATTGCGAAGCCATTGGTGGCCGATGCCAGTGCTAAATCTCACAAAATGGCCTCGGTTTTGTGTTCAATATCCTATGCTTTTTTATTTTATTTATAAAAAAAAAAGATGCCCTGCCGTTTTTGTCTTGTTTGGTTGATGAGAAAACCAAACAATGGATGAAGGAGAAAAAATGGTGGTGACAGACCGACAGTGTCTCTTTGTTTTTTTGTAAAAAAAATTTACTTTTCACCAATTTATTATCAATGGATGAAGGAGATCAAAAGATAGATAGAGAAGATCATATCTCATCCATCAATCTTCCCTTTTAAAAAATAATAATTAATTGACTATTATATGAAAATCTAATAATAATTTTATCTTATTAATAGATTAAAAGACTTTTTTACCCCTCTCCCATTAAGTTCTTATGGAACATTACTACCGGTAGGGTATGTTTGTGTAATTTTACACCAAATTTGCATATAACTGCAATTATATCTAAACTCAAGGGATGTTTGTGCAATTAGCCCTTATTATTATTATTATTGTTATTGTGGTTTTTGATTCTTTGCTAAAAGATGTTAATGAGAGGGTCTTTAAAATCATGAAAATGTGCACTTGTTCATAGGATGGATTGATCATCATCCTATATATATATATATATATATATATTTTTGACCCAATTAAACTAGATTATATTGAAACTATAGACATGCAATCATCACGAATTCACAATCATGAATTGCTATCTTTATCACCAACAACCATGCATTTGGGTTGAGGAAGAATATATATAAACAAAAATTTATCACCAAACACCAATTATTCATCATCATCATTCGCTTCATCATTATCATAAATGAGACAATTTTTTTTTTTTCATAGAATTCAATATATTCAATTAATGCCCACATTCTGTAATTCGTATATGGCGAGTTCCAATCAGTTTGCACAAAATAATTATATATATATATATATATATACAAAATGTGGACATTAACACTAAAGAATATATATATATTAAAAGCTTTAAAGAATTAAAAAAAGTTCCGAACACTCAATATATAGTTCGGGTGGTTAGAATGTAAGATCGTTAATCATAAGATTGAAAGATCGAGTCATATCTTCTTCAAGCATTACAATTCGTTTTTTCTCGTACTCTCTAGATTCGTTAGAAAAATAATAATAAAAATAAAGAATTTCAAGAAATAAAGAGAAAATAAGACATATATAATAAATTGATGTGGGTCTGTTATAATTAAATCAACACACACAAATAGCATTTTTTGTAAAGCTAGTATTGTTTGCATGGCTGGTTGCCTCTTCTTTTCCCTACAAGGACCATAAGTGCCATAAAAAATAAAATAAAAAGCTTCACACTCCTACTTATAAGTTATAATATGATCTGTATCTCTAATCTCTTCCATTTTTATTTCTTCTTTTTGCCTGTTATAGTGTTATGTGTATATCCATGTTTGATGAAGAAGTTAAAATAAAGTTTGATTTTTAATTGGACCAATGCATTATTTAATTTCATTTTTATCATATCATCATTTGTGTTCTTATGATAGTCACATCGCATATATGCATGCTAAGACGGTTCTCATAAATTTCCATTAACCGTGAAACATTAGCTCAGTTCTTCTCTAATGAGTACACAAATTTGATCGAGCATACTAACACACATGACTATATATTTACCATGTCAGTAATATAACTTTAATCATAATAATACACATAATAAAAGTGTTCTGATATATATTAGTTATTATATCAAAATTGTATACTTATAAAAGAAAAATTGAACATTGTTTTGGGGCAAAAATTAGATCAAACTTAATATAATATTTAAGAAGAAAATTTGAGTCTAGCTGGGATTTAATATATTTAACTATCTTGAGATTTGATTATGTAAGTTACAAAACTCAGGTCATGTTTAAGCAGAATTTGATTCTAATTCTATTAATTTATTTGCTGTGAAAAAAAAAAGCCAAGCTCAATGGATTTTGAGATTTTGAATCTTTACTGTTTACTTTGACATTTCCATTTTATTTTAAGAAACTTTACAGGACATGAACAGGAAAATAGATACATTTTAGATGACACACCACACATGGTTGAGCCTACACAACTACACAAGACTTTAAACAGTAAGAGCCCAAGCTTCTTGCTTGGCCAACACAGTTAATAATTGAAGTTTGTAGTAGTTATGCACAAATCATGGTCACAAAATTGACAAAACACGATAAATATTTATGTGTGTTGGTTTTTGGACTTTGGATTTATTTGTTTTGATTTGATTCCTTTTTTGTTTGACTGAAAATGCCTCAATTACACAACTTTACACTGTTTAATCATAATTATTCCACATTTGTAATCATTATTATGGTTTACATGTCTCTCTTTATCTTTCCGCCCATCTACTACATGTCTACATGTTATGTGCTTTGCTTATATTCCTACTTTTCTCTCTTCAATTTCCTTTTTTTTTTTAACCAAATCATATGCTGTGCTATCATTAACCAACATTTATTTAAACTTTCCCTCAGATCTAGCTGGGATACTTCATATAATATTAATCTTTTATCGATAAAAAGAAGAAAAAAAAAGTATGAAGTCTTTAGAATAGATAATTAAGTTTCAAAAGCTTAAAAGGGATTTATTTTATTTTATTTTTAAATATAAAAGGGATTTAATTTGAAATTGGAATAAACTTTACTAAACCCTTTATATATTTCAAAAATATTTTCTCTATAACTTATCAGAAACCCTTTTGCGATAAAAGCTAGAGGTTTCGAAATTAATCTCTTTTAATTGTTAAAGAAGATTTAATTGATTTATTTTTTTTACAAAGTAATTTTTTTTTTTGAATCTTTTGCTACCGGTAAAATTCATTTAGAAGTCATTTATCCAATTCTTAAGCTCATCCATCTATTCCTCAACTCCCTATTTACTTTGTATTTGTGCATGAAGTTGGAGACATGACAGAAATCAACAAGAAGTTAAATCCTAAAATTAATGAATCATTATTGGGTTTTTGAAATAACATTATCTTGGTTGGAGCAGAGGATCCCAAGTTTCCATTGACAAGTATATATGAGTCTACTACTTTTAACTGGTTATTTGTACTTAACCCAGAAACCTCAAAACAACCTGACATTACAATTTGTCACTTACAAAGACCAGTTCAATTTTTTTTTTCTTCTCTTTTTTAAATTATAAAACTATGAGAAGACTGAGTCAAATTAGTTGTTTGAACATATTATGTAACTCTCTACATGTCATTTTTTCAATCAATCATAAAAAAAATTTCTTACAATAATTTGAGTCCATTTCATGGACAGAGACACCACCAAAAGAACAAATATACCACGACCATATCTAATACAATTTAAATTAACCACAAAATGGAAATATATATATTAAAGAAGAAAGAATAATCAATTATGTATATATAATTATATATTAATTAAAAATTAACTCATCAAGAAGATGATGATGATGATGAAGAAGAAGAAGATGAAGAAGAAGAAAAACAGATGGAGAGAAAATCAGGATCATACACGTGTCAGAGACCCAACTCCTCTAGAAATGTCATGCACGCCACCAGGGTTGAACCCTAAGCAACCCAACAACCCCTGTTTGTAAGGCAAGTATGTCTTCCTCCTCATCTCCTCCGCCACCGCCCTGTTCGCCGTATAATGCAGCTCGTGAGCCGACACTGGCGGCCCTCCTCCGCCGCCGCCCTTCCTCCTCAACGACACCGACCCGGAGGAGCTGTCTGTCGACCGGAAACTGCAGTTTTTGACGTCCTCTGTTTCTTTAATATTCTTCGACAACACAGCGTACTTATTAGTCCTCAGAGAATCATTATTAATGTTGCTGCTTGATGCTCTGCCCTCTGATGCGCTCCTGAAGAGCAATAGATCTTTAAGTTTCCATTTTTTGTAGTTTTTTGATGAGAAAGAGATCGCTGAGAGGATTGTTGAAGCGTATGATTTTTGATTTGCAGTGATGTTGCTTCTTGTTGAAGAAATGATTTTCTCTGTTTGATTTTCTTCTTGTTCGTAAATTATATCTGAAACCCTCATCGGAGACAAAGATCGGCTTCCTTTTCTTGAAATAGAACTTGAAATTGATAATTCTCTGCCTCGTTTTTGTCCTTGTTCTTCTTGTTTAAATTCTCTTCTTTTCTGGGTATTTTCTGTTTTTGAAGTTGAAGATGACAGAATGGGTATCGAATCAGAGCTAGTCGGAATCTTGAGAGGACGGATTTTTCCACCATCGAAGAGCTCATCAGCAGATAAAGAAGTTCTTTCAAGTTGTCCACTGAAATTGAACTCGAAATCTTCATGATCTTCTTCTTCTCTGTTGATTTGATCGACATTGAAGACTCTGTTTGATGAATTAATGGAGGAGGAAGAGGAGGAGACACGAGAAGGGCTGGTGGGGGCACTGAAGAAGAAGTTGCCGAATCTTTGAGGACTTGAAGGAGCAGTCATGTATGGAGAAGAACAAGCACTGTCGAAATTGAAGTCCATGGAAGCTGGAATCGGCATCATCGCCACCTCCACCTCCATTATTAAAAAATGCTCTGTTTGTGTTCAAGTGAAACACAGAGAGAGAGAGAGAGAGAGAGAGAGAGAGAGATAAAGAAGAAGAAGAAGAAGAAGACGACGGCTTCATAAATATAACAAGTGTGTGTTGTGTTGTGGGGATTGTGACATAATTATTGTTTTTTCAATCCACATGTTGAAGTGTTTTTACCATCTCTCTCTCTCTTTTAGGCTGCCAAAACATTTCTCCTTTTTTATACTATTATTCTATTTGATTTTCTCTTTCTTTGTAAAATTGGGACGGATTTTGAAATAAGTAACGTCTGTCTAGAAAGATCGAGATCAAACATTCCTGATCTGAATATTTATTTACGTGATCTGAATATTTAGTCCCATAATAAAAAGATGATATCGGGGATTTCATATTCAGGAGATATCAATAAATATGTATGATGGAGTTCGAAACTCATCACAAATATTGAAAGGGATGTGTGCACCTTTCAATCAAGAGGGTATATCCAATTAAGGTATGTTTTTCAAATTATCATATTCCAAATATTTGATCATCCATAGTGATCGAATTTTCAGTGATTTACCGAACATCTTCTATATCTCGAATTGTGAAATGGGGCGTTTAGTATGGGTAATGTTTATATGGGAATAAGAATCTAATAACATTTTCATATTTACGTTTTTTGATTATCATGAAAGAATCACTTTATCATCTATATCCTCTATAAGGATAATGTGAAACTCACACCAACATATAGGTTTCAATGCTTCTCTATCTGATTTCCACTATAAGACCCACACTTTTTTCCTTACATTTTGGCACCCCGAAACACAATCCAACTTTCTTCCATCAAATTCTACAAACAAAAACCAAAAATTAATTCCACAAACCCAAATCAATTCTGATAATCCAAATCGAATGCTATTAATCCAAACTTCTCATTCAATCAAAACCACATCAATTTCAAAAACAAAAAAAAAACCCAGAAATTCAACCTGGGAAGATTGATTGCTCATTCTTCTTGCGAGGCTATGTCGGCGCTTCTCAGCTTCAGTAGAACCTCTTCTTCTTCCGGAGACGATGCGGCGCCGGTGTCGGAGCTAGAGTTTTGTTGTGTCAATGAAGACGACGACGACAGCGAAGTGGAGGCGGAGTAAGAGACCGGCCAAAGATCAGGCATCATCTCTGTCACACTATGATGGAGCAGATCTGAGTTTCTTTGGAACAGAGTTTGAGCATATCAAGCACCATCCATCTCCATCAAAGGAGTTTGAATGGATCTGGTGTTTAAAATATTTAGTTTTTCCAAATATATATTTTTTCAATTTAGCTTATTTATAATTTTTCTTAATCACCTTTAAAATTAGTTTTGGCATGTTTTATGTTTAAAGACAAAAAGATTCTCATATGCAACGTAGAATTGTACCTGTTTTTTTTTTTTTTTTTTTTGTAATGAGTTTTTGAATTATCAAAATATATCAATACTCTTTTCTTAAAAAAAAAAATTTAATTTAATTACACACTCTAAACTGCAGCGATTGACCAAAGAGTAGATGAGTTTTAGATATAGGCATGCAAGGTGGGCTTGAAGGTAGACCCGTCCACGGTTCCGGTTCGGGCCGGTTTCGGTTCGAAACGGGCGGTTCCGGTTCCGTGGAGAGGGCGAACCGAAACCGAACCGAAAAATTTCGGTTTTGGTTCGGTTTTTAACCGGCGGTTTGGCGATTTTGGACGGGTTTTTTTTTTTTATGTAAACCGCCGGTTTTGAGCGGTTTTTCCAAAGGCTAAACCGAAACCGAAACCGAATCGGCTTTCCAACCGGTTTTCCAACCGCCGGTTTGTAACCGTCGGTTTCGGTTCCCGTTTTCCAATTTCGGTTTCGGTTTTTAACCGCCGGTTTAACCAAACCGTGAACACCTCTACTTGAAGGTTCATTGTTAGTAGTACTAAAAAGAATAATTCCACCCTTTATTAAATTTATGAACTATAAATTAGTTTAAAATTATCCCTGGAAAAATTTTACAAAAGAAGTTGAAATTGCTGACTAGAGAGGTTATTTTCATGAATTAAAAAAATAAAAAAACTATTTAAGTAAGGCCACTGATCTTTGTTCATGCATTCTACATTTCTACCTATTGAGTTATCTCTTTTCAAATTAAAAAAGAAAAAAAAAACAAAGAAGAGAGGGAGAGAGAGAGAGAGAGAGATACAATGATTATGGATTAATTGATTGTGATGTTTAAAAGTGTTCAGCTAAGAAGAATGCATGGCATGGGCCTTTGCCTTGCTTAATTAAATGTTAATTTTAATTAAAAAGATAGATTAAGTAGTTGTTACGACTATTGGGTACAATGTATGTGGTTATATTATAATTATTCCTATTTAAAAAAATAAGAATTAAAAGTGAAACTCAGATATTGTAAGCAGAACTGCATATCTGGGTTGGAATTATAATCATTCTCTTTCAAAAGGAAGTTATTAAAAATACTATCAATAATTAATATGATACACCTCAATCTTGGTGGAACAATAGTCTTCTCATTAGAGTTTAATTGGTAGGAAAATGAGCTAATAAACAATTGTTGTTTGTACAATATTGAAAATGGGTTCAAATTCTATTCGATCACTAAACTTCAAGTTTTGTAACACCGTCTGTCTTTACAAACATGGACGTTAGAGTTGAAATTCCAAACATTAAAAGTACGGTTCTCATTAATACATTGAATTTTCAGTTTCGGTATGCTGGCAATTATCTGAATTTGTCTACAGGACTATTCAACAAAACTTACAATGAAATTAATTGGAGAAGAAGATAAGAAGAAAGAAATTGTGTATTTATGAAACACCTCTTTTGTATAGACTATAGACTATAGACTATAGACTATAGAGTATAGGGAGAGACTGTGAATGGGAATCAATGAATAAGCAAAAATGTAAAAAATTCCAGTAATGGAAAAAAAGTAGGCAGCGAATTGCAATCAACAAATTTTGCTGGCAATATTTGAAATTGACATATATGGCTTGGATATTGGGCACCAGCTTCTGCTAATATTTGACTTTCTCTTCTCTCTTTTGTTGGCAAATGAATAAAAATAAAAAAATAAATCCACAATTCATCAACCCATGCATGGTGGGTGATATGATGATATCCAACACATTTTCTTCATATTTGTTGTGATTAATGAATGAGATTATTTTAGTAACCCTCATAGCCCACAATCTCCCCCAGCTACACCCGAGACTATCCTAAAGTCATTTTCTTTAATATAATATTTATAACATATATATGTCAAAATCTTTCGCAGATATTTATTTAGAATTTCTTTAACAAATTAATACGATCATCGATTACGGCTAAACCATTTCATATCATATCTTCCACCTCCCTACCTACGTTTTATATATATATATATATTTAACAATGGCTGGCTGCAACTTATCTTTGATAATCCTAGAAAATTGTTTATATATATATAATTATATATAACTGTTTATATATATATATATATATATATATATAATTATATACAATTTTTCTACTGTCAGCTCGAACTGATATAAGATATATCAGTTCTTATCAGTTCTTTACATGTAGACCATTGTATTTAAATGCTTTGACTTGGCTGCATGCACTTGTCAAAACATTTTTTAAATTCAATGGCTCACATGCAATGATCAGTTTGAACTGATAATAGAAAAACTATAATTATATATATATATATATATACAATAATTTTCACATAAGTGGGCACCGATAGAATTATATAAGGACATTGAATGTGAGCCACTCATTTTACATATTTTGACTTGACATGTATGCACTTATCAAAACTTATAAAAAGTGGTTCACATTCAATGTCCTTATATAATTCTATCGGTGCGCACTGACAGGAAAATTATTATATATATATATATATATATACCACAAACAGATATACTGTCTAGAACTTAAGATATTGTCAAATACACTCTTTAATTACCACTAAACCACATTGAACAATAAAAACTTACCATTGAATCACTTTAACTTTTATGACAACACCAAATATTTTTGTTTATGTACGTGTGTGTATGTATATATATACACAAAAAATTTTAAGTCAGTACTCACTGATATAACTTCATTAGTGTATTGGATGTTGATCATTAGATTTACATATTTTGACTCAAAATGTATGCACTTATCAAAACTTCTCCATAATCAGTAATCCATATGCAAAACATTGATATAAGTTATATCAGTTCTCACTGAGGAGAAAATGACTGTATATATATATATACAATAATTTTCACATAAATGCGCACATATAGAATTATATAAGGACATTGAATGTGAGCCACTCATTTTACATATTTTGACTTGGTATGTATGCACTTGTCAAAACTCTTTTATAAATGAGTGGCTCACATTCAATGTCCTTATATAATTCTATCGGTGCGCATCGACAGGAAAAGAAATATATATATATATAACATACAATATAGAAATGATTTTGATAATGTTTTACCAACCAAATCACCTCTATATATCTACCGATTCTTCACTTGTTAATTTGTTGGTTTATTTGAATTTAGACGAATGCTCCAATTTTGGATAGGACTTGTAGTACCTATATAAAGTCCTTCCTTCGGACCCCATCTAACATCCTTTTGTCTTTTTTAATTAGCTCCTTATTTTTTTTTCATGGCTACAACAAATTTTATTTCATACGAAATTTTGTTACAAATATTTCGATTTAACCAAAAAAATTCAATATTCAGACTATTTTTTTTTAACAATTATAATATTCAAGTCGTTGGATGTATCTAATTATGTACGTGATATAAATTGAGGTAAAATATATATATATATATAAATTTAATTGGATGGTCGATACTCGATACCTTCATTATGTTAAAACTTCCAATTTTCAAAATTCGAAGCAAAATGTATCCGGTACCTAAATCTATTATATATATATATATATATATATATATATATACATATATTTTCAACTCAGTACACACTGATATAATTTCATTAGTGCGTTGGATGTGGACCATTAGATTTACATACTTTGACTCAAAGTGTATGCACTTATCAAAATTTCTCTATAATCAGTGATCCACATACAACGTACTGATATAAGTATATCAGTGCGCACTGAAGAGAAAAGGGGTGTGTGTATATATATATATATATATATATATATTTTTATGCATTAGTGAAAATAGGTCTAAATAACACTTTTCAATCTTGACTTGCGTAATTAACACCACTTTAATAACTCATGTTTTATTGGTACCAAAATAGATGGTGACACCAATATGCCCCCACTTATTATTATGTTTTTTAACTTTTTAATTTTCTGCATATTCTCTCTCTCAAGCGATCTCTCCCTCTTCTCATTATCTCAAACGATCTCTCTCTTTCTTCCTCTCCTCTCAGAACGATCTCTCACTTTCTTCTTCACCTCTCTCAAGTTATCTTTCTTTCTTTTGTTACATTCGTTGTCTAAACAATGAACACTTCGACGGTGACAAACGAGAAAAAGGGAATCGACGGCGATAACTAGTACGACACCGGCGACAACCGCGAAGACTTCGATGGCAGCCGCAAGACTCCAGTGACACATCGACGAGAGTTCTCGACCACAGAACAGTGGCGATTGAAGACATTTCTGGAAAAATGTCTTTTGTTAGGGTTTTGTTTTCAAATTTGATTTTGTTGATTTTGAGATATCAATTTCGTTCTGGTTGATTTTGAGTTTTCAATTTAGTTCTTATTGTGAATTTGTTGTCAATTTGATGTGAATGGTGAGTTTGTTGAATCTGAATGGGGGTTTGTTTGAATCATGAATTGGTGGGTTTGGGTTTTGGTTTGTCGAATATGAGAAGATGAACAATAGCCGATGTTAAGATTTTTAAAAAAAATTTGAGACTTATTTACAAATACCCAAGACTTATTGTGCTTATTCGAGACTTAATTTATGAATACCCAAGACTTATTACGATTATTCGAGACTTACTCGTATATTTTTGAGACTTATACGTTTTCGAAGCTTATTCATGAGTTTTCGAGACTTAATTTATGAATATCTGAGACTTATTACGATTATTCGAGACTTATTCACGAATTTTCGAGACTTATTCATGATGAGTTTTCGAGACTTAATTCATGAATATTCGAGACTTATAACTGTGTTTTTTTATACTTACCCGTGTATGTGACGTTTTCTAGAAATTGTTCAAAGCTGAGGCATAAGTGAACGAGAGAGAGAGAGAGAGAGAGAAATTTAAAAAGATAAAAATTAAGTGGAGGCATTTTGATATCATCACCTATTTTAGTGTTATTTCAACCAAAGTTATTAATGTGTTGCTATTTGTGCAAGATCCACCCACAAAGTGCGAAAAAAAATTAGAAGTTATATTCTTTGATGGGTTATGTGACTTATGTCAAATCATTTTCTCTTAAAGTTTGTCAAAAAAAAAATCTTATATTATATATATATATATATATATATATATTCGAAATACTTATACTATATATTTTAATTCATGCAGTTATTTGTTCATTTGAATTTTATTTTACAATTACAAATTGGCAAGTGGGATTTTATATTAGACTTATAATCCTTCAATTTCTTTTTTTCTGGTCTTAGTATCAATCCGTCTAATTGATGAGCAAATATGATATCACATAAGTTGAATAATCAATCCACCCAATCTGACCCCCCTTTTTTTTCTTATAAAATAAATCAATTCAATTAAAACATGTGAATATGTGATCCATTAATTATTTAAATCCAAATTAAAATTTCTGATGTCAAGTCAACATTTTCGTTTGCAAGTGCTTGCCCAATATGAGTCATTGTTTAAGAAGGATGAATTAATGATATTTTGTTGAATATTTTTAATAGTTAAAAAAAAAATTAGCATGTTTGGTACGTTTTATATACATTAAATTCTTAAAATATTTGCAATTTGTTGTAATTCAATTAAATATTATAGTCAATTGATTATCTAAAATAATTTCTTAATATAGCTCATGCTAACAAGCAGATTATATTGTATTAGCTAATACAAGAATTTTTTTTTCTTATATCAAACTTTCACGTTTGCATGCATGTATCAAATTACAACAAAAATACAAGTCAGATAAGATTAGATTATAACAGAAATATTTGTTGGATACGGTTAAATTGTATTAATTAATATTATAATTTTTTTTCATTTCTTATTACAAACTATCTCACGTTTGTATCCATGACTCCAATGCTCCATCCATACATTATATTTTTAATAAGAAGATTTTCAAGCACACACCAAATTAATAAAAGAATCTTAGTAATTAAAATGGTTGAGCACTTTCCCTCTACTTTTGTGACAGGAATTTGAATAACACTTTTACGTATTAAATTACAAAGTGCTAGATGATCCCTCCGTTGTAGACTAACTTGTTGTGAGAGTTGTATTTTGAACTGTGCTTGTAACGTTTAATCTCATCAGGTCCTGAGTCCTGACAGATTTCTCATCTGACTGTTGTTGGATTTTAAAAATAAGTAAATAAATCTCAGTATCTCACATACGAATATTAGTTAGTTCATCCGATAGATTCCGATTTATTGTGAGAGAGTGTTTGAAATAAAATTGCACTCACATTATAGTTTGAGAAATTTGGTTTACAATTAATTATTGTAATAAGAATTATAAACATTCTTCTTCAATACAATCTTGCATCTTGTATTTATAATTAATTTGATTATGATTGTATGTACTTATTAGTTTAATCCAACACAAAAACTAGTTAAATTCATCTCTTTAATCTTATGTGGTGAGTGAGATTTGAATTGATTGAATAAGAAATCTCACTAATTATAATTTGAGACACCCCCACCAAATCATTATGTACATATGAAACTTTGTATGTAGCAGAAATGAATAGACAAGACAAGATTTATGTAGATTTTTGTTCATGTGAATTGACCTTTGATAACACATCAATTTGATGTCCCATTCAAATATTCAATATTAGGCTTGACTTTTGAGGTCTCTAGAGGAATCCCATTTTTGTTCTTCAAGGACAAATTGTGAGTTGTGACAACACACAAGAAATGCAATGCAAGCCCTAAAACTGCTGGATAGCAGTTCCGCTGAAATGGTGGAGAAATATTGCTCAATTTTGGACATTTGTTTTGGATAGATATGTGTAACTTAAGTTCAATATAAACATAAATATACAGTAGTTTACAGTGGTTGATGTTTCTTTTAAATTTTATTATTCAATCGGTATAATTTAATGTTAAATTTGTTGAAACGAGTCTGGTGTTTTTAAAAAATGTTTTTGGGTCGTACCAAAACTCCTAATATCTTTTAAATTTTTAAATAATCATAAGTACTTTTGTAGCTAATTGCTGATGCTTAGTTGAAAAGAAGAGTACTAATACACTTTTTGAGATTTAGAACCATTTTTTTTTTTACTAAACAAATTACTTATCGGATGAAGCTAAATCAACTTAATTTTATGAGTTAAAATTTTGACTTCAAAATCTCAACCATTCATGTGTTGTAATCCAATAATTGAGATTTGAAAGCATTTATAACTCTTTGATTAAAAGCACATGAGTGGTTGAGATGTTGAAGTCAAAATTTTAAATCACAAATTTAAGTTAGTTTAACCTAACCCCTTACTTAATATATGGACACTTTTTGAAAAATGGTTATTATATTATATATACAATTTTTCTATTATCAGTTTGTAATGATATAAAATATATCAGAACGAAAAATGTTGACCATTAGATTTACATACTTTAACTCAAAGTGTATGCACTTGTCAAAACTTCTACATAATCTGTGGTTCATATTCTTCGTTCTGATATATTTTATATCAGTACGAACTAACAGTAGAAAGACTGATTATATATACATATAATTATATCAGGTCCATAAGTGGCGGAAGAAATTGGGTTTTATTGAAAACTAACCATTTTGGGACTCTAAAGTTAACAACTAACCTCTTTTTGAAAAACTTGCAAAACTAACTCATTTTTGATGCGTAAGTACCATTTTACCCTCACTTACTCAATATCTCCTTTCTTCTTTACCTACCCATTATATACCCATTATTCTCATTTATTTCCTCTTAGTTCCACCTCTCTCCACCAAAACAAACAACAAATCTCGTTTTTTTCTCTCAATCTCCTCTCCAAAACTTTTTCTTTTGTCCTTACTTCTTTCATTTGTCGAATTTGTATTGAGCAACTCGAAATTATTCATCCACCACAAGAGTTCCTTCTATTTAAGGTTTGAGGTGAGTTTTTTATAACTTTTATACTTTACACATCTTCAATCTCGGATATTTTCATTTTTGGGTATTTTTTGGGTCGAAATAGTTTACATTTACATAATAAAGCATGAGTCTTGTGTGTATTTGATGTTGTTGTGATCAATTTAAAGTTTAAACATAAATTTAAAGTTTATTTTTATTTTGAATCTCTTATTTACTTTGATTTCATGTCTTAATTACATTGTTGTTATGCTTGTTTGTTGTAAGGTATACATACTCTTTTTTGCAATCAAAATTAAGGAATCAGTTCATTTCCCTTTGTGACAAGATAAGTGTTTTCATTGTATAACTTGTAAAGTTTGGTGTGTTTATTTAGATAAATGGTGTGCTGTATTTACAAAGTTGGGATTGTGAGTGTTGCTTATTTATAACTACTTTGTTTGTTGTATCATAAGAAGAAAAATGAATAATTACATGTCTGATATTGCAAATTGCTAGTTACATGTTTAAAAATTACATATTGAAAATTTACATGTCTGATATTGCAAATTGCCAGTTACATTGGTAACACTTTGGCATATGCATACAAAAATAGTTCCTGCCACAGTTGTTATATTAGTAACATAAATTGCCAGTTATATTGAAATTAAACACTTTGGCATATGCATACAAAAATTGCCAGTTTTTTTGCTAATAGCTGTCTATAGATTGGTAACACTTTAATCCAATTTCCCCTAAATTGAATTAATTCCTGCCACAGTTTGTAAAAAAATTCCCATACATTGAAATAATTCCTGCCATTTTTTTGCATACATTTAAATAATTCCTGCCACATTTTGTTACAAATATTCCCATACATTTAAATATGCCCATACAAACCATTGATGAAATGCTATTTATCTTCGCCGAGAAATGTTCCGACACCTTTACTAACAAATCAACCTCTTCTCCCATTCTGTTATCCTGAAATATAACATAAAACCATTAAAAAAATTTCAAATATTATACTGAAGTCTTCCTAAACAAATAAACCCCACTGGAGTTCCTAATTCATAACTCTTCCTAACAGAGTTATGAATTCTTAACATAGTTTGGAATTCGAAACAGGGTTAGGAACATAACAGGGTTAGAAATTCCTAACTCTATTAGGAAATTCCAAACAGAGTTACGATTTCCAAACCCTGTTAGGAATTTCCTAATATCACTGGGAATTTCAAACCCTGTTACGAATTTCCTAACACAATTAGGATTTCTAAACCCTGTTATAAATTTCCTAACAGCGCTGAGAATTCCAAACGCTAATAGGAATTCCTAACTCTGTTAAGACCAGAACTAGACATGATTACAAAGGCCTGGGTTTGAGAAAGTAGTTGTGTTTTGAATATGGATGCTCATTTCAAGTTAGTGTGTGAGAGCACTTTATAGTCTATAAAAGAGTGTGTGTACATAACTTTGTGTTTCCTCAAGAAAATATTGCACCCACTAGGCACACCCTTGTGGCTAAAGGTCAACCAAATAGAGCAGTTTACACAAGATATATAACAATAATTTGACAACTCAAATTGTATTGTTTTAAATTTTAGCCAATGAAAGTTGATTTTCTAAATTAGACTTGACAAAACTCAAAATGCACAAAACGTTCCATCCTCATGCAACCCATGTTCATCAGTTTTCATAATTACAGTCACAGAAGTAGCAGAAGCACACTCACAGTCACAGTCACTGTCCCGAACCCAGAAATTAAATTACAATGCCATACTCAAAATGACATCACATTGACCAAATAAATACAGATATGGGGGCAGGAAATATCAAATTTAACTGCTTAAACTTTAGTTTCAATATAATGAAACAACTTTTGCACCCAGAAATACTAACAGGATTAACTGTAAATATCAAATATTCCCAATCGGAAGGACAGAAAATTACAAATAAAATGGAGAGATAAAAAGAAAATTCAAACTCAGAACTTTGTTTTATGTAAATAGTGAACAAAAATTGCATGCACATGTGTAGTACTTAGAAATCCTTTTACTCTTCGAAAGCCTGGAATTGGCTGGGCAGCAGCAACCATTTTGTCAAACACATCATCAAAAATCGCTCGAGCTTTAGCACCTGATACTTCTACGCTTGCCTAGTTACAGAACTTATGAACATGATTTATTGTGTACTTAAAACCGACTAAATTCTAAACATTTGAATAACAGATTTTGCACAAATCCAACAGGAAGAATGCGAGCAACATAAAGGTCATCCCAAGAAACAAAACAGAACAAAAGCAAATAATAGAAATAATATACTTGGTGATTACAATTACAAATAATAGAAACTAAGCTACAATTAGGATTGAATGGTAATAGGAAACTAAAACCAAACATGCAGCAAATTCATTAACGATTTTTAGGGATTCTTAGTTCAATTTACAGATTTTTCAAATAAACAATTAGGGTTCTAAATCAGATTAGGATTTTTCAAACTACAAAAATTGAAGCATAAAGCTTCAAAAATTGAAGAACCAATTTATCAATATGTAATTTATCAAGAACCATTACCTTCTTTTTCATCAACCCAAACGAAGTTAATGACGTGAAGTAGTCGTCGTCGCCTTCAACCTCCAGTCGTCGCCAGCAAGCCCTCCTCGCGCCTCAACCTTCCGTCAAGCCCTCCTCGCGCCGTCGTCGTCTTCAACCTTCAGTGAAGCAGTCGACGCGTCGTCGTCGTCTTCAATCTTCAGTCACACTGTCGTCGTCTTCAACCTTCCATCGCCCGGTCTTCGTCTTCAAAGAATGCAGCCCTTCAACAAGGTTATGAGAGAGGTGGTTCTGAGAGAGGTTTGATCAATTAGGGATTTAGAAGAGAATACGGATTTTGAGAGAGGGTTGGTTGATTACAGTGAGGTTAGGGATTTGGGAATTTGAATTGGTTTGGCCGAATTGAATCAGAAGAGGATTTAGAGTGTTTGGTTTGTTATGTAATTTTAAATTAAAAAAAGGGTAATATTGTCTTAAATGAGTTAGTTTTGCAACTTTTTCAGAAACAGGTCAGTTGTTAACTTGAACCTTCCAAAAGGGTTAGTTTTCAATAAAACCCGAAGAAATTCTTAAATGAAAAAGCCTAATGGCTTTACTGTTGTGCTCACTCAATCAAAACGAAAGACCAGTGAAATTAAAAAAGTTGTCATATGACAATTTTTAATTAAACGAGACCAGTCCATGGTAATTTAACTCTAAAAACAATGACATGATAATTGTGCTGCAGTGGGAAGCACTTTTAAGAGCTTTTACTAAAGAAACTATTTTACTCGAAAGCACTTTTTATAAAAGCCATCCCAGAATTTGTTTTGGCTTGGTATTGTTTTTAGGACTTGAGGCACGTCATCATAATCTAAAGTCTAAACAACCAACAAGAGAAACCTACCACATATGACATACCCATCTCTACCTTAGACCAAAATCAATCATGTCTGGATTTTCATAAATTCAATCAAACACCAGTACAAATGTAAGCGGAAATTATTACAGAAGATTTGTCTAACATAAATTCAATCAGGATTTTAAGAGACGGGAACATTTGAACCCCAAAATTGGTAGAATAATTCTGTGACTCAACAAAATATGAAAATAGTAGAAGAGAGCTCTGCCATTCTTCTGTACTGGATCAATATTTACATCCTTGGGTTACGCTTCCTTCATACCATAATGATTTCCAAGGTAGAGTTTTGATTCTGTTGAATGTTCACTAACTCCATTGAAGCACTACATTAATCAACAACATGCCTCTGAACAAATCGAATTGCCCGCAGGCAATACTTGTACATTAAATGTCATTAGCTTATAGATCTATAGAGAGCTAAGTTGCTCAACAAAGATTATGCTTTGTCGAATGATATTTTCTTTTAAAATAAGATTTTGGAAATTTTATATATGTTCTGTAGCATTATGCTTAAAATACATAAAACAATGTTTGGGATAAAATTAGTTCGTGAAGTGCTTTGCGAAGATAGCACTTAAAAGAAGCGTTTATGGTCCAATTCGGTTTTCACAATAAGCAATGTGAACGTAGCTCAAATAAATTGATCGTGCTTCTTACCGAATATTCCAACCAGATATTCGAGTCTTTTGCTACATCAAATATCACTACATTCATCTAATAAAATCATATCATGTATAAAAAAAATACACATAAACACGATATCCGAAAGACCTTTCCCCGAATATTTGCTCAACATTTGCCGAATAGAGCAAACTAATTTTCTGCAGAATACTGTGGTTAAAAAACATGACATTCTTCTAATGTGTATAATGATTAAAAAAAAGAATGATAAAAGAACACATCACTCATAATTTCAACTAATTTAAGAAACAAAATTGACAAGACATTCAAAAGCTTTGTAGTTCTAGTCTTCTAGGCATTCCCGTTTCCGTGTTTCGTTCGCAAAGCAAACTTGAATAAAAGCTCCTCACTCATTATAAATCTCTCTCCAGCACACCCCCCCCCCCCCCCCCCCCCCCCCCCCCCCCCCCGAAAAAAAAATCATAAATATTAATACAAACCTAGCACACAACTCCATAACATAAAATATTCCAACTACAAAATTCTGCAAAACACAGTAGTCAGCTACATAAGCAGCAGCGAAATCCATCCTACTTTAATCATGATTTTATAAGGCTACAATTTTTTTAGCCAGTCGTGCAAGTTTCAGATTACACAGTGTCGGTATTATTCATACCCCCTCCCTCTTAAGAAGCTCCAGGAACTGCAGTTGCAGCAGCGTACATGCTTGGATCTTGATTTGGTGGCATATGATATCCATTCCCAGCATAAGCTTGAGCTCCATAATGTCCCCCATTCCAGTGGTTACCAGAATCGCCTCTCCACTGCCAAATGCCATACAATTCAATGAGGAAAACGACTCATTTGGAATACAAACTTACATTAGCGAAGAGCCAAAGACAAAGGGAAAAGAAAGTGTATGGGGATGGGAGACCATTCAGCCTTTAAAAGTGGTTCTCAAATGGTCACAAGTCATCCCCACAAAAACATTGATTGAAAACTTGAAGAAAATTATCATGGGAAAACACAATTAGACAACGGATGCGGAGAAACTTCTACAAATTATCGGAAGGTAGGAGAGGACCATATTCTATCATCTCATAAAAGATACAGAAAGGTAATTATTCAAGCGAACCATCAGATCATGAACCCCTAAAACTTCATTCACTTGACAGCAGAAAACAAGTGCAATTTGTATATTTCTCAGCAAATTGACATAAGGAAAGGCAAATGTAATAAACACTTAACTATAAAGATGTACTTTAAATTTGAGCACAATTACCTGTCTGTTCCCAGGATTGCGTCCCCAAGAAAGACGAACTGTTTGCTTGCCTATAACTGCTCCTTGTAACTTCTGTAAGGCATCCTCAGCATTGTTTCTGTTAATAAAGACGTAACAGTGTAGTCATATAAATCAGGATTAAATAGTCATGAAACCACATTTACTTACAGGTCACATGGACATATCAATGTTTATGACTTCAAATAGACATCACAGTGTAGTCATATAAATTAGGATTAACAGTCATGAAACCACTTTTACTTAAAGTCACATAGACATATCAATGTTCCTGACTTCAAACATCACATCTAAATATAATCATTCTCTAATGAAGGCACTTTCTATAATTATTTTACATTAAAAACAACAGATTCCTATATTTGCTTGGAACAATAAATTCCTTAATAATAGCAATTATACTTTTATAAGACGTATACTCAATGTGGCAAAATCAAGGAGGATACCTGTTAGCAAATTGGACAAATCCACATCCTTTACCAGCAGGTATCTTAACAGAGACAATCTCGCCAAACTGAGAGAAAGGCTCCCTGAGATCCTCATCACTAACATCAGAGTCAAGTGCCCCCACAAATATCTGCAAGAAAACATTCATTGAGTTTACAATAACTGAGATATATTGGCTTGGGGATAATAAGCACATCAGGGGAAAGCTGAACTCACAGTTGCATTATTTGACTCGCCATCAGATCCCGGGATCCTACCACCATTCGATGCATGGCCACCAGCCAATACCAGAGCTAATTAAGAGAGAATAAAACAAAATTTGCCTCAATAACCACATAGAAAGCACAAAGATATGAATATACTGCTTTCAATAATAATTTTGGGTAGTTAAAGTCAGTGTTGTCAAAGGCGCACTCAAGCGCACTTTCAGGAGACGGGCAGCAACAGGCCCAGGTCCGGCGCCTGTCGCCGGTCTGGGGGGGCCGGCTTCCAGCGGGCACGCGGTTGCTGGCGGAAGGCGACGGAGCTAAGAGGCACGCCTGCTGTGCCTTGTGTGTTTTCTGTGTTTTTTAGGGTTTTTTTTCCAGTGGGGTCGAAATAAAAATGGCTCAAGTGAAATGGGATCTTTTTTAAAATAAAAGAAAGTTGAAAAGGGTCTAAACATAAATAAAAAAATAAAAGAAACCCTAAATGAATGAAACAAGTCAACAACACATCTGATATCATCCATCATCGATATATCCTCTACTCTCAAGTCTCACGGTTGCGATATCTCCTCTCCATCTGAAGTCTGTCTCCATTTTGAATCTCCAACGGCTATCTCTCAACTCTCCAAGTAAGTTTCTTCTCACTTTCTCTTTCTCTGTCTCTCCATTTTCTATTTTTCTTCTAATCTTCTCTTTCTCTGTCTCTCTATTTCGATTTAAAAAAAAATAGTTTTTTGTTCTCATTTTTGTCAACTGTCTCTCACTCTCTCTCCATTTTATCTTCTTATTTCGTTTTTTTTACAATCTTTTTTCTTCTTTCATTTTTTTAGGACTGTTAATTGTTTTTAATTCTTTTTTGTAGAATAATATATAACTTATAACATATCTTGCCTATGACATCAGTAGTATGTTTTTGTTGTTAACTTAATTTCTTAATAACTTAATTTCTTAATATCAAATGCCTGCAGCCTGCCCATTAATGATTAATTTCCTATAACTTGCCTATGACATCAGTGATACTGTGATAGTAGTATGTTTTTAATTCTACTTACTGTTTTTTTGTTACTTACTGTTTTCTTGATATTTTGTTATTTTATTGTTTATGGTATTTTGTTTCTTGATATTTTGTTACTTACTGTCTTTTAATTCGTACAGTGAAGAAGAGGAGTGTGGAGCAGAAGACGAGGGAGGGAGACAGACTTCTAGAGGATGAAGCTTGATTTTATAGGACTATATAGGAGGATTATGATTTGGAGTTCGATGAATTATGATTGAAGTCATAAACTTTATTTTCTCTGATAAAGATTAGAGGCATAGAGTGTCTAGACTCTAGATTCTACTACTCTACCCTCCTACCCTAGAAACTTATTTCAAAATCTGTGTTTGGATGAACTTTTTTTTTATGTGTTTGCAACTTTGAGTTGGTTGTGTTGAATTATTATGAAGTTGATTATGTGTTGAATTATTATGTGTTATTGAATTAGTTATTAGTCACTAGAAAAATTAGGTATAAATAGGTTTTTACAATTTTTTATGAATTTTAAGCATTTTTACCAAAACTGTGCACCTTGCTTTGCTCGGGCATGCACCTTGCGCCTTGCGCCTCAGGCTCCAAAGGCCTTGGCGCCTTGTAGGGATGGCTTGTAGGGCTGGGTGTAGAGGGCCTGGCCCTTACCCGCATGATGTGGTCCGGGTTTAAACCCAGACCGCATCACTAAAAAGCCCATTTAAAGCCCTTTGTTGAAAACCCACTTGACCGCGGGTCGTTTGCGGGTTTTACCCGGGGTTAATTTTAAACCCGTAAAAAACCCTCATGTTCCAGTGTTTCATGATCCACCGTCGGTCGTCTCTACCTCAAAAAAACAAAAACACGTTCTCATCTCTCCGTGCAACCACAACACTAACATCACCTCTTCTCTTCTCACATCAAATCCCACCTCCAAAACCCAAAAAGCCATTTCTGTTGTTCTCCACCTCTCTGTTTCCTTTAGCTCTCACCGTTTCTGTTGGCGCCTTGTAGAGATGGCTTGTAGGGCTGGGTGTAGAGGGTATGGCCCTTACCCGCATGATGTGGTCCGGGTTTAAACCCAGACCGCATCACTAAAAAGCCCATTTAAAGCCCTTTGTTGAAAACCCACTTGATTGCGGGTCGTTTGCAGGTTTTACCCAGGGTTAATTTTAAACCCACAAAAAACCCTCATGTTCCAGTGTTTCACGATCCGCCGTCGTTTGTCTCTACCTCAAAAAAACAAAAACACGTTCTCATCTCTCCGTGCAACCACAACACTAACATCACCTCTTCTCTTCTCACATCAAATCCCACCTCCAAAACCCAAAAGCCGTTTCTGTTGTTCTCCACCTCTCTGCTTCCTTTAGCTCTCACCGTCTCTGCCAGATCCCTCGCTATTCAATCCTAAACTAATCCTTCTCTCTGCGATTCTTCTTCTTCTTCTCATGATTCTCGCTCAGTCACTCTCTCTATCTCTCTAATCAAATTTATTTAATTAATTACTTATTATTTTGATTGTGGGTTCAGGGTTGTGGCGTCAAATCCGAGGTACGCTACGGTCAATTGCTTGTTGAATTCGTTGAGATTTCTCTATTTTTGTTTAAATTGATCATCCGAATTGTTTTGTAAATTGTTTGATTTGAGATGTTTCTTTTAGACCTCACAGTTTGCTTTAATTGTTATTGATTGTATTGACTTCGCTTTGGACTTTTTGTATTTCACTATCTGGTGGCTTGGTGGATTATACCGCTGGGTTTAAATTTACTGGTATTGATAAGTTTATTTGGTGTTATAGTTTTTGCAAAAATTTACATCTATAAGAAATAATGAAATGGACATGGTTTTTCGTAGTGTACTCGAACACAACTATTTGGGTTAATGTAGTATAATTTTCAAATTATGTTATACTTTTATATAATATTAGTTACCATTGATATTGATTATTCTTTTTTTTCTGTTTACTTTATTTTTATTATTATTAGGTCATATCCCGAAGAAGAAGTATATGCTACTGAAAGAATAGATGACGAAGAGCCGATAGTACCGTCTTTATTTTTTGTTGTGTTTTGGATTTTTAATTTGTGTTACTATTGATTTTTAGTAGAATGTAAAAATTGTTATATTTGGATTCAATTTAAAAATTGTTCTATTTGGTTTGTAAAAATTGTGACCCAATGAATCTACGTAAAAAATGTGTACAAAAACCGGGTCAAAAATCGGATCCAAATCCAGGTAAAAAAATATATGTTAAAAATTCAGGTCAAAAAATATGGGTCAAAAATCGGATCTAAATTCGGATCCAAATCCGGGTCAAAATGTGTTAAAAATCTGGGTCAAAAAACATGGGACAGAATTTGGATCCAAATCCGGGTCAACATTCGGAACCAATCGGGGTCACAAACTCACACTATAGTAATAACGCGGGTAAAAGGGCGGGCTTGGGCTTTACCCTGTTTTTTGTGGGCCTGGTTCCAATTCTACCCACATACATAATATTCTTATGTGGGCTGGGTTTAAACCCTTTTAATTTACGAGGGCTTTTTGAGGGCTTGGGTCTAGTGAGGGTTTGGGCCCTCAAATTGCCAACCCTAGCGCCTAACGCCTCTGACAACTATGGTTAAAATATCAAACTTAACAGTTATTCTTCAACTAACAAAGATGATAGTAAATCCAAGATCTTCAAAGTGAAAATCAAGACCTTCTTTGTGAAAATAGAAATTAACAAATAGATGATCAAACAAGAATTATAACATTAATCATGAGAAAATTATAGAGACCAATGTGTTAAGACAAACCTGAGATTAAGGTTTCTAATGGCAAAGCAAAATTAGATTGAAAGAAAAATCAGAGCTAACAAAAAGATTATGAGAAAAGTCCATCCTCACTTAAAATCCTTACTGGTACCAGAGAATATTTTCATATCTCAAAATACTTATAATTCAGTTCGAAAAGGCCCATGGATCACTCAAAGGCTAGGTCAAATGGCAATCAAGCATGGGCCATAAAAGAACGGGTTTCAAATAGAACTTTGAATTTAAGACAGCGCCACTACAATTCTACAAAATGTTACCAAAAATATGACAAAACCAATCAAAATTGAGTCAATAAGGATGCAGAGATAAAGTAAAAGATCCATGTACAAAACACAGCTAAGAATTTTCATTTCCAGATCACATCTTAGAAAATTGATCCCCATTAAGCCAAAAGCCAATGACTCATGCCCAGAAACATTTTGGTAAAAGGGCATGTTTGGTATATTCAAGAGCAAAGGAGTACATTCTCATTCTTTATAGATATAATTCAAATATGAGGTCATTCTAAGATGTTTCATTTGATGCTGGTATTTTTCAGGTGGTTAGAAGGAGACTTTCATAAATTTTGATGAAACTAACAGAAATTAGAAAATAAAGAATTAAAAGAGTTTCAATGGTTAAAAAGGCATATGAATTTAAAGAACAATACAAGTTTCTAGTCACTGACAAATTTAGTTTCCAACAACAACTCTTCAATCACTTTTATGAATCAAAGACAACTATTGTACACTTAAACTGTAGCGTTTCCAAACTTCACTTGGATGTTCTCAAGTGTCATACCATTACACAGTTGGTATAAAGCCCGACAAAATGAGGGTTATGTAGGATGATGGCCAAAATAAAACCATAGTCATGTCCTACTGACATGAAGTTTGTAATCATTCAACAACAGAATGGAGGGGACTGATTCCATGTAGCATTATTGAGACAAAATGACCCTAGCTTATAAGGTAACTAGACCATAAGGAAACTAAATAACTTTATTGTTTTTTTCCTTATTCTCTTTATATTTTAAAAAAAAAAAACAAAAAAAAAAGACCATTACGATTCAATTCTGTGAGTTTAATAAGCATGTATAAAGCGGGAAGCATTGTAGCATACCTTGTGAAGAATACTGTTGTTGATATCCAGAAGCTTTTTTGGGGGTTGCAACATCTATGCGCATGGGTCTACTTGAACAATACACGCCATTCATTTCATTCATGGCCCTAGTCCTCTCATTTTCATCACCAAATCTCACAAAACCATAACCTTTTGAACGGCCAGAATTTGAGTCAATAATAACTTTTGCTCCTTTTACAGATGGAAATTTGCTAGAAAAGACCTCTTGCAACATGCTATCAGTTACATCTGGAGCTAAATCACCTACAAATATTGAGAGATCAGAACCAGCATCTGGTCGCCTATCACCCGCACTAAATGTTGCCCAATTAAGACGGAATGGCTGCTCAGTATTTGGCATCACAGAACCACTATAGCTCTGCAAAACCTTCTCAGCCGCTGCACGTGAATAGAACTCAACAAATCCATACCCTTCTGATTGGCCAGTTTGCTTGTTGCGGATAACTTTAACATTCACAACCTGCATATTTTTGTGAAACAGTTGTCAGAAAGCAAAGGTCTACCAGGGGAAATTGAAAGGAATACTACTGCTCTACATGACACAATCAAAATTAACCAAAACCGAGATTATGAACATGTGATAATTGTTACACTGATGCACAAGATGAATGGCAAATAAAATGCAGGTCATTAAAATTACTTGAAATTAAAAAATGAAAACATACAATCAGTGACAGAGTAAACAGAAAAAGAACAGTGATCACGGCAAATAGTAGGACTGAAGACTTTACATTGAACTTATAATAAAAGAATAAAAGATCATATTGCTTGTCAATTATTGGAGCCCAAAAGAAATGCACGTTATTGAGTATATTTTGTTCAAACTTCTTTTTCTAAAAAAACAGTTACAAGAATTTGCCTACAGGTTTCACTAGGTAAGGGGAGGTATCCGCCAAACCCTTGCCCCACAAACCACCATTTCCATATGAAATAACATCTGAATATCTGATCCCAGCTTACTTATCTAACAACAAATGAATTTACCAAAGAAGCAGCTTACACCATATCATATATTCATATTTACATGCAAAGAGCTAGCTTTCTATGTGAAAACAAAAACTAAAGAGAATAAGGCTTGTTAAGCTCAGAAGGATAATGATTGCTGTGTAAACGATGCATTACAATATTCAGACTCTTAATTCCCAAATTAGTGGGATTACAATAATTAGCAATCAATCAACTGATTAATTTTACTTGATATATGCAGTTATAAGAGTTGACCATTCAATTTCATATTATTATAGAATTAAAGACGAAAAATCCATTAAATTTCATTATGTTTATTCATACCACGGCATACAATTCTTCATTTCTCAAAATTACACATTTTATTCTTATTTACACAAAATCATACTCTTTTTATTTCTTCAAAATAACACAAATTAGGACGTCAATATTGCTAAAGTTGGTGTAGCTCAAACAACAACCTTGCACTCGAATATTGAAATTTGATTAATTTTCCCCAGAGAGTAAAGCAATTTCACCCAACCATCCCCAAACTAATTTTAACACACAACTATCATTAAAACTTTATATAACAATCTTCAAAAACAAAAACCCAAAACGTTATTTAAGTTAAAAACCTGTAAATGAACTAAGATCTGATAAAGTTCGACCTTTACACTTCAACCACAAATCATTTATAAAAGTAAACGCATTTCACGTAACAATCTAACAAATCTTAATCAACAAACTCGCAAAACAATAAAAGCTTGAACTCAAATCTAATATTTTTATAAACATGTAATGAAGTAGCGAGAGGGAGACCTGTCCAGTGTGAGAGAAGCAGGTGTGGAGATAAGTCTCGTCCATCCAATGAAGCAAGTCACCGACCCAAACGGTCTTGGTCTCGTCGTTGACGGATCCAAGTTGTTTGGCGTTATTGAATCCTCCTCCTCCTTGTTGTTGTTTTTGGTTCTGGTGGTGTTGCTGCTGCTGTTGTTGGTAGTACTGTGGAGGACCACCGTAAGGCATGTAGTGTTGCTGATACATCATCATCTGCTGCTGCATCATCGCCATAGCAGCCGCCGGATACTGCATCATCGCCATGTACTGCTGCTGCTGCTGTTGCGGGACCCACTGCTGCGGGTACGAACCTTGCTGTAGTCCTCCCCCTCCGCCGCCAGCACCACCACCTGCGGAGTTCATATCACCGCCGTTGGTTTTCGATTGCGGCTGCTGTTGCTGCGGCGTCTGCATCGTCTGATCTGAAATATTTGATTTGAATAATAGATAGATAGATAGATAGATTGATTGATTCTACTCTCTCTCTCTCTCTCGAACAGATTCTATTAATTTTTATTTTAAATTTTTTGCTTTTATTTATGTGTGAAGAAGTGCTTGAAGAGAGAAAGAGAGAGAGAGAGAGAGAGAGAGAGAGAGAGAGATGCAAAGAGGGTTGACGATGTGGCTGCGTTCAAGTTTAAAGGGAGGCTACGTCGCTACGATGTGAATGCGAGTGTGAGTGTGTGTGTGCACGCGCGTGTGCGAGATCCGGAGAGATCTAGAGAGATTTTGGGTTTGGGTTTTGGGGTTTTAGGCTTCGTTTCACAACCGATCTTCTGCTTTTCATCTGCTGACGTGGACGGCTCAGATTCAATTTTTTCTCCAATCTCCATTAATAATGAAGTGAAGCCTAGTTATTTTGTAATGCAAGTATTGTAAAAACTTTGAAGATAGATTTTCAATGCTGGACTGAAATGATTTCAGTTTATTTAATGATTTTGTTTCATAGCTTTTTTGTTTGTTTTATTTTTTAATGTTTTTTTAACAATTTTTCAACCTCCAATTCATCTCCATTGATGTGGATCTCCAGTCCTCCATCAATGTAGATAGAGGTTTTTTTTTTAAAAAAAAAGAATGGTATAAATGTAATAACAAAAAGATGAGATTATTTTAGTTTTTTAGTGTCATTTAAGTTATTAATCTAATCATACTTTTAAAATTCAATATGAAAAAGTGTTATTTTCTGTCATTTTCTTTTTTATTTTATTTTGGGTTCAGTCGTATAAATGAATATTAACAATATATGGTGATTTGATATTCCTGAGATTTCATTCTAAAACTCAAATAAAAAATAGAAAATAGAAAATATCTCTCTTTTTATATATAAAAAAAATTATATATTTTATGTACCTACATTCTCTCCTTACCCCACCTCATTTAATCTCATGACACATAAGCATTGCAATGAATGAATGATTAAGATGCGATTGACACTTTATCAACAATCAATCACATACTTTAAAAATGTGAGGAAAAAGGTAAGGCGATGAAAGGATCATGGTCCCTCTTTTATAACCACATTGTATTAGCTAAACTTATTTACTTATGAGTAGTGTTAACATGACACATGTTAAGAATATAAAAGTTCCTTTTATCGAAAATTCTATCATTGTATTTATTATAACAATACAATAAATATGGTTGTTGACTTTCCATATGTAGCAATTTTTGTATTCTTAACCTTGCCCTAAGGGCATATATTAACATTACATTTATTTATTTATTTTTAAAAAGCTAAACCCAAGTAATGTTTTATTCTTTTTCAATATTTATTATAGCACATTTTCCTTTAAAAAAAAATTGAAGGAAGAAAAAAATCATGTACTGTATATTGGTTAGCTCAAAATCTTTATTTATTGCTGATAAAAAAAATCTTTATTTTTTTTTTATACAATTCAAATTTATTATATCTAGATAAACTAGGAAGCCATTTTCCGCCTCATAAAGTTATATGTTAGCATATGTGTAATGTTTTTCTTATATATATTTTTTAATTATTATGATTTGGGATTTGAGAGGAATTAACTTGAATTTCTAAATGTATTGATATAAGTATAAGAGCATCTCCAATAGTATAAGCAAATTTGGATCATCAAAAGTTACCACCTCAACATTTGATGATTGTTTTCAAGGATTGCTAAATTTCATAATTGTGTAGTTCACAATAGTCTAATTATCTATATCAAAAATCTAATTTATCTAAATCAAAAATCTATTCCCGTCAAATTTTTTTTACTGTTCCCACTCAATTTTATTTCACTGTTCCCGTTCATTTTTATTTCATACAGTAAATACCAGTTAAAGGACCATATACTTGAATACATTGCTATTGAACAAGGTAAAAAAAAAAGAAATTATGAAAGACGAGAGAAAGTATATGATATGAGTATTAATCTATTCGTAATGAAGAGACGAATTTTACCTAATTGAAATTTTTGGGATCGAAAAAATGATGAGATACAAATGTGATCAGAAAAAAAAAAAAGAAAAAAAAAGCCACATATGAGAGAGAAATAATAAAATTACTACGGCAGTTATTTTTGATAAAATTTGTATCTGATGATTGAAAGTCAATCATCAAATTTGATTATTGAAAGTCAATCATCAAATTTGATTATTGAAGAGGCATTGCTAAATTTTAATGACTTTGTTGTAGAGTGTTTTTTGAATAAATAATCAAATTTTGATTACTCTCCTACTTTTGATGATACCATTGGAGATGATCTAAGCATGTATAGTTGTGTTGACATATTAATAATCTAGCTTCGTCTCATCTAATATTTATCTATTTTTATACTCTTTTCGTTTTTAAATATCGATAAATAATCTTGTGAGAAGATAAGCATTACAACCGACAAAATAAAAATGAATAAGTTAAACAAGTAGCCTATAATACCACCTGAGTGTTACTCCTAAGTCCTAACAAGTTAAAGAGATGTTTCCAACAAAAATTTAAAATTAAGAAAATTTTGTAATTACTCATATTTCTAGTTTACATATTGCTTGTCAATTAACTTTTGTTTTTAATGAACTAAAAAATAATTTAATAGAATTATTTAATAATAAATTTTAAATATTTTGATTGCCAATATTCTTTAATTAAAAATATTATTGATGCCTATTATAAGTCCGGCCTAGATATATAAAAGCTAAAAATTACACCAATCATTTATTAGGGATATTATGATTTTAGTCCCTCTAGTTTGTATTAATCTGGATTTGGTCCACTAGTTTTTGAAATTATTAAGTTCAGTCCATTAGTTCTCCGACAATACATATTCGAGTTCCTACCGTCCAATTATGTCAGATTTTTATTGACTTCCGCTAGGTCAACAAAGGCATTATGGAAAATGTGACGAAACTTTTCATAAACAAGGGTAAAAATGGTATTTAATAATGTTAAAATTTTAAAAATTAAAAAAATATATTAAATTTTAAAAATTGTAAAAATCTCTTTCTCTCTCCTTCACTCTCACTGCCTCTCTCTCCCTCCTCATCTCTCTCTCTCTCTCTCCCAGATTCACCTCTTTTTCAGTTTCTCTCTCTCTCTCTCTCTCTCTCTCTCTCTTATTCCCCGATTCATCTCGTTGTCTCCCTCTCTTCTCGCTCTGTCTCCCTCTTTTATCTTTTTTTAGGTGTGGTTGTTTGGATAAGATGGTTTTGGGTGGTACGTGGTTGATGGAGGTAGAGGAGAAGGAGGCCAACGGCCGTGTTTGGGTTTGAGTTTTGTTTGGCCGTCGGCTGGGGTTGGATTTGACAGTGTTTGGGTGGTAGAGCGTGGTGGGTGGTTTGGCGGTGTGGTGGTGGCACTGGTGAACCCAGATCTGCAATTGATGATGTTGGTGATGTGGTGGCGATGTGATGCTGTCTGGATTCAAATTTGATAGATGAATCATATGGTTTTTTTTTTACAGTTTTTGTTAAATGGATGAATTTCATCGTTCAATAAATTTTATTTTTTATTTTTCCCTCTTTTTTCGGGATTGAAGATTGAAGAAAACTGGTGTTTGGAATTGATGGTATTTGATTGAAGATGTATCATATTTTTTATATATAAAAAAAATGGTGATTGATTGGTTTGTAGAAGAAGAAAGAAGAAAGAAAAAATTATGGGTTTCTAATTGATGGTGGGAGTGTTCAATTTTTATAGGCTTTTAATTGATGGTGATGATTTGTTCTGATTTTCTGGGTTTTTCTAGGTGTGAGAGAGTGGTGATGTTGCAGGGATTTTGGTTTTGTGTTGATTTGGTGGAGATGAATCTAGGTTTTGTGTTGTATTGATGAATCATCTTGGTTTGAACTTGGTTTTCTGATTTATTTTTATTTTTTATAGATGGATCTAGGTTTTGTTTGCTTGTTAAGAAAACTCAGAAAAAAAGAATATGTAAATTGATGGATTTCCATCGGTGATTGGTGATTCGCGATTCTTAAACGAACTCGTTTGATTAATATGTGAAGAATGAAAATTCTAAAAAATATTTGTTGTTGAGAACTTGAGATGAAGTGTTGTTGTGAATTCGTTTGGTGGTGTGAGTTGATATTTTGGTTGTTGTAATTGAAGCAAGAAGATGGGAAGTGTTCAGATCCATGGAGATGGGGTCGGAGATCACCATGGATTGAATTGGGTCTCAATTTTTTTGTTTAAAAAATTTTCAATTTATTATTTTGATTTTTCAATTTATTATTTAAAAAAATTAATTTTTGTTAAGAAAACAAGTAGAAAAAAAATGTCCAAAAATATATAAGACAATTCTTTTAATTTTTTTTAATTATGTTTATTTTTTCAATATAATTTTTTAACTTTTCCCATATGAGACAAAATTGAGGGTATAATTGTCTTGTTAGAACAAATAGCTTTTTCTAAGGGTATTTCGGTCATTGAACCCTTTGACTATGGCATTCTGTTTGTTTTCATAGAGTTCCTAACATAATTACTAAACTTAGTAATTTTAAAAACTAGTGGATCATACCTAGATTAATACAAACTAAAGGGACTAAAATCATATATCTCTATTTATTAATATAATTAAATTAAATTTTTATTATTATTTAGTATTACACTATTCCATAAATTCGAGGTTTTTTTGGATGAGGGAGAAACTCTAACCTGCAACTTAGTGGTACATATATGAGAGGTTTAACACTTGACCAACTTTACCTTGTCGATTAATTTAATCTTTCAATATAAAAATATATAATTAAATTTAAACCTACCAAACAGATTCCACCGTTAATTGTTAAAGTTGACTTCACTACTTAACGATGACAATGAAGTGGGCCATCCACGATCCAACTCCAAGCGACGGAATATAGAGAAGTGTGATGAGGTTTTCTGAATGGAATCTCAACCGTCAGTTTCCAATCGTACGGGCGAAGGATTGTCAGCACTAGGTTTAAAATAATAAAAGAGTGGAATCGTAAAGTGTGGAATTTTGAGTGTTAGAAGAGTAAAAATGGGAGAGTCAGAGGAGGCAGAGCAATCGTTTTTGAAGAGGCACTGGGAGGGATTCAAAGATTTCTGGGCAGAGAGGTTTTCGTTTCTAGAGAAGTATTCAAGATTCGTCAATCGTTCTTTCTATTAAGTATTAACTGTAATGGATATCTTACTGCCAACTGCTAAGGGATGAATTGTATCCTTGGCGCTTAGTATATACTTCAGTTCGTTTGCACATGATGAATGATTTTTACTAGATGAAGAATTGGTTTTGACCAATCTATTCCAGCAGCTGGCCATAACATTTATCTTGTCAACTGGGACTGTGGGTTGGTAGCGAAGGTTGAAGACCATCTCAATGATCTTGCTTGATTGCCAACACCATGTTGTTGCCCAAAAGAATTGTGCGACTATGAAAGCATTCTGATGGACAGTAACATAGATAGAAGCTTATGAAAGCATTCTGATGGCCAACACCATGCTGTCTTTTTACGTATGGAGCTGTCTCAGAGAATTGGTGTTTACTGTTTAATATCACAGGTACTGCACTGTCACTTGGAGTTGGAGCTGTCTTTGGTTTTACATTTGGACAGGAAGTTGCCAGCCACTGGTATCAACTTTATAGGTTGGACACCATGGCCGCACAGGTTAAATTTATGGAGTGCTGGGAAAGGAAATCTGTGGGGCAGTCTTAAATTTAGCCTGGGCTGTCAAAACTTTGTTTCCGTTTCTACAATAAGAGTTGAATGGTTTCCCTGTTGAAAATGTATGGGTTGATTTGCTTATGTTTGATACTTTGATGTTAGAATTTTCCGCGTTTGAGGAATTATCAGGAAATTCGAAGCAAATTTGATAAAAGTCAACTCACAGCAGTTGTTTTTCTTAAATAAGTGAATGTGTGGTAGCTTGAGCTTCCTGCTTCTCGTCTTGTTCTTGTTCCAATGATGTAAGGACTGTTTGGCCAGATCCTACTATTGGGAATTCATGGGAAATTGTTAATTAACAGAAATCAATTTGTTTGATAGTTATCTTGATGTATAAGTTTGATTAGTATTTGCTGGTTCATGACTTCATGGTAACAAAAAACACTGTCAAATGCTGTTTGTAATTTTTTTGGAAATGAAAGGGTGTGCATATTGGAAAGATAAAAAGTATCTATAATCAATTTAATTAATTTATTTGATTTTCCAAAGTACCTAAACGGATTTTTCTTTCACAATGTTTTTGTATAAAAGAAAAGCAATTCTAAAATTGCACCCAATGCATGGTTTTGTTTCCTTGTCGGTCACGGTTTGTTTATTCAATGCATTTGCTACTCCTTTTTCATTTTTTATTTATTTGAATAATACAATTTTGTCTTTAAAACTTGACTTTAGTTTTTAGCCATAAATGATGCTTGCTTGCTTCTATTGAAGATTAGTTTTGAGTCTGGTTGTCGATAAGAAAATAATTTCTTTGGGTCTGGGAAAGGCAAATTCCTTGATACTTATAAGTTATAACTTCAAGCTGAAATAAATATGCAAATTTTGGGAATCCTTCCTCATATCAGTTATCACCATTCACGACTCACCACGTTATTAAAAGGTTCCTTCATTTACGTCATAACATTTCATTTCATAATTAATCTTCTAATTTATTACTATGAATTAGTAAAAAGTTCTATCCGTAGAAAATTTAATACATTGATTTGGCATGCACCTAATTCACAAATTTATCTCACTAAAAAAAACCGACATTATGAACATACCATAAATAAAATTAGGGATGGCAAAAAGGACCGATTCCAATAGGCTCATATTGGCATCATCAAAATACCCATATGAGTTTTAAATGATCAGACCTGCATTAATTGCAGGTCGATTATGGTTCATGATCGGTTCCCAGTCAAACAAGCAAAAGAACTGTATTTAAAAAAAAATGTTCTGAGTCATCATCGACAAATCACGCTTTTTGTCGCCATCGTTAGCTTTAAGTTTCCGATCAACCCCCTAAAACCCTATATATTGGTCATTTTTGCCTATTCTGTCAAGTTTTCCTTGGTCATTTCAAGTTTTCCATCCAAAATCTCTTTGACTATTATTGAAAATTTAAAACGCCTCCATCAGGGATTGAACCTTCGACCTAAACTCTACCAACTGAGCCACATCAGCACATTATTATTTGTTGGAGGTTTGTTGATTTAAATGTGTGTGTGTATATATATATATATATAGAGAGAGAGAGAGTGAGAGAGAGAGAGTTATATAATTTGTTTAAAATAATTTAAATCTGTTTATATAATTTAAAATAAACCCATATATATATATTTAAAATAAACTCATATTTAATAATAATATATTTAAAAACATATTTATGAAAAAGAAAAAGAAAATAAGAAAACAAAGGGAAACCCAGAAAATCAAAGCCCGTAAATATTTTTCTTTCTTTTTTTGAATTTTTTCTTTTTCAAAAAATATAATATTTCAATTTGATAAAAACAAACCTAGAAAATCAAAGCCCATAAAGTAAAGAAAGAGAATGAAAAAAATTTCCTTTTTTTTGGAATTTTCTGGGTTTCCTTTTGTTTTCTTATTTTCTTTTTCTTTTTTCATATATCTGTTTTTATATATTATTATTAAATATGAGTTTATTTTAAATTATATAAATAGATTTAAATTCTTTTGAACAAATTATATAGCTATATATATATATATAATTTAAAGCAATAAACCTCCAACAATGAGCTGGAGTAACTCAATTGGTTAGAGCGTTTTATTGAAACTAGAGGAACCGGTTTATCTAATATGGCAAATTTCGGGGGGGGGGGGGGGGGGGGGGGGGGGGGGGGGGGGGGGAATGTTGATTTCCCTATTTTGTAATGCAAGTATTGTAAAAACTTTGAAGATAGATTTTCAATGCTGGATTGAAATGATTTCAGTTTATTTATGATTTTGTTTTCATAGATTTTTTGTTTGTTTTATTTTTTATTGTTTTATTTTAACAATTTTTCAACCTCCGATGGAAGACTTTCATCTCCATTGATGTAGGAATTCCATTGGTCCTTCATCAATGGAGGTTTTTGAAAACAAATAATTAAGAATGGTACAAATATAATAAAAAAAGAAGATGGGATTATTTTAGTCATTTGATGCCATTTAAACTTAAGTTATTAATCTAGTAATACTTTCAAGGGATATTATTATTTGAGTCCCTATGTTTTTTTGAATTATCTGTTTTTTACTCACTTATCCGTTTTTCACTGGATTGGTCCCTATGTTTTTAAAAACCACTCAATTTCATCCTTCTGTGAGTCAACCGTTAGTCAAATTAAACGGTTCTGAGGGTATTTTTGTCATTACACACTAATGTGCCACATGTCAACACATAAATAAATAGAAAATGTAAAAATAAATAAATAAATAATTAAACCTAATAAAAAAATGAATTAAAACTTATCTATATCCAAACCCAAACACCACCACCGTTAACCACCACCACTCAAAGCCCAAACCCACCGCCGATCTCCTTCTCTTTCTCAATCCCTCTTCTTCACATCACCATTTTCTCCAACACCCAAACCATAGCCACCACCACCACTCCGGTTCCTTCCTCACAACCCAATTACTGATCTCAACCGATCAAACGGTCAAAACCTACATCATCCGTATCGAATCTCAATCCAAGCCTTCCATTTTCCCAACTCATTTCCACTGGTACACCTCCGAGTTCGTTTCCAGTCCTCTCCAAATACTCCACACATACGACACCGTTTTCCATGGCTTCTCCGCCACTCTCTCTCCTGACCGTGCCTCCTCCTTAACCAACAATCCAGTCTTGCTCATCGTCATCGAGGACCAGCGGCGCGAGCTCCACACCACAAGGTCTTCGCAGTTCCTTCGAAGTGGAAAGGTGAGTGTCAGACCATAGTCAAATTCACGGTGAAGAATTGTAACAAGAAGATAATCGGAGCTAGGTTTTTTTTTTTCGAAAGGACAAGAAGCGGCTTTGAGAGCTCCGGGTCCGATCGGAGGAGGAATCAATGAAACTGTTGAGTTCATGTCTCCGTGAGAGGCGGATGGTCACAGGGTGATTCGGTTTATGGTGGGTGGTGATTGAAGCTTAGGTTTGATTTGGGTGGTTGTGGGTTTTGTTGTGAAGTTTGGGGTGGCTGGAATTATAAATGGGTTTCTAGGTTTTTTCGAACTCAGATGGATTTCTGGGTTTTTGGGCAGCATCACAATTAATTTTTGAAATCTTCGATCTACCTTTCCATGGGTTTCTGGGTTTTTTCAAAATCAGATAGAGGAGGACATCGTTTGTGTTTTTTATCCTTTGATTTTATTCGAATTTGGATTGTTTTTTAGTTGATTGGTTCTTGGTTTGGAAGTTATAAATCTTATGATTTTTTGTTTTCCTTTGATTTTCCTTTGTTTTGGTGAATGATGATGATGATAATGGATGGCGATGGCAGTGGTGGTGGAGGAGAGGGAAGAGTTTTGGTAAATTATTTTATTTTATTTTTTAAAAAGAAATAAAGGGGCAGGGGTGAAGACGTCATTTTACTTTTTTTTATGACCATTGACAGTCAATAATCTGATCAAATGGATCAAATTGATGGGTTTTTGAAAACATAGGGACCAATCCAGTGAAAAATGAATAAGTGAGTAAACAATAGATAATTTAGAAAAATATAGGGACTCATATGATAATATCCCTACTTTCAAAATTCAACATGAAGTTATTTCCTACCATTTTCTCTTTTATTTTATTTTGGGTTTGTTCGGTATAAATGAACATTAACAATATATGATGATTTAATATTTTTTTTTAGATTTCATTCTAAAACTCAAATAAAAAATAAAAATTGACACTATCCTTTTTTTTTTTTTAATTATCTCTTTTATAACCACATTGTATTCGCTAAACCTATTTGTTTATTTGTTTTTGAAAAGCTAAACCCAAGTAATGTTTTATTCGTTTTCAATATTTATTATAGCACATTTTCCTTAAAAAAAAATTATTATAGCATTCAAATCTTGTACTGTATATTGGTTAGCTCAAAATCTTTATTTATTGCTGATAAAAAAAATCTGTATTTATTTTTTATACAATTCAAATTTATTATATCTAGATAAACTAGTAAGCCATTTTCCACCTCATATAGTCATATATTAGCATATATTGTTATTCTTATATATATATATATATATATATATATATATATTTTAATTATTATGATTTGGGATTTGGGAGGAGTTAACTTGATTTTCTAAACTCATTGATATACGTATAAGTATGTAAAGTTGTGTTGATATATTAATGATCTAGCTTCGTCACATCTAATATTATCTATTTTTATACCTTTTTTTTATAAGTATAGATAAATAATCTTGTGAGAAGATGAGCATTACAACCGAAAAAATAAAAACGAATAAGTTAAACAAGTAGTCTATAATACAATCCTAGTGTTACTTCTAACAAGTTAAAAAGATGTTTCTAAAAAAAAATAAAACTAATAAAATTTTGTAATTACTCTTTTTCTCGTTTACTTATTGCTTGTCAATTAACTTTTTTTTAATGAACTAAAAAATAATTTAACAGAATTATTTGATAATAAATTTTAAATATTTTGATTGCCAATATTCTTCAATTAAAAATAATATACATAATATGATATTAACGATGTCCGGGTTAATAAATAAAAGCTAAAAAAAGAACAATAATTATTTATTAATATAATTAAATTAATTATTTATTATTTTTAAGTAATACACTGTTATATGAATTTAAGAATTTTTTAAGACGAGAGAGGAACTCTAACATACAAATTAATGGTGTAGACTTAAGGAGTTTAACATGAACCAAGTAAACAAATTAATGGTATAGACTTAAGGAGTTTAACATGAACCAACCTTACTTGGTAGATTAAATTTAATCTTTTAATATAGATATATATAATCAAATTTAAACCTACCGACCATATTCCACCGTTAATCGTTAAAGTTGACCTGAACTACTGAACGATGACTAAGAAGTGGGCCATCCAACTTCAAGCGACGGAATATAGAAAAGTGTCGTGTGGTTTCTGAATGGAATCTCAACCGTCAGTTTCCATGAAGATGAATATTAATAGTAATCGTACGGCCAAAGGATTCTCAGCATAGCATTGATTGCTTTTCTGGATCGGAGAAAAAGAAAGAAAGAACATTTGACGTGTTCTGATAAGGTGGCTTGGTCAAAATATTGAGGCCGTGTGGGACCCACATCTCTTGGGTGTCTTGGTCAACGCTGCCGAAAATAGCTTTTGAACGGGGCAGCACGCCACGTAGATCAAATATCAACAAAAATGTTTTAATTACTTTTTTTAGTTTGTTAAAAAATTATAGTTATTGTGTATATAAAAAATTATAATTTTTTTTAATGCTTTTTAGAATTTGTTAAGTCGTTCCTATATTAACAAATATCCAAATAATATATTATAAAATAATTACAAGAAAACCCAATTAAATGTATATAAAGGATGAGTGACATTTGTTTTTTCAATTCGTTAATTTAGGATTTAACTACCGTACAGAATCTATATAATTATATAATTATATGATATTTACGAAAGAACTATTATCATAATTTGTTATCCGTATAATCGGAATTCAGTATTAAGGTATGCCAACTTGACACTGCAACTTTATTTGGATTGTAAGTGAAATGGGTTGTATGATAACTAAAAAATTTCATGCAAAACAACCAAGCAAAGCCTGGTATGATCCAGCTTACCAATAGACCATATCCAGCAATAAAACAATAAATACAACAACTAAACTGTTGCAATCACCTTGGATAGTATATGAATGTCAAAATCACACAAAATGCTACATTATCAATCAAAATCGGTTGCATAAACGATTTTCCGTAATGGGATCATATACTACTGTAAAAATTATTATAGTAGCACGCAGCGAATCATTAAGAGACATTTCTACAAACATGTAAATTTCAGATGCTGCCTTCAATGGCCTTCAGCGATGGTGGTGCAAGTGTACAATCTATTCTGGTGTGAATAATTAAGACTTACAAGCAAATCTGAAATCTGAATCTTCTTCACTCTTGATAACAAACTCTGTCTTGATTAGCTCTTTATCTGAACCTTCAACTCTACACAACAGATTAGACAAGCATAGATGGGAAAATAATATATGCAAGAGGAACCAACAATCTTCTATATTCATTAGCTTAAAAATAAGTCTCTTAAGGAGGAGAATTATAAAAAGAATGAATAAATATTAGTTGTTCGAGGATAATAAAGTTGAGAAAGCAAAATGCAGAAGCTGCAGCCAAAATTTCAACAGGGTGTTTTCCTGTTGGCTCCTGCAATTTTTTTTTTTTTTATAACCCAAAAATCCCCCGAACCCGAGTTTGAAACCGGGTCCCTTACCAAACCCTACAATTTTTGAGAAATAGGAAACTATGGCCTTTGGCCATATAGGTATCCATGTGGGGATTCGAACCCCAGACCTTGTTGGAGCAAACCACAGGTCTGACCATTCTTCTAACCCCTCATGAGTTCTGTTGGCTCCTACCATTAAAGAATAGAAAGAGAAAAGAGAAGGAAAAATCGTTCAACTATGTACATCAAGTGGTTTACTTTCGATAATCCCCACGTAGGAAACTTTGGTACTGAGTTCCGTTGAGTGCCTCTTGGAGATCATCCCAGTTGTCGACGTAATTGGATAACGACCCTTGGTGTATCTTCACTTGTCTACTCTTCACTTCCCTCTTAGGAACCTTCAAAAATTCTTGGACATCTGCCAATTTCTGCCATAAAAACAGATCCAAATATCTTAGGTACCAACATTAAAATAAAAGAACAATTAAAAAATGCATGAAAGATCAGCTTTCTGTTTTAATAGTTTGTCTTACAGTGCTGTTTTTGAGTATATCCTCATAGTAAAGGATGATGTGCCGAGTGCTCTTGAAGTACTCCAACGCTTTGGTTTGTGTCTCTTCTACTTGCTTAAGATCTCGTTTTAGCAATGTAGCATTGATTAAAGGCTTGTATCTGGCTAGTATCTCTGCCTGAAATCATTACTCACTTCTAGTTAAAAAGCTTGCATATGCCAAGGGGAAGAGAGAGAGAGAGAGAGAGAGAGAGAGAGAGAGAGAGACCTCATGTGGTGAATGAACGTGTGACTTGTGGGTCCCATTCAATAACTTAGCATCTCGATCGTAAGAATTTGCAAGTACTGAAATCATCCTACGCAAAAGATTTCTTCGAAAGAGAAATATAGCTGAAACACCTCGAGTTCTGAAGTACTCTACTATTTCTTCATGATGCTGCAACAAACCCTGCATAAACAAGTTGTTACAACACTATAACTCATACCCCAAAACATGCATAAAACAGTGAAAAATAATATCATGCACTATCTTTCAAAAAAAGAGAAAAAGAAAAAAAAAACCAGTCACTCAATTGTGGGATGCTTAGTATACTAATAAATTGCGCCCTTGAAGTAGCATAAAGTGAAATAATGAACCACTGGAAACTTCATCATCACAAATATTTCATCTAGAGTAAATTACCATTTTTACAATTGTCAAGGTGTGATTATTACTACCAGCAGAACATATTTTGAGTGGATCTCAGTTCATGTTCCTTTAGCTGGTGAACCCATTTCAAGCATTGAACAAATCAGTACAGCATCACTGTCCACTATTTGTGATGTTAGAATGCTTAAATTTTAAAATTTGAGCCTTTACTTGCAAGTTTAAGCTTTTAGGCCAAATGCTTACCTAACTTGGTGCATAAATCTATCCTGAAAAAGATGCTTGAATTAAACACACCAAGTCATTAAAAGAATATCCAGCTTTATCTAGCCTATAGAAATCTTTAACCTCAGAGATACCGTATGTTTCCTTAAGGACTCTTACATCAGCCATCAGGGAATGTTGCCTTGACTCCCTCCAGAAGTGTCTGATCCGAGCCACCTGAGTCTCTCCTAATAGCAAATTTGTGGTAGATAGGAGTTAGGACCTTCCTTGGTTTTCTCTCCCCTCTTGTTTTGTTCAACTGTTCCCAAGAAACTTTGATCCTCCGTTCTTTTCTTCATCTACTGACAAGGAACTGAAATTCGAGAACACCCCTTTAATTCATCTCAAGAAATAGATCCTTATTGATAATTTTACCTCCAAAATCTCAGCTCACTTTATCTCTACAGCACCAACATTAGGGCTTCACTTGGACATTAATGATAACTCTATACAGAATACAGATTGAATAATTTCTCATAGCCATCTTGTTCACATCAAAACACAATCAAAATTTTTATACTACTATGCTTCTTGTGCAATAGGTTGGCTGCCCCGGTGCCAACTCTTGATAATATTGTAGCACATCAACACTTCAATAACATAGCATACAAAATTACAACAAGAATAGCAGAAATCTACCATGCCGATGCCACTTTCTTCACATGTTGGCCTTTTCCATTACATTGTATTAAACCCATTGTTTTAAAATTCGCACCGAGGTGGTCTGCCTCGGACCGCTTCGACCACCTCGACTCCAAAATCGCACCAAGGCGACCGCACCAGTGGAATTATACAAAATATCCGCCTCGATTGCATGAGGCGGCCGCCTCAGTACCGCCTCGCCTCGCCTCTTGAGAGGCGGCTGTTATTCGTTTGTAAGAGTTTTAATTATTTTTTTTGTTTTTTTTAATTCGGTGTAAAACGGAGTCGTTTTACACAAGTTACTTTTTTTTTGGGGTGTAAAACGCATCGTTTTACAAATGCCAAATTCTCAATCGTAAAACCCACATCGCAAATACCTCGCCTTTCATGAAACCTGCCCTAAAACTTTGATATCTCTTCATCGCAAAACTTCGATATTTCTAGCGGATGACAGTTTTCTTTTGTTATGTTTAATTTTATTCGGGATATTTGTGTTAGAATTGTTGAATGACACTTTTATTGAATATTATGAAACATTTTCTACTTTATTAAGTTTTTTAAATTGTTTTAATTTCTTTTCCATTTTTCGGCTGAGGCTACCGCCTCGTCGCGCCTTTCGCCTTTTAAAACATTGATTAAACATAGGGGAATTCACATCTAACTCTAATAGTCTTCATCTCCAACAGTATATGTTCATTTTCTTCACTCCAACATATCCCAACTTTGTTCTAATATAGCTTTCTATAAAACTAACACCTAAATCTGTGACCCAGAAAAAGAATACGTTTATATTGCTAAAAGTCTTGTTAACAGTTTTATCAAATATCTAATGCCTACTTCTTTCATTTACACACTCACAAAAGCAGTAAGAAGTTTGATGATGATCATTGTAACACATGTTATAACATCAGTATCGTAGTGCTCCATGGTTTCCCAAAAACACAAGCACCACGGAACTAAAAGGAAATATCCAAAAAATGTCTTACCATTCCAAGTAAAAATTCCATCTGAGAATTACTGACCATTTTACTCATGATCCATCTTACACTATACTATTAGTAAGGATGCGTAGTTGCGTTCAAAGATCACTCTTTGGCCTGGCCTTTAGACTCGCTTCAGCGACTTCGCCCTTTAAGTGACAAGGGGGTAAGGTAAGGAGTAGTATAAGAGTGGCTCGGTCATCGATAGGCCTCTCCTTATTCATTCTATAGAGCGGGGCTGCGGACCAACAATCCAGCAAAAGGGCTTAAAAGCTCCTTAGTTGATCACATCATATTTGACATAGATGTAAGTGGGAGACTCATTCAAATTTCAGCCTGAACAGGAAGCTAAACTCTTTCATGAGGTTAAGTTATGATATTGATAAAATTCTCACTTCACTCTGATATCAAAGTCAGAGACTGTTGGCAATAGATGATTGCCAAGATTATGCAATCATGGGGAAGATTAATTCGGATCAAAGTAAGCTGACTATATCGACGGGCATGCTTCTGAAACATTGTATCTTTGGAAAAAAGGTTAATGATGAGACAAAGTATGAGGCAGCCCATGCAAAATACACCACAATATATACAAAGTAATGTATGAACCCACTTAGTTCGAGAGAATGATTTTATTCTTGTGAAAGAGAAAAGAAACAAGATTGTTAATAGCAACTATAAAAACAAACTAAAGGTAGAGGCGTTGTGTTTCTGTCCACCAATATAAGCAATGATGTCAAAAACCGAATATGAATGAGCATTTCCAGGATGGCTCTCGTACCTGATTAAGCATCCACTTCAAGCCAACAGCAGCTGTACACTCATTCTTGGAAGCACTACTTAACCAATCCAGATTATAAATTGTGTCCAAAGTCTCCACAATGGATGATATATTGCTCCTCCTTACTTTAACAGAGAAAATCTCCCCATTTGAGCTTATGTTGGTATGATTATTTAATAACGTCTCAAACCATCCACTGCCTGATCGCTGCATTGACAGAATGGCAAAGTACCTTACAGGGTTGCATGCGCACTCAACCCTAATTACCACCGAAAAGGAAAACCATATCAAAAGCATGCACATCAAAACCCAACTAAGAAGCAAAATAGATCATGATTTACCTGCTATAAGTTTTCGGTTTAGGGTAATGCACATAAGGAATCTCCCATGGTTCAATATTAGGCTCTGGACAAGGCCTTTGAGGTTCTTCAACATTCAAAAATTCATTCGTGGTGCGGGTGCCGATTTGCTTTAGACAAATTGAGCATATATACACACCACAGACCATTGCAAACACCAAGACTACCATCCTTAACACCAATGGAGACTTCTTAGGAGACTTTAGACTAAAAGTGTCCTGTAAATCATCAATTACCCAGATGTCAAAAGCTGTAATGGACCACGAAATAAGTGACATGGGTACCTACAAATTTGACCCAAAACAAGCCTGATCCTCATATCTTTCATGTCATTAAACTCTCTCACTTACACACAGAATTTGATATCACTGTTAATTGACATTCAATGTAAAAGAAAAGAAAAAATGTAAAATTTGACATTAAATAATAAGAACTCATTAATCACATTTACAATAAATAAATCAACTTGTACACAATAAATGAAATCTAGGCTTTGCTTCAGTTTGAAAAAAAAAAGAGACCCGAAAATAATGGAAACGAAACAGAAAAAATATGTTTAATTATTCCAAACCCAGATCACAAAACTCACATGTCACCCCAAAAAAATTACCCAAAAAACAAAAACAATTAATAAACAAATAACATGAACAGAATCTCATCAAATAATATAAATATATATATATATATATATATATATATATAAACAGACCTTGGAGAAGAAACAAAGATCGTCAGCCATAGCTTTGAAAAAGCTCAAAAGGGCATTTATTAGCTGGGATTGATTCTTGGATTAGCTCCTGCTCCTCCTTTAATCTTTCAACTCTGGCTTTTTGTCTCTCATTTTCAATCCAAAAAAATAGATGATTAAAAGTCAAGTGAAAAAGGATACCCAGAAAAAAATATATTAAAAGCTGTTATTCGTAGAGAGACAAATTAACTAAAAAAATATTTAAGACCGTTTGTGTGTGTGTTTTTATTGTCGTTGATGGATTGCTTCTCTCAGTCATACACAGAGATTCGCAGATCTCTCTGTTTTCATTGTACGGAGTCGAACCCGTGACCGTGATCGAAAGAAAAAAAGTTGTGTCGTTTTTTCGTTTTGTAAAGAAACGACGTCGTATTTGTTTAAAATTGTAAGTCTCGTCACTTTTAACGATCGTTAATTGTTATGATGATGATCGCCGTTTTACGCGTGTTTTTTGAGGTGCTTTTTCTTGTAGTTTGGTAACGGCACTTGTTGCTTTTTTTGTTACTTTTTTATTTTTATACATTTTTTATTTAGAAAAGGAATTTTTTTTTGAAAGTAAGAAAAGGAAAATTAATGTGTCTCATAGTGCTTAATTACCGTCTGGTTTGACTAAAGATGTCAATGATTGATTTAAAGTGATATTCTGTAATTAAAGTTTGTTAGATGGTTTTTAGATGTTCTTTTGAAAATTGAAAAATGTCATTGACTTTATTTTATTATTTATTTTTTGATCTAATCTCAAACAGACAAACGATCTATCCGACTCTGTCAAGATAAAATATTACATTTATGGATCGAATATTTACTTTCATAATTGAGAGATGTTTATTTTTACTGTCCCGCAACATTAGAAAAAAAACTTTATATATATGTTTATAAAATATATATGGTGAGATCAACCCTATTATCACTAAGTGGAAGGGAGATGCACATAAGATGTGTGTGGAAATAAAATCACCTTAAAATAATACCCACACATGCAAAATCTTTTTTTTTTTTTTAAATCCAAAATCTCAAGATGAAGCATAACTTCAAACGGCAATATTGTCCAAGGACAAGGAGAAACACTATACACCAACTGACCAACGGTTGCTTAAACATCACATATCATGCACTAAGACACAACGAAAGAGTAAAATAAATTCCACCTCTTTATTACACTTTGGACATGACATGAAAGAGGAATTGAGACTTTCCTCATAACCACATTTATAAGGAATTACATTGTGACATATACACCATAAAAATAAATAAATAAATTTTTCAGAGATATGTATAGTATGGATTTAGTTACTATAGTAAATAGATTTCAATCCAATAACAGGCAACTAATTATATAACTATACTGATATGTATACATGTAACTAATTATGGATTTACGGATCATGTAATAGCATGATCTGTATAGTATGAGTCCATATATAATTTTCTATTATTGAAATAAAACGTGGGAATAAGAGTAACTTTGAATATAAATTTATATTCTTCAATGATATGCATTTGAATTTTTACAGCGTCGAACCATTCATTACATCATCATCATGATAATATGAGATAATTTTATCAGTGAAACCCGAATTCACCTTATTGAAGTCCCAAAAATCACTAGAGTAGAGAATATAAAGTTTGAAACAAAAATTTCACCCCACCACAAGAAATTTTTGGAACCTCCTGAAAGGCTGAAACCACCCTAACAAAACCAAACTTCGCAAAATGTTTGTGTAATTTAAAACAAAAGCAAGTAGACTAACAATTAATCTCGTTAGGTCTCGATAGACTCTTGACGTAATTGTTGTACTTACGTCAATATTATAAAATTGAATTATTTCATTATATTTGAGTGAGAAAATTTTCAATGAAACTGTCTTATTACCACTTTGTGAGACAATCTCAATGAAATTGTACCATTTACCTCTAAAATATAAATATATATAATTAAACTATAATTTGGTGCAATCTCATTTCGACGATTTTATCTAATGACAATACGACCGGTCCTGATTTTCTCCATTAAAGTTGATATGTCTAGACTCGAGACATGATAGGGGATTTCAATCCCATTACTAATAAATGCCATTTCAAGACTTTTAAGCCAAGAAATCTATGGATAGGGACATCTCAGAGTCTAAGAGTCAAGACTGTGACAAGCGGGCTCTTTAACCATGTCGAAACCAAGACCTAAAAGGTTGGTTTCTTCAACAATAGTGTGAGCCCAAGCCCATCCTGAGTTGCAAGTGAGCCAAAAGTGATCAAAGAGCCCAAGACAGTACTCGTAATAGCAGTCAATTGACACTGGAAAGAGCAACGAAGTTTGGTTTTGGACATTTATAGAGACACCACTCAAAATAATGTCGAAAAGAGAAGCAATGCAGAAGCTTCCAACCATGAACAAACATGGTGGAGAATTATGTGCACAGTTAATTTATGGGGCCCTCCTTGTCTAATTAATTAAGGTGAGATCGTTGCGTGGTTTTATGGCAAAATTAATACTACATTAAACACTCGCTAGAAAGTAAAACAATATATCTGATTGCTTAGCGCGTATACGGTAATTGATCTTAATAGATTCCGACAGACCCTTTATTAATTAGAAAGTTTTGACTATGTATTGTCGGAGTAGATGTCCCCGGTTGTGGAGTATAAATAGGTCTCGTTACTTGCATTGTTGGAGTAGATATGTCTTCCAATTGTAGGAGTAGATATAGGTTCTAACATACTAGATGTAGGACATGAGGAAGTTGCAGCTGTGTACAGCAGTGGAGATCAGACATGAGGAAGTTGATATTGTTAGTTAGTTTATTTGTTAGTTGAGTTTTCTTGTTTTGCAAGTCGTTAGGTGTTAGTATTGGAAATAAATCAAACTTGTTTGATATTAGTTTTTCAGTCCGTTTAGGATTCTATTTTTATTTTCTTTTTAAACAAAGAGTCAGGAAGGTTGTAGGTATTATTCATTCATCAATAAAAATTGTTCTTTAACACAACTTTCTCGTGGATTCGAGTACTCTTTCGTGGATTCGAAATTATTTAGCTTCCGCTACGTCAATACCTCTCACTCGTGTCGGTTTTTTAAATAAAATTATTATAGTTATTGCATGTCTGGACACCGTTAGCAAAGATGAGGTGTGCTTCCCTTCCACATTAGTGGTGAAGATTTAAATCTCATCATGTCCAATTTATAAGCTTATATGAGGAATTTTCTCTTAATGTTGTGAGAGTATATATATATATATATATCATTTATGTAAATAGATATTCGGATCGCGTAAACAATGTTTGATTTTGGCAGATGCGACATACTTTCATTAGGCGGATGTCAATTTTTTTTTAATTTATGACAAAAGGCACTTGATAAATTTTTTTTTTTTAATTTATGACAAAAGGCACTTGATAAATATTTGAATATTTAAAAACTCCCAAAGACGTAATCAATATGAGTATATGATGACATGTGAGTTGAAAAGCTAATTATAGAACACACCCAACAAAGCTGCTCACCCACCATTCCAACTTCAAATAATTAGTTAGCTTTTTGAGCGACTTTCAGCTTCATATATTCCTTTTTCTTTTTAACTTTTAGTCTCTCACTGTACTCCGCAGACTCACAACCCTATCTCTCAAAAACACTTCCTCTTCTATATTTCTATCTCTAAAAGTCTGCTATGGCTTCAACTTCAAGCAATGAGGAGATATCCCACGATTTTCCACCATTCTTCAAGGTGTACAAAGATGGTCGAGTAGAGAGGTATGCAGGCATGGACGATATCGCCAAGCCCATTGCTACGGGCCTCGACCCAATAACTAGGGTCCAATCTCAAGACGTCATGGTCTCGTCTGAGGCGGGCGTGAAGCCCCGTATCTTTGTCCCGGAAATCCACAGCCCGGATCAGAAGCTCCCTCTTCTTGTCCACTACCATCCCAAGGTTTTCTTACATTTCTTGTAACCCAAGCAAACATCATGGCCATTTCTATTGACTATAGGCTGGCCCCTGAGCACCCTCTACCAATTGCATATGATGACTCATGGGCCGGGCTTCAATGGATCGCTTCTCACTCTACCGGGTCAGGTCCCAAACCATGGATAAACCAATACGTGGATTTCCGGCGGGTTTATTTGACCAGTGAAAGTGCTGGAGCCAACTTAGCTCAGTACGTGGCAGTCCAAGCTGGCGCAGCTGGAGGATTCGATGGTTTGAAAATTGTTGGGGCACTTATAGTGCACCCATTCTTTGTTGTTGTAGGTCAAGAGCCTGACAAAATGATCAAGTACTTGTATCCGACGAGTAGCGCGGGAGACGATGACCCGAAGCTGAACCCAGGAGTGGATCCGAACTTGAAGGATATGGGTTGTGATAGAGTACTAGTGTGTGTGGCAGAGAAAGATTGGCTGAAAAATAGAGGTGTGGCTTATTATGACACTTTGGGTAAAAGTGAGTGGGGTGGGAAGGTTGAATTTTATGAGACTCTTGAGGAAGATCATTGCTTTCATTTTGTTCAATTCCAATAGTGAGAAGGCTGTGACATTGATGAAGAAAATGGTTGATTATATAAAACAAGACTAGCTAGGTGCCTAGGTTTATGATAAGTTGGGTTGTCGATCTTCTAATTTCTACATGTGATTTGGTGGCATATTTGATAAAATAAAGAAGATATTGATTTCCAATGTAATGCGTTGTAGTGTCCGTTTGGAATAGTTTATCTACCGGCTAGAAGAGTTTTTTTAATTAAAAAAAAGCTCTTTTTTTTTTTTTTTTTATCGTTTGGTTGTCACTCAGTAGAGTTTTTGGATGATTAAAAAAGCAGTTTTACGTCTACTTGAAAAAACCCAAATTTTAAAGCTTTTCCAAGTAGATCTTTTTGAGTTTTTTTAACAATACTAAAATCTCCTATATAACCCAATAATTTAATATTTGTTATAGTATTTTGGTAATTCTATCATTAAAAAAGCTCTTTTTTAATTGACAACCAAACGACCGATGACTTTCATTTAAAAGCTCTACCTCTAAAAGATATTATTTTAAAAATATCTACCGCAAAGAGATCTAAAATGTCTATAGGGCAGCCCTAGGGAGAGGCCCATGAGGCAACCCTCTAGGACCCCCAATATTGGAGGCCCCCAAGTGGTCAAATTTAGTTTTTTATTTTTTTTAAAGAAAAAAAAAGTGATGATAATGACACCCCTTTTGTAATCACACATATCAAATTTTTTTTAAAATTTTATATTTTGTAAATAAACACCACTTAATACCAAAAATATCCTTTTCTAAATTATATTATATTATGTTTCTGTAATTACACACCACTTACATATATTATTATGTTATTTAATCAATTTCATTATTATTTTAAATTTTATTGCTATCTTTAATTCTATTAATTCTAGGGTTGCACATTGGGGAAATGAGGTTAGATATAGGTCCCTCCGTCACCATCCCCATTTCCCAGACCCTCCCCCATTCCCACTCATTTCCCCATTTGGGGGAAAATGGGGATGTGGAATTTTGGGGGAAGGTACTTCCATCCCCAACCCCAGTTCCCCATTTCTCCCGTTTTCCCAGTTTTCCGTTTGATTAAAAATTATAAATAATAATAATAAAAAAAGCATTCCATTACAAATACAAGTTAAATCTATTAGTGCATTACAAATACAAAAAAAAAATCCATTACAAAATAAAGTATTTCAATAATTCAAAGTTTGAAACGAAGACAAATTCACATATAAATATATTTATAAGTTTTTGGGGGAAATTGGGAAATGAGAATGGGCGGACCTTCCTCCATACCCATCCCCATTTCAGTATATTTGTGGGGAAAATGGAGAAACAGGGTTGGGGGAGGGTCTCCCCATCCCCATCCTCATCCCCATTTCAATTTGGGGATGATTTTCATCCTCATCCCCACACATTTCCCCATTTCCCCCAAATGGGGATGGGGTCGCGGGGGAATGGAGAACTGAAGGTAAATGTGCAACCCTAATTAATTCTATCACTGTTCTTTCTCTTCCTCCATTTTTTCTCTTTTATGTTTTCATTCCATAAAATCATACTCTATTTTTCTTTTTCTTTTTTTCTCTCATCATGTTAAACAACTCTCTCCATTTCTTATTGATTGTTTTATGTCCACAAAATCACTACAATTTGAGGTTTTCTAGTTGGTTATCCATTTTCTATTTGCGAAAGTGGTAGAGATGCAAGAGTTATGTCATGTTTCAATTGATTTGGAAGTCGAAATTTTTTGATGAAATTAAGGAATAACTGATACTATAACAAAAAAGAAGTCTAAAGAGATTTTGATTTGAAACTAATAATAATTAATTCAAAACTTTCACAACTAATTTTGGATATTTTTGATTCATTCTCCATACTTAGCATTCAATTTGTATTTCCTTAAAAGAAATTGAAAATATATTTGAAATTAATATTTAAGAAAGAATCTAGGGTTTAAGAAAATGGAAAGAGTTATTAATGATATATGTTAATATCTAGGGTAAACTTTAAAAGTAACCATAAAATTAGTGGGTTTATTGTTTTTAAACAAGATTAGTATTTTTATTGTTTTTACCAACATTTCCACTATTGGGACAAAATTGCCCTTCAGTCAAAATGAAATACAAAAAAAAAACAAAACAAAAACAAAAGACAATCAAAATGGATTAATAAACAAAAGGAAAGTAAAAAAAGCAAAGTAAAATGCAAAACCTTTCACTGTTTGAAACAAACAACGAAGAGAGACCAGAGTCGCCAAGATCCGACGACGAGCAACATCCGATGACGAAGAAGATGACCAAGACTCGACGACGACGACGGTGAAGACGGAGAGACGAGCAAGACCCGACCCGACCCGACCCCGATATAGAGACGACAAAGCGAGCGAGAGACGACGGCGAGCAAGACCCGACAAGACCCCGGCTTTGATTCAAATCACCGGCGTATTCCATGGCGGCGTGGAAGAAACGAAAATGTTTGCACTTCCTCTTTACATTTGATTTTAGGGTTTCCTTTTATTTGTATTTTTGGTTGCATTTGTGCATTTGAGATGGAGTTGATTTTGATTTCGAATTCAATTCGAATTTGATTGTGATTTGGATTTGGATTTTGATTTGAGTTGATTTTGATTTATATACCCTAACCCGTATCAATATTTCAATTAATTTGATTTTGATTTTGATTTGAGTACTTTTGTTTTTTTGTTTAATTTTCTCTGTGATAACTATGGATTTGTTTTTATTTTGTTATTTCAATATGCATTGCTATTTATTTTGACAGATTTCATGTTTTGTGTTGAAGTCATTGAATTTGAATTAGTACTCCATAGTTATTTATTATGTTATTTTAATACTCAATACCTCTGGTTTGATGCTACCAAATACTCCCCTGAAGACTTTTTTGCATGGATTGTGAATTGAACAACCCTGGAGAGATTTTCATTTTCTAATACTTGTGAGCTTAATAACTGGACAGATTGTGAAAAGTGGTCTATTCAGTGAGTTGTTGTGAACTAGTGTGTTTAAACGGTGTGAAATGATGTGTTTAAACTATGTTCATTGTTGGTGTATCGAGCAATCAAAAGATTCCGCAACAGGTAGACAAATGCAGCTGTGGTGTATTTATTTGCAAGTATACCGAGACGGCGATTGTGAAGAAGGTTGACTGGAAATGGGGACAGAAGGAAATGTCTGACTTCCGAAAACAAATTGCATTCGAGATATATAATAATAGTGTGACATATAAATCTCCTATAGATTTGTAGAAGAATATCCAGGTTCGGATTTCTCTCTAGCTTTTTCGTTTGTAGGTTCTTTCTTTTTACAAGTTATAATGTGATGGTATGTTCAATGAAAATGAATATAAATCCATTGTTTCATTGCATTTTTTTTATTTGTACAGAGGTGGGTACTCATACCATGGACACGTCGAAACCCTTCCTGCTGCATTTTGGAAAAACTTCGTTGTAGTGGTTTCTTTATAGTTGCTGTTTTGTAGTGGCTGCATTGTTTAGTTATATAACTAATATTTAAAATGAAGTTGGTACTGGTGCTATAAGTATAATACAGCAAACTTAGACATGTCCATTGTTGGGAAGATGGAAAAATGTTGAAGTTTATCTTTGTAGATTGGTTTTGAATTATGATGTGTTATATGTTTATGAATATGAATTTCAGTGGGCAATTCATTTGATGGTGTTGAATTATGATAGTGTTGAAGGACTGTCTATTATTAATTTGTTGTTCATGTGTACAGATTTTGGTATGGGTTTGGTGTGTTTATGTGATGTGTTTAACCGTTTAACACTGGAGTGTTTAATTGTTTAGCATTGATGTGTTTAATTGAATAGCACTGGTGTGTTTAATTGTATTGCACTAGTGTATTTAATTGTACCGCACTGGTGTGTATAATTGAATAACACTGGTGTAGTCAATTGTATCGCACTGGTGTGGTTAATTGATCTATAACACTGTTTTTTGGATTACTGCAGCTATTATTTTGTCAGCCATTCACTTTCGATTCATTATCTATCTTTTCTGGAGATCAATTAATAATATCAAGAATTATCATATAGCAACAAAATATGTAACTTACAAGTACACAAGACAAAAATAAATCTAATGCTTATATTAATTGTACTGCTTATATTAATTGCAGTATGATCCATCCAACAGTTACACACTGGAAAACAAAATATAATCATGTCAGCAATCTTCACTGCTTTCACCCTCTATGTTACAAATAATGTTCTCTATACTACAACTGATACTTAGAAGAATTTCATAAACATAGCAAATGGGGAAGTGAAAATAAAGAACAAATGAAAACAGAAAATAAGACAGGGTTTATAGTGGTTCGATCAAAAAATGATCTACATCCACTTGCTGAACTACTGCTTGAGTTTCATTATCATCAATGGCACAAGATTACAAAAACAGCAACCACCAAGGCCACTTGAGATTCTCACAATGGCAGAAATTCAATAGAACAATGAATTTCTTTACAAGCTCTCTGTATCTCTAAAAAAACTTGTCTCCACTCTCTCTAGAATCTCACACAGTAACTGACCCTCAACTTCCTCTCACATATACAATGAAACATTCCCTTTTTACACAAGCACGTACTATCAATTTGACTTGTCCAGCACATACTAAATGACAGTTGTGAAAAGTAACTTGATTTGTCTTGACAGAGAAATTTCATTTTCAGCAGAGAGGTTATCAAAGTCTTCAAATTCTCCAATTCTTGAATGCCACATCATCAAGTGATTTTAGAGTCACAATTCCACAATTCTCCACCTTGACTCCCAAAAAAACACTTTAATTCCACAAAATTAGCAGTAACTCAACATCTTCTTCTTCTTCTTCATCAAGGGTTCTGGTTTGTAACCTGAACCAAGTTCAAGCAATGCTTGAACTTAGTTGTAGATACTACTTTAGTTTCCATGTCTGCTGGATTATCAGCTGTTGGAACCTTCTTGATCACTACCACACCTTCAGAAATAATATCTCGAATAAAATGCAACCTTACATCAATGTGCTTGGTTATTTCATGATGCACCTGATTTCTTGAAAGGTGTATTGCACTTTGACTATCACAAAAGACTGTAAGCTTTCCATAGGAATTCCAAGCTCAACTACTATTCCTTTCACCCAAAGTGCCTCTTTTACACACTCAGTAACAGCAATGTACTCAGATTCAGTAGTAGATAAGGCTACAATCGACTGAAGCTGAGATTTCCAGCTTATGCACCCTCCACCTAAAGTAAAAACATAACCAGTACTTGATATTGTTTTGTCAAGATCTCCAGCATAATCACTATCTACATACCCTTTGATAAGAATTTCTGATTCCTCAAATCTTTTGAACAATAGACCAATGTCCAAAGACCCTTTCAAATACCTCAGTAACCACTTCACTGTCTCCCAATGTGCTCTACCAGGATTTGCCATATATCTGCTCACCAAACTCACTGAGTGGGCAATATCTGGACGTGTGCACACCATTGCATACATGACACTCACAATAGCACTAGCATATGATACCTTAGCCATCTTCTGTATCTCTTCTTCCTTCATAGGACACAGTTGAGCAGACAATTTGAAATGTGCAGCTAAGGGAACAGTTACTGGTTTTGCATCTTCCATGCCAAACCTCTTTATTACTTTATCTAGATAATTCTTCTATGACAAGAACAAAGATCCACTTGCTTCATTTCTAAGAATATCCATTCCTAATATCCTCCGAGCCTTACCCAAATCTTTCATATCAAACTCAGATTTCAGAATTCTCTTCAACTTTTGCACCTCCGTTGATTTCTTAATTGCTAGCAACATGTCATCGACATACAATAGTAAGTACACTCTTTCAAGATAATCAGAGCCCTTAAAATATACACAGCTATCATAAGAAGACCTTTTAAAACCATTTTTTGTGATGAAAGTATCAAATCTCTTATACCACTGTCTTGGAGATTGTTTTAGACCATAAAGAGATTTTTTCAACAAACAAACATGATTCCGACAATCGCCTCTTTTAATTATGACGACTACAGCGATGCCCTCTAAAGGGGCATAAACATCCTCATGGCATGACCGCTAGTTGCCATGAAAAGAGGATGCATTGCTGATGGCGGATCCACAATTGCGCACATGCATTGGTTAGGAGGTGATGCAAGGTGTGTGGTGGACAAGGATGTCGATGGTTGAACGAACTCCCAAGGAACTTAACGTGAGGAGTTGCAACACAGTTTTCAGCAAAGTAAATTTCGACATGTGCCGGAGAAATCTTGGGTTCCTAAGTGGTTATACCTCGTGGTGGGTATGTTGATTCTCGGTGATGAGAGTCGTAGCCGTGGACAAGTTTTGGGAATTCTAGCAATAAGGGATGATTGTTGGATATGGCTTGAATTTCCAATGGTTACTAAAGGGGATTCACCGATGCGAAGACTTCCTGGAGACGTGGGACACGTTTGGGAGTATGAGATTAAGTTTGAGGGAGGCTTGAAGATCTGAAGAACTGAAGAAGACAAAGAATAGCGAAACCGCTGTGCCTTGCGCTGTGGATTTCCACAGCGGCAGGGACATCGGTCACATTCCAGTAAGCAACCGCTGTGCCTTGCGCTGTAGGAATCGAGAGCGGTAAGGACATCAATCGTGTTCCAAGAAGCCTACGCTGTGAGTTGCGCTGTGGATGGCACAGCGGTAGTGACAGCGGTCTTGACCTGGTGGCGAGTGGATCACAGTTTTCTGAGCCATGTAATTCAAGACAGTTTAGGAAGCCGGTGGCCAACTGCAACTTGAATCGTAGTCAAAATAAAGTACGCGTTGAATCAGAAAATATTAAATGGAAAGGGAAATAGTTTTGTTTCTAGAAGTTCTTATAGAAAAATGATTTCTTCTTTACAAGATAACTTGTCATAAATAGGAAATATTATTTATGTGAAACAAGGAAATCTTGTATGTATAGGAGAAGGATTTCCTTGTTGATTTAAACTTACTGTAATTCATATAAATATACCATAATAGCTAGGCTATTGGGTGTAGAGCAAATTAGCAATTAATTAGAGAGATCTCAAAGAGAGCATTGGGTGTAATTCGGGTTTGGGGTTAGATAGAGAGAAATCCTGAGTATGAAGTTGTAACAATTTTATTCATAGTGGATTGATTTCTTGTCGTCCTGACGGCCGTGGTTTTTTCTCTATTTGGGTTTCCACGTAAAACTCTTGTGTTGTGTGTGATTGGATTATTTTTCTTCTTCCATCTTAATTCTTTTGCTATTGTTTGTTTGTATTCTATCCGGCAACGCTTCCGCGTAGTGACGTTTGTGCGCTAACATATATATGATAGTTTAATCGCAAAATAGTGTAGTAAACTGAAAATGAATATATATATATATATATATATGATTTAAAAATTTGTGTAGCTTTAAAATTTTTTAAGATGTCTAACATAACTAATGTTAGTGTACAACTCGTAATTAAAGTGGTAGGATACTCTCTACTTCTGTGATATGATATGATCATTGTTTTATATTTACCCATTAAATTGTAAAGTGTGGGGAGAAAAACAAACTTTTATGTTATATGTCAGTGTAACAGTTGATCTCGTCAGGTTTTACCAGAATCTGACCCGATTGGTGTCGCAATTCACAATCCAAATCTCAAAGTACAACTTCATTTGTGAGGAAGGTCTTTTTACTTTGATTTCACGGTCTGAGAGAAGTGGCATTTATTCTGGTTTTCATTGTAGTTGTTATGGTCCAAAACTTACACATCTTTTTTTCGTCGATGACAGTTTGCTATTTACTCGTGCCACTATGGAAGAATGAGTTACAATTAGGCAGATTTTAGAGAGTTATTCGCTAGCATCTGGGCAACTCGTTAATTTTAACAAATCTGCAGTTTGTTTTAGCAAGCAGATTTCGACTACGGATAGAGACCGCTTGACTAGTGTGCTAAAGATGGTGGTGCTTGATTATCATAAGTGTTATTTGGGGCTTCCGTGTTTGACTAGCAGAAGCAAACAAGTTCTTTTTGACAATATTAAGGAACATGTCTGGAAAAAGCTTCAGAGCTGGAGTAGTAGTTTCTTTCCAGCGGGAGGCCGTGAGGTGCTTCTAAAGGTGGTTATCCAATCAATTTCGGTGTACTCCATGAAATTATTCAAGCTACCAGTTTCTCTCCTTTCTGTTCTTCACCAAATTAGTGCTATATTTTGGTGGGGATGGGGTAGGAAAAGGCAGAAAATGCATTGGTGATCATGGGAAGCCTTGTGTAAATCGAAGAGCGAAGGAGGTCTAGGCTTTCGGAACTTGGGTGCGTTCAATAAGGCAATGCTTGCCAAGCAGTGTTGGCGGCTTATTAATTATCCTGAGTCTCTTGCAGCTAAAGTGATTAAGGGTTGCTACTTCCAGCAATATTCCTTTCTTACGGAAAAAGCCGGTTTCGACTCTTTTCTCTAGAGAAGTCTTCTGTGGGGAACATAGTGGATTGATAAGGGGTCGCATTAGAGGGTTGGTAATGGGAGATCAATCCGTATCTATAGAAATCACTGGATTCCTTGTCTGCCAACCTTTAAGATTTTTTCTCAGCAGTTGTTGGGGGGAGGTGTGGTGTTGGAGAATGCTACAATGGATATCCTGAAATTGACTTCTGGAGGTTGGAATTTCGCTATGGTTAAAAACTCTTTCATTGCGGAAGAAGCTGATGCGATTTTGAGTCTTCCTCATTGCAGCCTTAGTTCTGAAGACAAGTCTTCTATGGCATTCTCACAAGTCTGGGGTTTATTCGGTTCGTAATGGGTATTGGCTTGCTCAATGATCGGACGATAAAAGTACCTATTGGAGGTCCCCATTTCTTAGCTTTTGTTCTCGTTTTTGGGCATGATTTTGTATATAATGTGTTTGTTGAGCCTTGTGTAGGTACATATTCCCTACAATAAGGTTTTGAGCTTAAAGTCAAGTTTATGAATCCAAAATGTGCAAAAAGAAATCAAGAATGGAAGCCATACAGAGTTGCCGCGGCCTCACCATTGACCCAAACCGCGACGTAATTCATGTTCAACCACGGCAAGCTAACCATTGTCTTGTAGTGGATCCGCCGTTGAGCAAGAACGTGACATAGAGACCGTGGTACATGTCAACTCTGTTTTCCAAAAGTTGACGAGCTGAAATTGTAAAATGCCCATGCAGAACACTCTACTTTTTGGGGCCATATCTCCCTCCTCAGAATGAAATGGGTGTCGTACCACCTATTTTTAGAAAGCCTCAGAAGTCAACTTTCCAGTGGTTTTTACGGATCGAAATTTAGGGTTTTTTAGAGGGAGATATGTACGTTTACGTAACGGTGCGCGTGTTAGAAATCTTGACCACGACAAGACAGCGACAGCAAGACTGCGACACTCGACCGCGACACTCAGATGACAAATTTGTAGCGTTGGTGCCGCTACCTCACCATGACCGCGTCACACTTGTTCCCTAGACCGCGACATGTCATTTTTAGGCAAAATTTGGAGGGCAAACTCGTCTTTTCATGCCCCATTTTGTGCCCTATCTCCCTCCACTATAAATACATCATTTCCTCTCTTCTCTTCAGTCCAGAACAGAGCAGCCCTTCATCTTCTTCATTTTCTTCATTTCCTAAGAGAGAGAGAGATGAGCTTCCAAGGGCATCCATGGAGGTTTTCCTCCATGGATGTCTCTCCCACACCATTTCTATCCATCACCCACCACATTTGTGAGTAGATTGGAGAGATTATGAGTGATGTTTGGGCCAATTTCGGGCAAGCAATGGATGGAGCTCTTAGAGGGGTTCTTCAAGGGTTTTATCTCTTTATCTCATCTCTTGTATATCTTGTTTTCCATATGTGTAATCCCCACTTGGGAAATATTGTAAACTTATATTTGTGCTCAACATATGTGTTGTTGCTTTATATTCATTTGAGTTGTGATTTGTTCTTGCTATTATTGATAATCTCTTGTCTTGAAATACATTGTATAGATGGATTTGAGTGTTTGTGGATTTCGGTTGTACCTCCATGGATGACCAATCCGGGTATAACCGGAATCACTTAGCTCCTAAGAATAAATGAAATTTGTTCTATGCATGACCCTTTTGCTAGGATAGGTTTTGGCTATATATGTTCATATGCTTAATGGTAGGGACTAGAGGCACAATTGCCCTATCCATGACCTTTGGGGGGTAATTAGTGTTTTGAACCCTTAGTTGAGACAAGAGACACGATTGCTCTAGCCATGACCTCTGGGGAGTGATTTGTGTCTCGAATATTTCAATAGAGTGAACAAGCCCGTAATTTGAATTGAATGTGCTTAATGCTAACAATCACTTATTTGCACTTATGTATGGTGAGCTTAGGAACCTTGTGTGATTATATCCTACATCTCTCTTATCCACCATTTTATTTGTCACTTTAATCACCATCCTCACTTTTCCATATTCTTTTGTTTTCATTTCCATTTGTTACATTTCCTTTGCACTCGCACACACACCACCGCATTATGCACAGACCTCACACACACCATTCTCACCACATCCATATTCTATTTACATGCTTTCAATAATCACTAGAACTAGAATCGGTTGACGGATAACACCTCCCTACAGAATGATACCCTTGCTTACCGCTTTACAAGTCTTTTGCTAGTTTAGAGCACATTGCGTAGGAACTTTTAGTATAGATATCTTTTGATAATCGCAATTTGGAAACGACACAAAAAGCGAGTCATCACTCAATCCTCGGATTCGAAGCCTAATTGTTCTGTGGAAGTTTTTCTGACGACTGAATCTTCCTTATAAGATTAAGCTTTTTTCTTTGGAAATCATGTAATAATTGGATACCCACTCGGGTTAATTTGTTTGCTCATGGTATGCGGTTGGAAGAAGTGTGCCCGCTTTGCTTAAAAAAAGCCGAAACAACCTTGCATGCGCTTTGGCGTTGTTTGTCTCTAAAGGGTGTGAGAGCTTATCGTTGTATTTCAAGTGGTGGAACGAGTTTGGATTTAGCTTCTTTCCTTGATTTTGTACTGTCTTGTAGTCATTGAGTTGGAGTCCAGGATTTTGGGTTCCTTTGTGTTTTGTGGTGGCGCATTTGGCATCTTAGAAATACTGTTCTATTGTCAGGTTTTGTTGTTTGATTCCAGCGAGTTCTTTTATTCAGGATTGCCGTTTTGCTAATGAGAAAGTGAACAACTGGGTTGAGGAGACAACGATTCCTCCTTGTTGGCAAGTACTACCGGTGGGTGTCTACAAAATAAAAACGGATGCTACCTTGAACCTTCATGATAAGATTACAGGTTTGGGTGTGGTGATTCAGGATTATCAGGGGCGAGTGATGGCTTCTTTTTGTCAGAATTTAAGGTTCTGTTATTAGCCCCCAAATTGCAGAGGCTATGGCGATCTTATAGGGTATTCGGTTGGCTATGAATATTGGTATTTTACTAGCTATTCTGAAGCCTGATGCTTTATCTGTGGTGCATGCGGTTTGCAAGAAGGAGGCTCCCTTTTCGGAGGTTGGAGTAGTTGTGAATGATATTCTTTGGTTTTTTAGTCAGGTTAATGTTGTTTCGGTTAATTTTGTCATAAGGTTGGAGAATAGTGTCGCTCATGGTTTAGCTAAGCTTGCTCTGACCCATGTGGGTGAGTTTGGATGGGTAGAAGACTGTCCGTTATGTGTGGAGAGTCTGGTTTTAGGTGATATTCCAAGTTCTTTGTAGCTGTTTTTTTTTCTTCTAATGAATTCTCTTTTCAAAAAAAAAAAATTCTCTAAGTACAACTTTGTTAACAAATGTTATTAATGAGATACAAACTTTTAATTAGGTTGGGTTTGGATGAGTGAGAACCCTTAACATTTCTCTCTCTCTAGAACAAGGAAAGGGAAAAACGTCAAAGCATAAGCCAAAAAGAGTGTTAAATACTCTAGTATAGGTTTTTTTATTTTTTATTTTTTTATAAGATTTCCAACCATATTTGTTTTATTGAAAGTAACATTACACAGGGAAAAAAATCAATCAGGGTGCGTTTGGAACGTGGTACAGGACAGGACAACGTGAGACAGTTTTCTCTTGTCCCACTTTTGGCACGACCATTAGCATGGGACAGCACCGGACAACATGGGACAACATGAGACAAAAATTAGGAAAAACTGTCCCACCTCAGACCATGGGACTACTTGTCCCATGGCATGGGACTACTTGATGTGAAAAAGACTAATTTACCCTTGATATGTTCAAAAAATTACAATCATATCCAATATTATATATATATATATATTTCAATAATATATATATATATTATAATTACATATATAATATTATATTATATATATTGTTATATATATAATATTATTTAATATATCATATATATATTATAATCTTTAATATATTATAATATATATACAATATATATAATATATCAACATTATTCTTATATATATATGATAAATTTATATATATATATATTAATACATAATATATATGATATAATATATATATATATATATATTATAATTACATATATAATATAATATTATATATATCCTATATATAATAATATTTAATATATATATATATATTATAATCTTTAATATATTATAATATATATACAATATATATAATATATCAACATTATTCTTATATATATGATAAATATATATAAATATATTTAATATATATATTATAATAATATGTATATCAGTATATATTATAATAATATATATATTATAATAATATATATATTATAATATATATATATATATTATATAAAATATATATGTAATATAAATATAATATATATATAATATAATATTTTATTATTATATATAATAATATATAAAATATTAAATATTATTACCTATATATATATATCTTATATATATAATAACAATAATAATTAATATATCATATATATATATATATATTATATTATTATATATCTTATATATATATTGATATATTATATTATTATATAGGATATATATATAATTTATAATATATATTTTTAATATATATATATATATAAATATAATATATATTAAAATATAATATATATATTATAATTATACTGTAAAATATATATATATATATATTATACATTATATAATATATATATATATTATATTTTATATTTTTTATATGTAGTAATATTTAATATTGTATCTATATATATATAAGATATATATATATATATAATATTATTGTATATTAAATAATAATATATATAATATTAATATATAATAACAATAATATTATATATAGTATTATTGAATATTATTATATATTAATATATAATATTATAATGTATATTATTTTATATAAGGAGGGCACTCTGGTCATTTGAACCTCTTGTCCAGTCCTGTCCCAGCCATATCAAACGTATAACAGTACAGTCTATAGTTCTGTCCCATACATTCCAAACACAATACGGAATAACTGTCATGTCAAGTCCAGTCCAGTCTAGTCCAGTCCTACGTTGTCCTGTCCCGTCCCCGTACCAAACGCACCCTCATAGTCAAGCCTTGAATCCATATTAAGGAATAAATCAATTAAGGATTAATTAAGGAAATGTAAAACATTCATTGTATTATATAATTTCATTTTGTTTCTATCACTCAACCACCGGATTAATTATGGAAATATAAAACATTCATTGTATTATATAATTTCATTTGTTTCTATCACTCAACCACCATATTCTTCGATTATTCATGTTACTAATACCATATACTACTTAATAAATGTCAAGGTCCAAAATTTTTTATAAATCATATATTCTTAATTCGGTGATAATTTGGCCGGCTCGAGATGTTGGTATTTATCCTATTACAGTTGAATCAGATGATCGTGTCATCGTGAATTATATTCGAAATCGCTATCTGCCTCAATCTAATAATTGGCCTACTTATTGAAGATATTCTGTCTTTGGTTTATAATTTTCCTGTTTTAATTTGGTAACAAGGTAGCTGATGCTATTGCTAGGCAAGCCTTGTCTATTCCCTAAGTTCTCTGTTTTAGTTCAGGATGATATTAAGTTTGCTGTGTAATGTTTCCTTTATTAAAATAAAAATGTCAACCGGTCAATGTAGCAAGATGAGATTTATCTGGTTTTATGTCCTTCGCATCTACATTAAAGAGGGTGGTTATATAAAAATTTATTTATTAATTTTTGAATCAAAATCTAAAAAATATTATATAACTGGTAGGTTAGGAGAGAGAAAACATAATATACGATGGAGTTGATACAAATCAAATCAACTCAGAAAATATTAAAGTAGTTGAAGGTTGTCTCCTGTACAAGCATGAATATGCATTGTATTATCTTTTCAATAATTCTCTGTTTTTTCTCTCACTTTCTCAGTAAATGTCCACCCTGTCACATCTGCAAAGAATTCCATCAATTTAGCCCCTGAATTACCTTCATTCATACGAATTTACAAAGATGGCTTCGTTGCGACTTGCGAGTACTTCGTTATTGTATTCACCCAATAACGGACGTAGCTTTGGACCAGATGGGGTACGCGCACTGTCGTGCCCCACGGCCCCCACCTGAAATTTTTCAAAAAGAATTTAGTTTTTATTTAATTTTATATTTATATAATAATTTAAACAAATATATTATATAAATAAACCCAATTTTCCATATTTTTCTTCATTCTTTTTCAACTATTATCAATTTCTTTTTTCCTATTTTACTTGTTATCATATTTGAATGTATGTTAACTTTTTTCTTTTTATTAAAATATCATTATTTTTATGAAAATTTTATTATTGATGTTATAATTAATGATTCCTAAAATCATAAATTATATATATATATATATATATATTATCAAAATTGTCGATTTGTATTCTAAATTTATTGCATCAAAACTCATGGAATCAAATATATGAATTAATATTATGTTGGGTTATTTTGTATTATCAAATATATATGTAATTTCTAGAATTGATCATTGGTATATAAATGTGGGGTGTGTGCGTTTTCGTACTCATGTGTGCTTATGCGTATGTTCATGCGTGTGTTTCTAAAATTATATGTTTAATTTTATAATCAATTTTCTTTCGTGGATAAATAGAAATAGTTTTGACAACATAATCAAATTTAAGATACGGGATTAATGATAACTCGTTCACATACATAGAGAAAACAATTATCAACAAAATTGATAGAGGATATTATAAAAAGATTACAAAAAAATAAAATATTTTCAACTAAGTTTGAAATTGTTTTGTTTTACATAAACTTCTTCAGATCATAATATTTAAAAAAAATAAAAACAAAGCTTATTAGTCTTAATTTTAGTTATTAGTAATATTTTTTAAATGCCTCATCTCATATAAATTTCTGGGTCCGCCACTGTTTGCGGTTAACTAGTTCATTTTTATTTTCACTAAATAATGATTTGAAATTGCCTTTTGAATCTACTTTGAGAATTTTATAAAAGTAATTTGTAATTAAGTACTTTTTTATTTTTTGAAGGATCACAAGATACCTATTTGAAGTATTTTTCTAATAAATAAAAAATATACATATCTGCATTTTTTGTTTCATTACAATATCAAAATTCAAGTGTTAGATGTATTTGGTATCTTCAACCTAATGTAAATAAAGAATTGAGTTAATTTTTTTATATTAAATATGTTCACGTTGATATATATCATTAATAAATACAATTTCTTTTTTAATGTAACGAGTTCAAATACACATCTAAAATAATGTACACATACATACTCTCCTGAAGTTTTCAAAGTTTACAAATTTTACAAATTTGTCCACATTTCAGTTTTAATAACATCCTTAATTTTTAGATTAATGTGCTTTTACCCCTATTTTATTTTTTATTTTTTCTAGTTTTTCTATAAACCAACATTTAATATGTTTCCCTCAATTCACATAAAAAATATCTTTATACGTATAGTATTTCTTTTTATATATCTTAAATATAAATGAAAATCGAATCATAACATATATGTTTTATCTTATTTAATATTATTTTCTCATTCAAATAATTTTTGTTTTCTATTCAAATCTTACTTATTTCACTCTAATACCGTGTTATTTCTTTTTTTAATAATCAATGTGTTAATTTTTAGAATTTAAATACCACCGTCCAATTTTTTTCGTGGTAAAGAGCGTTCATTCTGCCTTAAAATTTCTCTATAATATGTTAAATTGTATTTCAACTACTAATATGTCTATAAACAAATAGATACACATTAATGGTATTTTTTATTAATTCTTTTTTAACATACCCTCTATACATGTTGATATAACTCATTGTTTTACGACACGTTCCCACTGGAAACAATTCCTGGCTCCGTCACTGGGTGCAGGAATCCACATATTATTTCGTGTGAGAGATCGATTACGTAGTGTTAACATTGTCACTTTTGAAGCTGGATGTAGGTCATCTGTATCATTACACAGTAAAAAATTTATAAGATTCTCGTACCTGAAAATTATTAATAAATGAATACATGTGTTTATAAATTAAATTACCACCGTGATTTGGTGGAAAGTGCACTCATCAACTTGACAACTCATAAATTAAATTACCACTGTGATTTGGTGGAAAGTGCACTCATCAACTTGACAACTCGTAAATTAAAATACCACCGTGATTTGAGGTAATGTCACTGCAAATGGATATAAAAAATGAAAAAAAAAAGTGCTCCTAAAAATGTAACCAAGCAATTTTAGACACTGTCTACACCACAATGTTCCTATCTTGTAGTTGGAAACTGACATGTTTTGCTCCATGTCTTTTAGTTGGAAACTCTGGATCCTGGAAGCTCTCTACATTAATTTCCCTTCAACTCGGTCAGAAATAAATTTTGGACCATATAAATCTGCAACATTTCAGTCAAATGTCATTGTCTCCCACCAAACAAGCAAATCTTCAGCTTCATTTTTTGTATATATATTTTCTACCATTTCTGCATATTTAACCAAGAACAGTCTTCTTCAAATTAAGCTTGTGAAAATGGATTCAAATTCAGGCAGTGCAGATATAACCCATAATTTCCCACCATTCTTCAAAGTTCACAAAGATGGTCGCATTGAGCGTTACGCGGTCTTTCAACACGCTCCTGCTGGGCTGGACCCAACCACTGGGATCGAGTCCAAAGATGTCGTGGTATCACCTGATATGGGCATAAAAGCCCGTATCTTTCTCCCCAAGATCAACGGTCTTGATCGAAAGCTCCCTCTAATCATCCATTACCATGGTGGAGGGTTCTGCCTTGGATCAGCCTTAGACTTGCCATTCAACTTTTTTCTCACATCGCTTGCAGCTCAAGCCAACGCCGTAGCTATCACCATTGACTATAGGTTGGCCCCTGAGCACCATCTACCAGCTGCCCATAACGATTCATGGGCCGGGCTACAATGGGTCGCGTCTCACGCTAACGGGCAAGGACCCGAATCCTGGCTCAATGAGCATGTAGATTTCGGGCAGGTCTATTTGGTGGGTGAGAGTGCCGGGGCCAACATAGCTAGTTATGTGGCAATCAAAGCCGGCGTTACCGGATTGGCTGGTTTGAATATTATTGGAACCTTGTTAGTGCACCCATACTTTGGAGTTAAAGAGCCTGATAGGATGTATGAGTTCATGTGCCCAACAAGTACCGGGTTCGACAGTGACCCGATAATAAACCCGGCTGTGGATCCGAATTTGAAGAAGCTGAAATCTGATAGGGTTTTGGTATGCGTGGCAGAAAAGGATTCGCTGAGAAACAGAGGTGTGAATTATTATGAGACTTTGAGCAAAAGTGAATGGAATGGAAATGTAGAATTTTATGAGACTCATGGGGAGGACCATTGCTTCCATATGTTCACACCTAATAGTGTTAACTTGGGGCCATTCATGAAAAAATTGGTTAATTTCATTCAAGCTAAATGATATTTTGTTTTTTGGGGGTCATACATGGAAAAAAAAGAAGAAGATGGAATTACTCTAGTGTATTCGTGATTTTTATAATGTGGTATGCAAACTTGTAACTAAGTTACAGTGAAATAATTATTTGAATAAATTTGGTTTACGAGTATTTTTTCAATATGGACGTTTACATGTTTATTTGATCAAAATATCAAATTATATTTCTTAAGTTTAGAATGAAATTGACAATATATATGACAATTATTAGGTGTAGGATCCCGCACGAATCGTACAAGTTTCGAACCTTGTAACATTACACTCTATAACGTTGCAGACTCGAGATGAGTTGATCGAGATCCTGAATTTGTAACTTTATAGAGTTCTTTGAACGTTACAGAGTCGAATTCCACACACACAAAAGTGTGCGGGGTCCATACCAGATCATGCATATATATTTTGAGAGCAATATAAATGAAAGAGTAAACTTATCCTCATAAATATCAAAAGATTTCATCCCAAACAAACTCTGTATTATACGATCACCTACATTTCAACTAGAAAAGTAGACTCTATGATTTTTTTGGTTGTTGAGGAAAGTAGACTCTGTATGATTGTTATGATTGTTAGGTGCTTTATATTATTGTCCTTGTATTCAACCCTCTCTTTTAAACAATCAAAACCCTTCTCAAAACCAATAAAGTAATTCTGCTTTTCATCACTTGCCCATAATTTTGTTGCAATGGGCTCAATTATTAGCACTTAATGAAATTACCTATAATTTTCCACCCTTCTTCAAAGTTGACAAAGATGGCCGTGTAGAGCGGTACATGGTGTTTGAGACTGCTGATGCAGGCCATGATCCAAGCACCGGGGTCCAATCAAAAGATGTCGTGATCTCGCTGGAAACGGGAGTTAAGGCCCGTATCTTCATCCCGTAGATCGACTGCCCGGTTCGAAAGCTACCAGTTTTCGTGCACTACCATGGTGGATGTTTTTGTTCTGGATCAGCCTTGAGCATGAGAGCTAAGACTATGCTCACTCCATTAGCCTCAAAAGCCAACAGCATGGCCATTTCTATTGAATATAGGTTAGCATCTGAGCAGCCTCTACCAATTGCATATGAAGACTCATGGGCTGGCCTACAATGGGTTGCTACCCACTCTAACGGGTAAGGGCTCGAACCGTGGCTTAATGATCATGCAGATCTTGGGCTGGTTTTTTTAGGTGGTGAGAGTGCTGGAGCCAATTTGCCCATTTCGTGGCCGTCTGAGCTGGCACTATTAGATTGGCAGTAAGCTTAAAAATTCAGGGTTCACTTATAGTGCATCCATTTTTTGGGGTTCAAAAATAAAATGGCACCTTTTTGAGGTGGCATTGCAAGAGTATCACTCTTTTAAAAACTTATATTTAAAAGGCACCTAATATGGTGAGCGGACAAAAATACCCTCAACAGTTGTTCCACGTCAGCTTTCTTTCATTTAGTTTACAGTGATAAAATTGTGAAGTAAAGAGAGAAAGTCATGTTGAAATTCAGACGATCACTCGAAAGGAGACAAAATGGCCCTACGCTGACGCACTCGGGGGTCGAGCTGCCCGGTCAGCTCGCGGGGGTCGGGGGACAACGTCTCTAGTGATTTTTGTTCATTTTAAAACCCAAATTGGGTTTCGGTTTTGAATCTTCCATTGTTAAAGTTGTTGAGGGTTGGGATTTTCAAGTGAGGAAGATGATGAACAGTAACTTAGTGATTGTGTTACGAGACTTTGTGTTTGTGTTCCGAGATTTTGTGTTTGTGTTCCGAGACTTTGACTTTGTGTTCCAAGACTTTGTGTTTGTGTTCTGAAACTTTATGATTCCGAGACTTTTATCGGAGACTGTCTCGGAAAGCTTATACAGAAGTCTCAGATAAAAGTCTCGGAACATGTTATCAAAGACTCGGGGACTCTATTCAAAAGTTTCGGAACAAAGTCTCGAAAAGCTTATACAAAGTCTCAGCAAGCTTATACAAAGTTTCAGAACAAAGTAGAATCATTCAATTGCTGATCAAATCCACTCGAGAGGTGAGAGCCATCATTATATTTGGCCTAGAGTTTCGTTGATGGTCTAGAAATTCGTTAATTCTGCCTGTTAATAGCCAAATTTGGCTAGGGACCAAAGGGAAATTCTCTACCCTTCTAGCCCGAATCCAGACCCAAGATTACCCACCATGGAACCGTAGGTCCCGGGGTCGGGCTACGGAGCCACCCCGTAGAAACGAGAAAAGGTCGTCGAGCTCTGGAAACATCCGGGATGGAGCCCGAAACGATCAGATCGAACCCCTAACACCGAAACAAGAATTTAGGGAAAGCCAGACGCATGACGATCCAGGCTCCCCGAAGCCCAAGATTACCTCACAACCTCCCCAAAAGCCCTCCATTCTCTCCAAGTTCAGAGAGAAGCCTATTAGGCACCAAGCTCACACTACAGTACTGCTCCACCTCACCGAAGGAAGGTTCGGACCTATTTGGACAAGTAGGAGGAAGCTCGTCGAAACCCCGTTGCCACCAAGGAGAGCCCACAATGGGCATTTAAAGCTCTAAGGGACCTGGAAAAATCAGACCAAGCTTCTAGTACTAAGACCAGGACATGAATCTACTTCGCTTTACGAAACAGTAAAAGCCATACTCGACGACCTCTATGAGTAATCATACCATGAAGGTACACGGGATCATATTTTCGACAAACATTGAAATGCTACGAATGTGTAGAACAAGTAATTGAATCCAAAAAGGAAACAAACTTATCTCCACCTAAGATATTCTCGAATCCGTTATTAATCCAGAGTCAATGACTTTTATAAAGGATCCTGCCCGATAAGGAGGGAGGGGATTCAAAAAATCAAGACGAGAGGGTCATGCATTTAACCTATCTAGACTGTGCATAAATAGAGGGTTGGACTCCTGCCAAGAGGAAGATTTTGGGTGATTATCGACCTTTTGACAGGAACGAGATTGCCACCCTAGTGTACCCCAGAGAGACTCAGAGTATTAGAGAGATTTTTGTACATCATATGTGATTTATAAGAAAGCCATCATATTCTCCTTCACCTCATGTTAGCATTAGTTTTTATTATCCATCATCGTTCGAACAAATTAGGTACCAAAGGTACCTACCCTCGGCCACCACCTCCGTGGTAGTGTCTCGAGGGTGTTAATTGGGATTTCTCACCCCGAGTAAATTTTTTGTTAACACTGCTTTTAAATTGCAATTGTTCAGTACTTGCATTTTTCAAAGTGGCATAAGATCACTCATCTTATCAGTTTGATATTCACAAATTGATAAGATGAGTGATCTTATGTAATTGTATGAACGTCGAACCCGTTGGAGAAGAAGATGAACTTGGATTTCAATTTACAGAGCTTTTCACTTTAAGACAATTAGAGTGAGAAGTAGATCTCCGACAACTTCAAAGTATCTTCCAAAAGTTAAAGTTAAAAAATAATTAAAAAATGTATACAATAAGAGCATTTTTGGAAGTCATTTACTTTGGTGCCTTTTAAACTTAAGTTATTAAAGTGGTGTCTCACGTGTAACACCAACTCAAAAGATTGCTAAACCACCCTATTTCCTCCCATTTTTTAGGGGTAAAGAGCCTGCTAAAATGTACAAGTTTTTGTTCCCAAGTAGTACCAGGTGTGACGATGACCCGAAACTGAACTCGGAAGTGGATCCAAACTTGAAGAACACGGTGGGTGATAAAGTGCTGGTTTGTGTGGCAAAAAAAGATTGGTTGAGAAGTAGAGGTACGGTATACTATGAGACCTTGAATAAGAGTGGATAGAATGGTAATGTTGAACTTTATGAGACTCTTGGAGAAGATCATTGCTTCCACATGTTTAATTTCAATAGTGAAAATGTTGGACCATTGATTTATAAAATGGTTCACTTCGTTAATCAAGATTAGCCTATTTTGGGTGTTGAGATCGTTGTACCTCATTTCGGTGAACTTTATCTCATTAATAACATATGATAACAAGTTTTATGTTTTTTCTCTAAACAAAAAAAAAACAAAAAACAAAATTTGACACCTATCGGGTCAAGGTCTATTGGCCAAAATTTCATCTGAAGTATTGCCCACTTTGGTCTATTGGATATCATAGTTTTATCCTTAAAAAGGTCATCATGGGATTAATGCTAGTTTTTGCTACAATCAATGTGAGAATGACTATCAATAATGGGCAAATGCGAGACTTGAACTTCTATCATATAAGTAATTTCATTTACATGAAGGGTACATGAATCTTTGCACTTTTATTTTAACGGTAGTTAACATTAGGGGGACTTTAGAGAAAAAAAAAAGATGAAGCAAATTATAGGGGCAATTAAAGAGAATTTGGAAACTAGAGGGGAAATTTAGAGATTATTACATTTTATAGGGGGATTTTAATAATTTCCCTAATTAAAATCATAGGTGTATCTATACATTATATAAAAAAGGAGAGTTCCGCAGCATTTTAAACCCTCAATATTTTGTTATGATTTTTTTTTTGTTGTGAAAAGATTCATATACCCCAGTTCTGTTCAGTGTTTTCTAACTAAGTATGAATACTTTGTAGGGAAAAATCGATATAAAACGCAGCGGAAGAAACGAAAAATAGATTTCGTATGGTTTTAAAAATTTTCTCAAAGTTGAACCTTAACCTTTTAATTAATTAAACTCAAATATATACGGTTAGAGTTAAATACCTCTTGACGCGTGATCCAATTGACTTACGTCGATTGGTAATCCGTAAAATCTTTTCCGATGCCCGTGAACAGTACCCGCGTGAACAGTGATCGTGAACAGTACCGCGAGATCTTCCAATCCGAACACGTACGTGAATCACCTAGGAGCGTGGTCTCCCTTTTTCTTTGAATTGCAAACCTGAGAATGGATGAACAAAGTTTTCTTTTTCTTTTGTTAGTCACAAAACAATCAAAAGAAGACAAAAATTATTCCGGTCACTTTTGAGTTCTCAATCTAATGATCGAAACTCGCGTGAACCTAATTCGATGTTGTATACACAAGCTTATTGATGAACAAGCAATCAGTATACTATCAAAGAATAATCTCTTCTCTCTTTTATGTTTAGTAGAATAAAAATTATCCTTTTCTATGAATTGAGAAGAAGAAGAAAAATTGAATCATTCAATCAACTATGGTGGCCGAATTCTATATGTGGTATTATATAGGTGGCCAAAATTTAGCTTCCTTTTCTATTTAGGATTGCCGAAATCTTCCTCTAAATGGACTAGGGTTGCCGCAAATCACATACCAAAAAGAGTTTGTGTTGCACCCTAATTTCCATCAACCTTTAGACTTCAAAACATAATCCAACTCATAGATATTTTTATTCTTTTATTGACTAAATAAAAAGACTTCTTATTTGATTAAATAAATAAAATTAATTATTTATTTTCTTATCAAACAAGTCTTTTACTTTTAATATACTACTACCAATAGTATAACTTTAGGAAATATATTTCATGATCAGAAAAAGATTTGTTTCTTAATTAAACAATTAATTAATAAATTAACTAATTCTTATTTAATTAAAACAATGAAACAAAATAATATATTATGTTAATATATACACCTTGCCGCCCCACTTATATAAATGGGCCATATATTATTTTCTTATTTCATTTAATCCATTGGACTTTAAATAAAAGCCCACATGTGAACCAGACCCATTCTTACTAAAAGAAACAAGCCCATATGTCTCCTTTTAATATATTAATATAATAGTGCAGCCCATTAATTAAATAATAGACATATTATATTCTTGATATATTAAAAACAATTCTAGATGGACCCTTAAATCGGCCCGGTAGAATATATCAAGTGATCCATGCAAATACGTGTGGATTGGGGATCTTGGCGGGCTATCTAAATTTAAGCTTCAATAGACACAACCTAATCACAATCAACAAATGATTCACTTAGGTCCAATCTATTAATTTTAACTCATTCCACTAAACAGCTAAAATTGAACTCTTAAATAAAGATAGAATAAGGAGATGTTTCTCATTCATACCCTAGACAATCTTATAGGAGATGGTGTATCCTCGTGAATAATATCAGTAATCGCCAAGAGCTCATAGACTGCCTATAGCTCTCCAAATTACCATATTTCCTCATATGACCACATTTCGAACTTGGATACTTTGACTTGTCCAGAAGCCGTGTTTTCAATAATCATTATTGAAAACTCAACGTTGAGATTTAATATCCAATACCTCAAAACATCCATATGATGATATTATACTCTCATTTAATAAATAGAGCCACGATGTCCATATCTATAAATGAAGTCCTCTATCGATTAACAAATGTATACCACCAAACTATCGAGGATAGACTATGCTATATAATCGTACTCATTGATAGCTCTAATGATAACACTTGCAACCATAAGTCCATCATTTATCTCAGGATTAAGATAGACTCTCCGATTGTCCTCTTTAATGAAAAGACTTATATCTAGTGACGGTTCTAGATAAAGTATTTCATTGTGATCCAGTTCAATGCACCTAGTGCACTAGATTCTTTTACTCGAAAACTTTTCCATGATTTTAGACTCATCATATTCATTTGATCCCACTCAAATGCTAGTAAAAGAATTCTACAACTTTAACAAGATAGAGATGCCCAACCTTTAACTTAAGTTGTGAACGTTATTCAAGACTAACTAAAGAATTGTGTCTACCTCATACATATCTGGATGTATGAACAATTCTTCATGTCTCATAGTCTTTTGACCTTATGATTATTTACCTTGACAATTATAATAATAAATGCTATAAGTAATTGTAAGAATCAGAATTCACTTTATTAATATGAGAAGATTGTCAATTACAATATTACACTCTTGCCATTGAGCATAATCCTAACATACTTTATTTAGTTGAAGGGTGAAAAGGTCGTTTGCAAATTTAAATTTATTTTACTAATTTTTTAATAGTGAGAAGACAGAAAAACCCTTTAGGGGTCCAAAAAAATATGAAATTTATAAAGATTTAATAATTATGAAGGATAAAATGTCATTTTATATTTACAATTGGGGTTCTTTTAGAAATTGAACAGATGACATATAACAAATTGTGCATGGATCCACATTATTAAACTTAAAAACTATTCTCTGAATTGATCTTATTTGAGTCAGGATTAAGATGAGAAAAAAATGGCGTTCTTATCTTCAATATGATTGTAGAGTATTCGCATAGCCTCGCTGGATATCTAGCTTTATTGCCACACACACATACTCTACTTATTGTATAGGTGCATGAGTGACTGCATTTGAAAAAAAAGATAGCTATGAAAAAAAAGAGGAGCGAATATACAAATGCCCTGTTTGGCAGGGCTTTTAGAGGAGTCAAAAGCTCTTTTAAGAGCTAAAAGCAGCTTCCTGGAGTGTTTGGATGAACTCATCAAACATTAAAAACGTGTTACAGTCAATTTCTTTAATGAATTTTTTTTTATTTATAATTTTATCCTTCCATCGATCAAAATCAAAATAGAAAATCCACTTGTATCCCCTCTTTCTCACCTTCTCTGCGACCATGTTCTAGCACATCTCCACCATAATTTTTTTACAAACATTCTAACAAGTACAAAAACCAATCAAACCCAGAAGAAGATTCGACAAAACTACATGATAAAACAAGAAATTGATGAAGTAAATAAGTAGAGAGGATTCGTTGGTGATGGGTTCATAAACATTTGAGAGGGAGATGTATCAAAATTAGAGAATTTGAGAATGATGGAAAAGACAGTGACAAAGATCTGAAGAGGAAAAAAATGAAAGAAAATTAAAAGAAAAAAGTGGTGAAACTTGAGAGCCTATTCAATCTTCAATTGGAGCTTTGATGTGGTTGTTGTGGATGGGTGGGTGTTGGTTGGTGATTGTGCTCCAATGGTTTGACGGTCGCCTTTAGAACTTAGTAAAGCAAAACAAATATTTAGGTTTGGCAATTATTTTTTCTCACCTCCTCGAGAAAATGAAGAGAGATTTAGGTTTAACATTTGTTTTTTTATTAATTGACTTGTCAATGCTTTTTTTTAGTAATTATATTCATCATTTTTATTTTTATTTTTTAAAATACATTTATCATTTCAGTTTTATAAGGTTATCATTTATTGAGCTTTTTATAAAAAAAAATAGCATTATTCTAATGGGGGTATTATGGGTACTTTCAATCTGAGACAATTTGAAGTGTTTCATCCAAACAGTCTGAAAAGCTCATTTGGAAACAAAAGCTCTTCTGGAATCCATTATCCAAAAAGTAATGGAAAAGCTTAGGCTTTTACTTCTTTTCTTCTACTGGCAAAAGCCAAAAGTAAAAATTAATCCCAAACGAGCCCAAAAATGCTGGGGCGCGGTTGAATGAAGAAGTAGAAAGGTCTTGGTTTAGCTGAAAGAAGAAATAGTGGGAAGAAAGAATAAAAAAGAACTCAACTTTAACTTAAAAATATGTAATCAAGGTATTTGGTTTATGAATTTTTTGAATTTTTTTTTCTGCTACGAAATTTACTTGAACTTTTTTTTTATGAAAACAAAAAGGTTAGTTGAATTTGATTTTCTAGCTTGAAAGGACATTGATATTCCACAGATATATAGAAATGCTCGATGTATATGACTATGTTTCAGGTAATCACAGGCTAAAAAAAATCTAAAAGGAAGAAACTTTAATTAAGAGATCAATGTTTTTGTTTGATGGGTATGTATGTTTTAGCTAGATTGAACTTTTATTCAAGAACGAGCAAAGAATTTGAGGAGAAAAGAAAAAGGGTACAAGATCAATTGAATTCGTATGGAGCAAAGAAAAAAACGTTTCTTAAAAGAGATAAGCAACAAAACTCAAATTGTTAATTCAAAAACCAACATGCAAACAACGCAAAATAACTTCTAAACAAGAAATAAAACATACCCGATCTTGAAAATCTAAAACCTCAAATCGAAAAAAAACCGTGTAATCAATAACTGAACAAGAGAAGAAAACTGAAATAAAAATCTGTATAGGAGAAACCAGAGATGAAATCTAAAGAAGATAAGAAGAGCTTAGTTTAGAAGGAAGAGTTTGTAGATTTGTTTGATTGAGACTTGAGAGAGAGGTTGAGTACGTTTGGAAGAGTTTCTTAAGTAGATATTTTTGCAATAGATATTTTTAGAAATAGATCTTTTAGAGGTAGAGCTTTTAAATGAAAGTCGTTGGTTGTTTGATTGGTAATTAAAAAAAGTAGTCATTTTAATGATAGAATTGCCAAAATACTCTAGCAAATATTAAATTATAGGGTTATATTGGAGATTTTAGTGTTATTAAAAAAACTTCAAAAGATCTACTTGGAAAAGCTTTTGGGCTTCTCCAACTAGACGTAAAACAATTTTTTTAATCATCCAAAAACTCTATTGAGTGACAACCAAACGATGCAAAAAAAAAATTGAAAATAGTTTTTTTTTAATTCAAAAAGCTTTTTTAGTCGGTAGACAAGCTCTTCCAAATAGGCCTTAATGTCTAAGTGTCTGCTCTGTATAGCTATATATATATATATATATATATATATATATATATATAAATGTGGACTATTAGATTTACATACTTTGACTCAAAATTTCTCCATTTGTTAAAACTTCTCCATAATCAGTGGTCCACATTCTTCGTTCTAATATATTTTATATCATGACGAACTGACAATAGAAAAATTGTATATATATATATATATAATTAGGTTGAGGTTAAAAGCCTTTTTTTTTTTTAAAAAAAAATAGCCAAATATATTAGTAATTAAATACTAAATAAATAATCAAACTGCCACTTTTATTTTTTTTCTTAACACAAACGTGTTGGATTCAGACTTAAAAGAATTCAAAAAACTTTCATAAAATTTTAAAAATTAATTGTATTGTTTCGAATCTCATAATATTGCTCTACTGTCAACTAAATCCTCTTGTTATTATTGTACATTTTTAAAAGCTTATTTTTTTTTAAAATCAAGAAAAGCTTTATTTTCTTCAAAAAAAAAAAATCTTATTTTCAAATATCTTAATAAAAGTACTATTCCCTAGTTTAAGTTTAATTTAGTATATGTCACTCTAAACGAATAAGCTCAGACGTTTCCTTAAATATGGACTAAAATAACCATTGTTGAACCATACCTCACTAATTCTGTTAAGAAAATGGAATTATGTGTAATTTCCTCCCACGTAGGATAATATTGATTGGCATTGGTGGTTTTGTTTGGTGACTTCAATTTAAAATATAATTTTCATTTTTAACACTGCACCTTATCAAAAAGGAGAATTTAAAGGTTCGAGGATCATCCAAGCTTTCTTCTTCTAAACTAAACAAAAATTAGAAGACCATAGACTACTTCAAATTTAGGTTTTTTTTTTTTTTTTGTAATTTTTCATTTATATCTTTTTATTTTTCTGCATATTTTAATCGCATTGTTTTCCCCCTTTCCTTTTTCTGAAATATTTGATCATATTGTTTTCTACCGTATTTAGTATTATCTACTATCCTTTACCTTAAGTTGGTGGTGACAGTATTAAATGTTTCTTTTTATTGAAGATCAATTTGTTATTTATTGAAAAATGAAATTTTATATCTTTATTGTTATTTGCTATAATAGTATTTTATCACATTAATCTGAATGTTTTATTGTTTATCACAGTTGGATATTTATTCTAATTTGATTTATGTTTGTCATATTTAACAGAATTTAAACTGTTTACAAAGCTTTTGGCTGGAATTCACAACTTTAGTAAAGGTAAATGTTATAATTTTATTTTTTTTATTATTAATTACGTTTTGATAACATGTTTATTTAAGTCTATCGTTAATTTTTTTTTTTGTTTAATGTACATTGTTATCTATGAAATACAACGGTTAGTTTTCTGTTTTTTTGTTGGCGGCTGAAAATTACATAAATTTAGTAGTTTAGTCGCACTAACAAAGTTCACAACCATTGAAGTTTATCATCGTACTAATTTGTATATCAGTTAACTATGTAGATAAAATTATGGAACACAAGGGTCAAAAAAAGTTGGTTTTCTCTTTTACCTGAAGAGTACAAGAGGTACATTAGGAATGATTATATGAATTAAAAATGATTACAATATATAACATTATGATAGATATTTTACGTGCAGAAAAAAGATTAAGTAAAATAGATATAGAGAAAGAAAAACTAATATGATGCTCAAAAACATGTTTATGAACAAGGTATAAAATTTATTATAAGGATTGATATAATTTTTATCTTTAAATGTTAATAGCTTATCTTCTATTGTAACACATTATTATTAATATAGGCATATGAGTTGCTAATATTGAAACCGGTAAAGGTAAACTATTATATGAAAACTTGAGTAACGAACAGATTGAAAAGAAAAAAAGAATATCAGAGAACTTATTATAAAGAATTATACTGGAAAAAAATAATGACAATGAACAATAAAGAAATAAAAGTAGATGAAACAAACAAAAGCACTGATTCTTCTTTCAATTGCAAAATAACAAAAAAAAATGTTAGACTGTCAAGAATCTTATATGGAGAAAATAACAGATTCCAAGTTTCCAACTAAGATACAACTAAGCTTCACATATTTTAGTTTAATTAATCAATTTGATTTTTTTTCTCTATTTGTTATTTTTAATTCAGATGTGATTGTACAGTTTCTAAACTTAAAACTGAATTAATATTTTTTTCAAATGTATGTAAATATAAAATAAAGAGTAAAAAAAAAATTCAAAATTCATTTTACATATATACACAAAAACTCAGTTTGACAAACATATATTGGCATGTGCCTCCAAACCTGGTATTAAATAAAAGTCTTATTAGGGGGATTTTATAGGGATATTTTTGTTATGTAAATAAACCTTATTATAAAATGGGTATGTAAATATATATTTTTTTTGAAATGATAAAATTTATTAAAGAAGCAAAGCACGGCCCAATCAGCAACAAAACAAACACAAATGGATGAAAGCCTAAAACAACACAAATAGATGAAAGCCTAAAACAAAACACACCAAATGGCCCACAACAGAAGGTAACCAGTGCAAACCTAGCCACCAACGCCCAACACCTCACAATCAAAAAGAACACTAGAAAAAAGGGACAAGGATCCTCTGCTGAGCCTTTCTATGCTGAGCTTTCCGAGCTCCAATATCTGATGACATTTGGCTTTATAAAAAATGAGTGGTCCAGATTAAACTTTTATTTTATTTTTTTCTTTCCACACTCAAAACGACAGTGTTTCTTTTCCCCAATCATAGAACCTTTTTCTTTCTTCCCTGTATCACCCCAAGATCTCTCTCAACTCTCAAGAGAGATGGGCTGCGTAGGAGGCTATTGGTTTATGTTTGATTATTTGCCAACAACACCCAGAATTCAATGAAGTTGGGTTTGAACAACACCCAAAAATCTGGTTTCTGGGTTTTCTGGACTTGAGAGATTTTTTGATTTTAATTTTTTTAATTGATTTGAGAGATTTTGGGTTTTCTTGAACAACACCCAAAGTTTGATCTCTAACTTCGAACTCTGTACAAATTTCTCCTCCTCCATAATCTGTAATATTAAAGCAATTAATAATATTTTTTTTAGGACATTTCCATAAACCTTCTGTGAGGTAATACCAAGATGGCAAGATAATACCTAATTAAAAAAAAAACCATTTTTAACATCCTCTCATTTGTCGTTAGTTCAAAGTCCCTTACCAGTCAAAAGGCAAAGGTGGGTTCAACATGCTGTGTTCAAGCGATTTTTTTTTAATTAGTAAACTTCGAGAAAAAAAAAGTCTAGAATATATAAAACTCAAAAATTGTGTCTTGGAATTCAGAGAGTTTGAGTTTGAGATTTTCTGGAATAAGAGGTTTGAGTTTAGGCTTGCATTTTGGAGAGAGAGAGAGAGAGAGAGAGAGAGAGAGAATCAGTGTATTGGAGCAAAACTACATCGTTTAAATTGGTTAGGGAATTAAAAGAGAAAAACAAAATCTGGACCATTCATTTTTATTAAAGTCAAGGGTCACCAGATGTCATAAAGCTCAGCACAAGTTCAGTACAAAAGAGCTCAGCAGAGGATCCATGTCCAGAAAAAACAGACCAAAACGAAAACAGAGACCATACACCAAGCTTAAAAATCTCCCCATTCGAGCCTGTCAACATTCGAGGAAGCCCCCATTTAACGAAATTACCCGTAAAGGAATTCGAAGTCCTAGACTTGTACTTGACGACCAAACCTTAGCAAATCCGCATATAGCTTCTGATGTCATAGAAAAAATCAGTGTTTTATACTCCCAAAACCGGTGTTAATTACCCAAGAGACAATCCGGTCTTTCAGGTGCGATTTCGAAGCATCTAACTCACATGCTTTGTGGATAGCGTAAATTTCCGCTGCATTGGAATCGTGAGTCCCCAAGAAAGAAGAGAACAAACATAAAACTCTGATATTAGAGTCCCTAAGCACCCCACCCATTCCAGTCGAGCCTGGATTACCTTTAGCAGATCTATCAACATTAAACATCAAATCTTTGTCTAAAGGAGGAGTCCACTTCTCCACTGTTGAAAATTTTTAAGTGAAGAAGAATTAAGGAAACAGGATCTTTAGAACCACAACGGTGGTGCTTGAACCACCAAGCCTCAATGGAGATGCCGATGTTTGCCTCTTTTCTTTCAAACACTAGCTTGTTTATCACCTCCCAAATGGTCCAAGCCATTGCGAAAAAAAGAGAGCCCTATACGAATTTCCTACTCGCCGACGGACAAAGATTCATCCAACCATCCAACCAATCCTTCAAAGACTTGTTGAAGCAATAAATAACACCCCACACGCCCATACAATAGTTCCAAAGCTCCCAAGACCAGTGATAATTCAAGAACAGATGGTCTACCGTTTATATATCAAAATTACACAGAGGACACTCTAAATTGGAACCTTGTCCCAAGCCAAAGTGATACAACACGTCTCTAACAAGAACTCTACCTTTATACAACTGCCAAACAAAAACCTCCACCTTTAGAGGGAAAATTCCCTGCCAAATGAACTTAGAATGAGAATTGACATAAATGCTCACACCCTCCAAACATCTTATAAAATATCTAGCCGTGAAGATGCCGTTGGGATAAAAGGTCCATGCCAAATCGTCCAAAATAAATTTACGAACCTTGATGCTTTCCAAAGAGAGTAAGAAGCACTTCCATTGTTGCATTTCCCAGTCAAACAACAGCCTTCTCAATTTCACATCCTAAACCCAATTCGACCTCTCCCACATTCCAAACTCCTGAATCAGACCCTTCTTATTCCAAGCCAAAGCAAAGATCCTAGGAAAAGAAATTCTCAACGGAAAAGAGTCCCACTTAATATCGTTCCAAAATTTAGCTTTCTCTCCGTTGCCGATCACCACATGTATCCCATCTTTAATCACCTTAGCTAATATAGTCTATAGAGAACGAACATCACACTGCCTTAACAAAGGAAGAAGCCGATTTGGGTCTCTGCCAATCCCACAACAAATCCTTCTTGAGCACTCGATACTTGGAACTAATGACTTGCTTCCACAGTGAAGAATATTCTTTGCCAAATCTCGACGTCCATTAAGTCAGTGGTGGACCCAGAAATTTTAATCAGATAGGGCACTTGAATAAATTAAAATCGCAATTATATAAAAAAATACCAAAAAATTAAGATCATAGTAAAATAGTTTTTTTTAGATAAAATAAAATAAATAGAACACTTACTCAGATAAATTAAATAATCTTACATTAAAAAAGAAATAAAACCAAGAAAAAATATTAAAAAATAAATAATAAAAAGAAAAACAACATAAATAATGAAAAAATTAAAAGAATAAATTACAATCTAATTTTATAATAAGAAATTTTGTTTTAAATTTATAATGAATTCAATTTAAATTTATACAAAAATAATTTATTAATAACTATTATTAGACATGTTTTTAAAAATTTTATTCTTTAAATTATTGATAAATTATTGATTTTAAATAAATTAAAACTATAAAATAAAGAAAATACTAAGAATAAAATAAAATGAATCATAGTAATAGATTGACTATTTTAATCTAATAAAGTAAAATATGAGATTTTAGGGTTTATTAATTAGACGTATTATGTATGTCAAATTAAAACTATTAGGAATAATAAAAATCCAAAATAATAATATATAATTTAATATAAAATAAAATTGAATTAAGTAAACACAAATTAATGCTTGTTCAGAAATTGATGACGGAATAGAGAAAATGAATCGGAAAACATAGCAAAATAAATAAGATATAAGAAGTTAGGAGATAAAATTGAATTAAAAGAGGCATATAAAAAATTAAAACATAAAATTAAATTAATGAAGAACCTATTTGAATGAGATGAGACTTGAACCATGCACTTAAAGTCCAAAATTCAAAATCCACCACCAACGACACTAACGGCAATTAATTAATAACTATTCTTAATAAATATGTATATATACAATATCAACAGAAACAAATTTTTTTTAAAAAAATTGAGATAGGGCACGGGCCCTACCTCGTCTCGACGTGGGTCCGCCCCTGCATTAAGCCAACATACTTTTATTTTGAGGAGTGCTAAATTCATTCTCTCAACTCACTCTCCCAATCCACTATCTCTTCTTTCTTTGACAAGTGTTAATATTTTACTTTTTGATTTAAAAGTTCAACCATAATAAATGGTTTATTTGTTTATATTATTTAAAACTCAAACAAAACATTCTTTTCCTAAATTGCCCTTTTACTTTTTACCAACTATAATTTATAATCTCTTTTATCTAATTAAAAAAACATTTAATTTTTTTTTACTCCTAAACATCATTTATATTCCTTAAAAATATAATTTATACCAAATATAATTTACAATCTAATTCTCTATGAAATCCTTTTGAGTATTTTTTTTAACTTCTAAACATCCCTTATTCTCCTTAAAAAAACATAATTACTTAAAAAAATAATTTATATTTCCATTTATTTCATTCAACATTTATTTAATATGAAAAATTGATTGCAAAAATCATTATACACAGTTACACACACATATATACATACAAATGTTTTTTTTTAATTAGAAAAGAGATTATAAATTATAGTTGGTAAAAAGTAAAAGGGTAATTTGATAAAATAATGTTTTGTTTGAGTTTTAAATAATATGAACAGACAAACCATTTATTATGGCTCAACTTTTAAGTCAAAAAAAAATATTGACACTTATCAAAGAAAGAAGAGAGAGTGGATTGGAAGAGTGGGTTGAGAGAATGAATTTAACATTTCTCTTTTATTTTTATCAACCATCCTCCCGATCTCGAGACCACCCCCATATCTTTTCTTTTGCGAACCGAGACGGCGAGACCCAATCGACCGTATGAACCTTTTTCTTCTCGACCCCAAGAGACCTCACGGGCAACCCATTATTTTCTTTTAACAATTCTTTTCTAAAAGCACTCCAAAAAAATGATCATTTTATATAATTTCTTATTACACTCTATATTATTCCAAAATTACCTAAAATGAACTAATTTATCTAAAAATCATCGAATGTTATCTACTGATTACTCTTTTCTTTTTACTTGAAATCAGTCTTCAATATGTGAAAAATTGATAAACCATTATCAACATAAGTCTGATTTAACATAAAATTAATATTCCTACTTCACTATTGATTTTTCATTGTATATATAATTGAAGGAGACCAATTTTTTTTTTTTTTGGAGTGAAGGAAGCTCTGGAAATCGGAGAAAATTTCTTGAATATTCTTTAGCTGTTCAAAAGTGAACACCAATTTGGAGAAAATTGGTTTTTTTTTTTTGTACAATAGCAAGGTCATTAGACCAAAACAACCTCTTAGCTAAACGATAAAAGTTAAATGAAAATACTAAAATAACAATTAAAGGACTAAACAAATAGTAACAAAATGTTAAATGAAAAATATTGTTGCATCAATAATACAAACCAAACTCCATATATATATATATATATATATATATGTATATGAAAATTTTGTCATCAATGCACACTGATAAATAAATATGTATCAGTGTCTTACATATGGACAATTAGATTCAATTGCTTTGGTCAAAGTCTGCATACACTTGTCAGTGCTTATCTATAATCTATGACTCACATACAACACACTAATGTATTTCTCCTCGGTGCGCACCGAGGAGAAAATGACTGCTATATATATGGGTATTTCTAGGTTTCCCAAATTCCTTCCCAAATGGTGTTGGCACGTGAGGTGTCAACATCATATCACTCGCTACATAATCTTCTGATTTATAAGATGTTGACACCCCACGTGCCAACATCATTTGGGCAAAAATTTAGGAAGCCTAGTATTATTGTATATATATATATATATATATATATATATATGGAAATTTTCTCTTTAGTGCGCACTGATAAATATTTATCAGTGCTTGTATGTGGTCAATTAGATTCAATTGCATTGATCCGGTTTGATTTTATATCAGTGTACGCCGAGGAAAAAACGATATATATATATATATATATATATATATATATATATATATAAAGTGGTTTGCCGATACAAGACCTCATAATTAAATCCGTTGATTTATAATGAAGTAAAAAATACAACTTAATTTATTGTTAAACCCATTTTGATGAATTCAAGTTTTCAACTTTAATTTGTATTTATATCATTATTAATTAGTAGCATATATAGTTAAAAGAAAACCCATTCAATGTATAATTGTTGACCAAACGTAATAATAGTTTATTTTTATTTCACCTACCGGTAGTGCCATTTCAAAAAAAAAAAATTGATTAATTCTTTTTGACTTTTTGGTTGACTAATTCAATGCAATTGTTCTTATATATCAAACAACCCTTCCCTTTAAACAATCAAATTACATTTCAGGCTTTTCGGCAAACAAAATTTTCTCTTCCATTCACTCGATCGAGTTGAGACTTGAGGGTGCGTTTAGTACGGGGACGGAACAAGATGGGATTAGACTGAACTGGACAGGATAGGACAAGACAGTTGTTTCATGACGTGTTTGGAATATATGAGACTGTGGATTGTACTGTTATACGTTTGGTATGTCTGGGACAGGACATAACAAGAGATTCAAATGACCAGAGTGCCCTCCTTGTTTTGTCTAATATTAAACAATTTTTATATATCGTATTTAACAATATTAAATAAATATTGTAATTGAAATATATTATAATATTTAACAAAAACAAAAGGGTTCAAATGACCTATTGTTTTCAATTACAATATTATTATATTTTACACAAATAGTAATATTGTAATTGAAATATATTATAATTATTTAATAATATTATATAATAATATGATATATTATATCATTATATATAATAATATATAAGATATATATATTATATTAAATATTTGTACATAGGAAAAATATAATATTATATATATTAATAATAAATATTGTCTATTATATATATATATATGTATCCTATATATATATATATAATAATATAATATATATGATATATATTATTAAAAAATATATAAAATATATATATAATATATGAAATATATTATTATATATAATAATATTTAAAAATATATATTATAATTACATATATAATATTATATATATATATATTATAAAATTATATATAATAATATATAATATATTAAATATATTATTATATATATATATATTTAATAATATATATAAATTATAATTACATATATAATATTATATATATTATAAAATTATATATAATAATATATAATATATTAAATATATTATTATTATATATAAATACATATATAATAATATATACATATTATATATATAATAATATATATAGGATATATCATATATAATGTATTTTATATATATATATATCATATATAATGAATTATATATATATATATTAATATATAACATAATATATATATATATATATATGATATATATCCTATATATATATATATTATATAATATATATATGATATAGTATATATTATTAAATATTATTATATATATAATAATATATTTAATATGTTATATATAATTTTATAATATATATTATATTATATTACATATGTAATTATAATTTTTATATATTATTAAATATTAATATATATATTAATATATTTAATATATGATATATTATTATATATAATTTTATAATATATATATATATATTATATGTAATTATAATATATATTAATAATATATATAATATAATATATTGGATATGTTTGTAATTATTTGAACATTTAAATGGTAAATTGGTCTTTTTGACACTTGTCCCATGCCATGGGACAAGTTGTCCAAGGGTCTTGGGTGGGACAATTTTTTGTGATTTTTGTCCCACCTTGTCCCGTCCTGTCCCATGCTAAGGTCGGGCCAAACGTGGGACAAGAACAAGTTGTCTCACCTTGTCCCATCCCGTCCCGCGTACCAAACGCACCCTGAGAGATGGATTCAAGTAGTACTAATGAATTGGCGCATGATTTCCCACCCTTCTTCAAAGTGTACAAAGATGGTCGTGTAGAGGTAAGGGATGGTTCTAACCGCTTATGCAGATCATGATCAAAGCACCGGGGGTCACATCCAAAGGTGTGGTAGTCTCGCTAGAAACAGGCTTTAAGGCCCGTATTTTCATCCCGAAGATCGATGGCCCTGATCGAAAGCTACCGGTTTTCGTGCACTACCAGGTGGAGGTTTTTGAGTTGGATCAACCTTAGACATTAGAGCTATGGTTATGTTAACTTCATTGGTGTCCAAATCCAACATCATTGCCATTTCCATTGAATATAGATTATACCCTGAGCACCCTCTACCAATAGCATATGAAGATTCATGGGCCGGGCTAGAATAGGTTGCTACCCACTCTAACGGGCTAGGGCCTGACCTGTGGCTTAACGATCATGCGGATTTTGGGAGGGGTTTTTTTAGGTGGTGAGAGTGTTGGAGCCAATGTTGCCCATATCTTGGCGGTTCGAGCTGGCACTAGTATCGGATTTGCAGGCTTGAAAATTGAGGGTTCGGTTATGGTGCATCCAATTTTTAGGCTAGTAAGGAGCTTGATAAAATCATGACTAGCGATAATGACATCTCTTAAAAATTGTATCTACACCCCTTTCGTAATTGCACTCATCAATTTTTTTTTAAAAGAATCTCTAATTTATAAATAAATCCCATTTAATACCAAAAATACTCTTTATTTAATTATAATGTATTGTATTTTTACAAGTATACACCATTTATAACTATTATTATGTTATTTAATCAACTTTATTATCATTTTCAATTTTGTTATTATCTTTAATTCTCTTACCATTCTTTCTCTTCCCCACTTCTTTTCTCTTTTCTGTTTTTTCAAAATCAAACTCCATTTTCGTTATTTAATTTTCGTTAAAAATCCATTTAAAGATTTTTTTTATTGGAGAACTGCTTTTTGTTTGAGAGAGTTATAAGGATGTAAGATTTGTGTAATGTTCTTATTGATGTGGAACTAGATATATGTTAAATGATATTTAAAAAAAAACAGGTGTTCCATGAAATTGAAGAGCCATCTAATATATATTTATAAGAAAGAATATCTAATATTGATAAATAAATAAAAGTCTAAAGTGTGTTTGAAAGAAATACAAAACATAGTAATATAGTAAATTTAAAAGTCTATTTATATACATAATGATTTTGTTCTTTGAATAAAAAATAATTTAAAACTTACTTTTTCACAACCACATTTATTTCATGATTTTGATTCATTTTTCAAACATAGCAATAAATTTGTATTTCCTTAAAATGAGATTGAAAATATATTTAAAAGAGAATCTAGGGCTTATTAAAACGGAAAGAGTTTTTATGATATATATTAATATCAAATCATTAATAGGAAAAAAATTTACAAAAGATTTAAATATGTTAATAGCCAAAATTGGCTAAGGACCAAAGGAAAATTTTCCACCTCCCAGACCTGGTTCCATACCCGAGAGTTTCCACCAGGAGACCTCTCTATCCAGAGCAGAACTACGGTACCACCCCAGGAACAAGGACGGGCTCCGGAAACATCCGGGATAGAGCCCGGAACGATCAGATCTAGCTCGCATCACCAAAACTAGAAGCTTTCCGAAGTCGAGGTCACCACGCAAATGCTCCAGAGACTCGCCTGTACCTCGATTGACACAGAAGAATGTCCCTAGAAGGCCGCGCCTAGCTTCAAAAGGTCATTCGAAGCCACACCTAGCTTCAAACGGTCAGTCGAAGCCACACCTAGCTTCGAAAGGTCAGAGGAAGCCACACCTAGCTTCGAAAGGTCAGAGGAAGCCACACCTAGCTTCGAAAAGATCAGGGGAAGCCACACCTAGCTTCGAAAAGGTCAAGGGAAGCCAGATCTGGCTCCAAGCTGGATGAAACTTCTCAGATATCAAGGTTAGAACACTAATCAACCTCACTGGTTGATGCACCACACCATGCCATATTCAACGACCTCTATAAAGGATCATGCTGAAAGGATACGAGGGATACACTGAATCATATCTAGAAACGTTACCTATATACAGAACAAGTAATAGAATCCAAAGAGGAAACAAACTGATCTCCACCACGATACTCTCAATTCGGTTGTTAACTCAAAGTCAATGACATTAAAACGAGAAATCCCGCCCGATAAGGAGAGGAGAGACTGAGAAAATCAATGGGAGAATCAGTTTGTTTGACCTACAAAACTATGTATAAATAGAAAGAAAGAAAATGAAAAAAAAAGGACTACTATTCGACAGGCATACGACAAATACTCAATCATACCCTAGAGAGAGTTAAGAGCAAAAATGCTGTATTTGTATACCATGCACGTTTAATAAAAATATTCTTGCTTTCTTTTGGATGAATGGTATCATCATTCCTTGTCATTTTATAAATCATTGCTACACATACAATAAATCTTGGCCACCACTTACGTGGTAGTGGTCTCGAGGGCGTTAACTGAGATTCTCATCCTGAACAAAATTTCTGTTAACACTTTCTGGCGCCGTCTGTGGGGACGACCCTACACCCAATTAACCAATTATTTGCACTTACATTTTCGTTGTTTTATAGGAACTATGAGGCTCCGCTCCTCCCAAGGCCAACATAGAGTCCCGGAGCAACCTCCGGCGAGGCTAACACGAAAAGCCCTAAGAAAGGGGAGAAAGTCTGGGTATAGTAGTCAAGCTCCGATCCAGACAACCAATACGCGGGCTACTGGCCACCCTATAGTGAGCCAGGCAGCGCTCGACCAACAAGCGGTGGCCTTCGTAGAATCCATCCGCGTCCGCCTCCTCGCTGAAGGCATCACGATCCAGCCAACCAACCTGAATGATCAGGGAGAGCCGAGCAGGCTCGGAGCTAGGCCACCTGCTTTCGATCGCCTAAGACCTCTTCTTCCAGAGCCGGCTCGAGACAGATCAGGGCCCCAACGTTCGATCCGGGATAGGCTGGGACCCATGCCCCCAGCTCCGAAAAGACTTTCACAATATTAACCCAGGCTAGTTAAATCTGCCGCGGATGCTTTTACCCGGAAGCCGCGAGGGCTATCTCATCCAACTACATCTAGGAGAAATACACGGGCCCTAGAGGAGGAAAGTAGACAAACTCCCTGAGTGGATCATGTCCAGGAGGTGGACCGGATAGAAATTTCCAGTTCATCAGAAAGATTCGACAGTTAGGAATCTGAGGTTAACTCGAAGAGACCTGGGAACAAGCGACTGAGGGATCAGCTGGAAAAGCTACAAAAAGAGGTCCAGCAGATAAGGAAGGGAAAGAATAAGGAGGACAAAAAGAATCCCCTGAGCGAGATGAACGCTCCCTTCACTAGGAGGATCCGAGAAGCAGAGCTCCCCCTAAAATTCAAAATGCCAGCAGATAAGTTCTCTGGAACGGAAGATCCTCTAAGCCACCTAGAGAGCTTCGTTCAACAGATGGAAGTCCAGAACACTACCAGAGCAGCTATGTGCAGAATGTTTCCAACGACCTTGACTGACTACGCAAAAATCTTATTCAGGAAACTGCCCGTTGGTAGCGTGGATTCTTTCACGAAATTATCAACAGATTTTTGCTCACAATTCCAAGGAGTCAAACCTCGCCCGAAAGATCCCATACACCTCTAATATGTGATCCAGGAACGGAGTGAAACTCTTCGATCGTACGTGGAACGATTTCACAAGGAGGTCATACAAATGGGAGTTTTTACTGAAAAAGAAACCCTCGCCAACTTCAGGCGAAACCTATGGGCAGGAAAGCTTTTCCATTCCTTCGCCAAGAGATCTCCCGAGACTTCCCAGGAGGCCTACGACCGGGCTCTTGAGCAGGTCGAGATCGACGAACAACTCAAGGTCAAGATGGAACACGACGACATGAGAACGGCAAAGCGTCTGAAGAAAGAAGCCCCCAAATTTGAGCCAGTGCAGAAAACTCAGAATAAACCTCCCAACAGGTCGACCTATCGCCTCCCTGCTCCTCTGCATAGGCCAGAAAGATATCCAGCAAAACGAACCCCTCCCCGGGCTTCGCCGCCTCCCTGGACCGTGGCTCCAGTAATGCAAGGGGAAAAAGGGTATGACTACTACACCCCTTTGAATGCTTCCAGTGAAACAGTCTACCTTGCCATACGAGATAAAGGGTTGCTCCAAAAGCCCGCTCCCATGAAAGCTCCAGCTGACAGGAGAAACCGGTACAAGTACTGTGACTTCCACGAAGACGTGGGCTACAACACCTCAGAGTGCTATAATTTGTGCAACCAGATTGAGGCCCTGATAAGGGGAGGATGCCTGATTGAGTTCTTACAACAGGTCAGAGATAATATCAGGACTGGAAGGGAGGTACAAGCTGAAATCCTTGAGGACGCAGAAAAGAAGAAAGGGGAGCATGCTGACTTAATGCAAAAGATCCAAGTGATACACACTATTAGCGGAGGTCCTACACTGGCTGGAGTTTCCAATAATTCCAGGAAAAACCACGCAAGAAAGGTTCCCCGCATCGGAGAAAGTCGAGGGATCTTCGAAGTCAGCCAGAGCCCGACAGAGCCCTCCCAATCAGCACAGATCGTATTCACTGAAGCGGATATCTTCAACACTGTTCAACCTCATGATGATCCTATGGTAATCACGATACAGATCGCCAACTGTCTGGTCCATCGCGTGCTCGTGGATACAGGTAGCAGTGTAGATATCCTCTTCAAGGATACCCTAGAAAAATTGAACCTGAAGCAACGTTGTTACAACAGCTGTACCACTTCGCTTTACGGTTTCACTGGGGACTCGATTATACCAGTGGGGTTAATGATCCTCTCAGTAATCATCGAGATCACCCCGCTCCAACAGAATGTTATGACCGACTTTGTTGTAGTGGACACCCTATCGGCCAACAACACCATCCTAGGGAGACCTTTCCTGTCCTCCTTGAAGGGAGTCTTGTCCATATACTACAACGTCTTGAAATTCCTGGTTGGAACCAAATTAGCAGAGGTACGCGGAGACCAGCAGGCAGCCAGGAAATGCTACACAGTATCTGCCAATCCTACAGCCCTAGCGAAACATTGTGTACAGGTGACATTAGTCCAGGAAGACATGGATACATCCCGGATAATCTAGGAGGAGAAGGAGCCCACGGAACATCCTAGGCATCTGGAGAGTGAACCTATTATGCCCTACGAGGAAGAACGGAGTAAGGAATGGGCCAGCGGGAAACCCGTAGATAAACTAGAAGAGATACCTATCAGGAATGACGATCCCTCCAAGGTCGTCAAGGTCGGAGCCACCCTTGATCTAGAAGTAAAAAGAGGACTGATTGACCTTCTCAGGGAATTCAGCGACATCTTCGCCTGGAACCATGATGAAATGCCTAGAATCCCAGCATCGTTGGCCACCCACCGACTAGCAGTAGATCCAACAGTCAAGCCCGTCAAGCAGAAGAGGCGTCACTTCAACGCTGATAGGAACGCGGCTGGTGCAGGAAGAGGTTGATAAATTGATCAAAGCAGGGTTCGTCAGAGAAGTACGTTACCCCGAATGGATCGCCAACGTGGTCATGGTCACGAAGGCGAATGGGAAATGGCGTATGTGTGTCGATTACACCGACCTCAACCGGGCTTGTCCGAAAGACATTTTTCCTTTACCAAAGATCGACCAGCTGGTTGACTCCACATCCGAAAATAAACTTTTGAGTTTTATGGACGCATTCTCAAGATACAACCAAATTAAAATGCACCCGGCTGACCAAGATAAGACCAGTTTCATTACTGGGCAGGGCTTATACTGCTACAAGGTGATGCCGTTTGGTTTGAAGAATACTGGGGCCACATACCAGCGGCTGGTTAACAAACTGTTCAAGCCCGAGATAGAAAGGATGATAGAAGTGTATATCGACGACATGATCACGAAATCCCCAACCACAAAGAGACATCAGGAAGACCTTCACAAAACCTTCCTCATACTGAGGGAAAACCAGATGCGTTTGAACCCCTCCAAATGTGCCTTTGGGGTAATGGTAGGGAAGTTTCTGGGTTTCATGGTTCATGAGAGAGGTATAGAAGCCAACCCAGAAAAAATCAAAGCTATCTTGGACCTGGAATCCCCGACCTCGCTCAAGCAAGTACAGATTCTGACTGGACGGGTGGCGGCACTGAATAGGTTTATCTCTCGCTCCACCGATAAATGTCTCCCTTTCTTCAAGGCCATCAAACAAGGGAAGAACATGAAATGGAGTCAGGAGAGCGAATAGGCGTTTCAAGCTTTGAAAGAGTACCTAACAAGCCCCCCATTGTTAGTCAAGCCGGTTCTCGGAGATGAGTTACAGATCTACCTGGCCGTATCAGAAACTGCAGTAAGCGGGGCTTTGGCCAAGGATTGTAGCGACGGTTTTCAAAGACCCATATACTATGTGAGTCATGCTTTGACCAAATCAGAAAGGAATTACATTCTCCTGGAAAAGCTCGCTTATGCTCTGGTGATCTCAGCGAGGAAACTCCGTTCTTATTTTCAAGCTCACACAATAGCAGTGGTGACAGACCAACCCCTCCACCAATTCTTGCAAAGACCAGACATGTCAGGAAGGCTAGTCTTATGGGCACTAGAGCTCACTCAGTTCGACCTAAAGTATAAGCCCTAGACTACGATTAAGGTACAGGCTTTGGCCGACTTCATGGCAGAATTCTCAGCGATCCCAGATCCAGATGATCCCTCAGTATCAAACGAGATCCCTGAGAAGATATCCGAGGTCAAAAATTAGTCGGAAGGATGCAAGCCATGGATACTCTTTTCAGATAGAGCATCCGGGCAAGCCGGGGGAGGAGCTGGCATAGTTTTAATAGATCCGGAGGGGACCGAATTCTGTCACTGTTTCAGATTCGAGTTTAAAGCTACCAACAACGAAGCGGAATATGAAACCCTCCTAGCCGAGATGAAGGTAGCCATTGAACTAAAGGCCGACTACCTGCAGATCAAGAGTGATTCATTGCTTGTTGTAAACCAGGTGACTGGGTTTTACCAGGCAAAGGACGATAATATGGCTGCCTACCTAAATCTAGCTCGGCTGCTAAAAAGCAAATTTAAGGGACTCAAGATCGATCAGGTGCCTCAACACCAAAACCATCTCGCAGATGTTCTGGCTAAAATAGCCACGAACGGAGGCCAGTCCCTACCAAGGGGAATTCCCCTCCAAGTAATCACCCAGCCAAGCATAGCCATAAATGGAGAAATTTGTTCCCTGGATCGCCTGCCTTGCTGGATGGACCCAATTGTCGCCTACCTCCTTGTAGGAGAGCTTCCCGAAGAGCCCGACCAAGCCCGAAGAATTAAGAGACTCTCAGTTCGATACTGTATGGTGGACGGATACCTCTACAGGAGGGGCAGATCCCTCCCCTTACTTAGGTGCTTGCATCCCGTGTTGGTGTTTTTTGCCCTAGAGCTTGTAATATGTAAATATAATTTGAACATAAATAAAAGAAGTAGTATATTCATTCATTTTGTGTCATACTTTATATAACATGTGCACTTAACATCCAAAATTGCCGGATGTAATTTTGAACTGAGTATATGAGTGTCATATATAGATGGATTCAGTTTGAAACGAGCAATCTAAAGAGTCCGTAGATAGCAAATAAAGCTGGGTACTTTATTTGTGGTTAATCTACAGATGCGGTCCATTTCGTAGTGTACGGTGATCCTATCCTGGATCATTCATATGTAGATATGAGAATGGAGGCACCTTGTAAGATGTGATCATACAGGACTGGGCCATGATTTATATGAATCTCTCACTAAGATCCGTTTAACGATGAGATTCATATATATCAACTAATGATGGCTATATGTGGGTGATCTTAATCCTGAGTGTCTTATCGACTCCTTCAGGTTAGATCGTGGTCTTTGATATACCATGGGTGAGGTCGGAGTTGCATTCCCGATCAATATACTCCGTATGTTGGGATCGCGGTTTGGCTTGTGGCTGGGAAGGTTTGTACACAATAGTGGAATCCACTCCTTCTTGTGAGAAGTAGATGGTAATTCCCTTAAGGGTTGATTCGGGGCTTGAACAATATGAGCGCTCTCCTAATTCCGTAAGGAATGTAGGATTTATTGTTCATTAGAGAATCAATAGTACTTAATGGAAAGATATGATTAGAGGGGTATAACGGACATTATGACCCAGCTCTAATTATGAACTACTTGTGGAGGATTATACTATATGTAATAGCTATATCGATGGACACCGAGAGTTATTAGTTTGTGTAAAAATGTCTACAGTTGAGAGAGTGCAGCTTCGGGTTTTTAGTGGAATAACACCGAAGTTAATAATCATGAAATATTAATTAAAGAGTTTAATTAATAATTTCTAAGGATTATTGGAGCTCAAAATACTGTGGGTCCATTAGGTTCCCTTGCTAGCCCGATCGATTTAGGTAACAAGGGTCACGGGAATTAATTGAATAATGAGATTATTTAATTAATGAATAATGATGATTAAATAAATTAAATAATAAGATTATTTAATTATGTTGTTAATCACTAAATGGAGGGTCTTAGTTGATATTTGATTTTGAATAAAATAAGATAATATTATTATTTTATTTTATTAGAATTAAATATTTGAAATTTGAATTTAAAATGTTTGAATTCAAAAATAAATATTTAATTAATTTTAAAAAAAAGATATGAGATATCTTTGAGTTTTTAAAAGTCAAATAGATTTTGGTTTGTTTTTAATATATATGAGATATATTTTTTTTTAAAATTTAAACCGAATGTCGGTTTGTTTGTTTTTAAGATATATGAGATATATATTCAAATGAAAACAAAAGAGAACAAAATAAAACAAATTAGAAAAGTAATGAGATTACTTTGAAAAAGAGAAAGTGAAAAACATACAAAGCAAATAAAAGTGTGATCGTCACACAGCAGACAACAAAAGCAAAAAGCAAAACAAAAAGAAAGAAAAAAAATAATAGGGTGTGGTGAGACCACAAGTGCTATTTTTCTAGGTTTTGTTTTTGTGTGTGTGTTCTTCTCTTCTTCCTCCATACAGGTCCTGAATATCGTGACGCGCCCACACGCTGTTACCAGTTCCGGGAGATAGCGAGGAAGATCACGTGGTTCAAATCAGGAGCAGTTCGTATCAAAGTGAAGGAGCCTCCTACGTAGGTATGAAAATGTTTCATCACTTTATTATTGCATTTGATTATTAGTGTACAAATGGGTTAGTTTAATGATTGCATAAAATTTTTTAAAACCTTCCGCTGCGCAATCTGTAACCCTTGGGTCCAACATCCCGATGATGCTAAGTGGGCATTGAGAGAGGTCCACTCTGGGGACTGTGGGAACCACATAGGTGGGGAAGCTTTAGCCTATCAGGTGCTTCGTATGAGGTACTATTGGCCGACCATCCATCAAGATGCAAAGAGTTTTGTGCAATCTTGCGAACCTTGTCAAAGAACTTCAAACTTCAACCACCAGCCACCCGAGCGACTGTCGTCCCTCAGGTCACCTTACCCCTTTGCCATGTGGGGAATCGACCTAATTGGGCCACTTCCTACCGCTCCAGGACAGATGAAACATGCTATAGTGGCTATCAACTACTTCACAAGATGGGTCGAGGCATGACCTCTTTCTCGAATATCAGAAAAGAATACAACCAAGTTCATCAAGACTAACGTGGTATGCAGATTCGGGACCCCTCTCATCATAATAGCCGACCTAGGAAAGCAATTCGACAACGCCCGATTCAAAGACTTCTGCTAGGGATTGGGGATCGACCTCAGGCTCGCTTCAGTGGCTCATCCCCAGACTAACGGGCTGGTAGAATCCACCAACAAGACTATCAAGAAACTTCTGAAAAAGAAGCTTCAGCAGAAGAAAGGTAAATGGGCCGAAGAGCTACCAGAAGTCCTCTGGGCATACCGGACTACAAAAAGAACAGCTACTGGGGAGACACCTTACTCCCTGGCTTTCAGGGTTGAAGCAGTCCTCCCCATCAAGCATAAATTAACCTCGTTCAGGGTACAATACTTTGAGCCCGAAAGTAACGAAGTCAAGTTCCGGGCTAATCTAGACCTCTTAGAAGAAAAACAAGACCGGGCAGCAGAGAAAGTAGCGATCTACCGGAGCAAGATTGCTAGATACTTCAACCAAAAGGTTAGAGCCCGGAATTTCAAGGAAGGGGATCTGGTACTTAGGAAAGTGACCCTGAACACTCGGAAAAGGTCGGATTGAGTCTTAAGTCCAAATTGGGAAGTGCCATATTTGATAAAGCTAGTTGTTCGCAATGGAGCTTATAAACTCGAAGACATGGACGGACGATCCATCGACCACACTTGGAATGCAGATCATTTGAGGAAATTCTACCATTGAAGGAAGTTCTCTAGTAGACTACCCCCACTTAGTTTTCATTACCGAACCTAATAAAGATGTACTACATCTCAATCATCAATAAAGTCATTTTCCTTTTCTCCTCCATCTTTGTCTCCAACTATGTTCAACATTAGTGATTACACCCATGTATGAGAAACTCAACATAAACGTTTCGAGACCAGGAAATAGCTGAATAGCCATCCTGATGCCTTGGTCGGGTTACCACCCCCAAGAAGGATCTGAGTGTAAGAGCATAGTTGCCCTCCAGATCTCGAGACCAGGAAATAGCTCGATAGCCCCCCTGATGCCTTGGTCGGGCTACCACCCCCAAGAAGGATCTGAGTGTAAGAGCATAGTTGCCCTCCAGATCTCGAGACCAGAAAATAGCTCGATAGCCCTCCTGATGCCTTGGTCGAGCTACCACCCCCAAGAAGGATCTAAGTGTAAGAGCATAGTTGCCCTTCAGATCTCGAGACCAGGAAATAGCTCGATAGCCCTTCTGATGCCTTGGTCGGGCTACCACCCCCAAGAAGGATCTGCGTGTAAGAGCATAGTTGCCCTCCAGATCTCGAGACCAAGAAATAGCTCGATAGCCCTCCTGATGCCTTGGTCAGGCTACCACCCCCAAGAAGGATCTGAGTGTAAAAGCATAGTTGCCCTCCAGATCTCAAAGACTAGGAAATAGCTAAGTAGCCCTCCTGATGTCTTGGTTGGGTTATCACCCCATATATATATATATATATATATAATGTTTGCTTTCGTGTGCAGGATCAAAATCATCATAATTACCTACACGAATCTTAATTGTTGCTACAGATTCTACTCTGGATCCTATTCAAGACCAGAAATAAAATAAAAGTTCTCAAAAGCGATTCGATTTCTCATTAAAGAAAAGGGGAGCCTATCCCCCGATAAGGCTACATCCACCAAATGGGGAGCCCAACCCCCGAACTTGGGCTACAAAAAAAGAGAGAAAAAAAGCTAATAAGGGAAAAACGGGGTGCCCACCCCCTTCTCCGGGCAATCAAAGACAAGTCATGATGAACTGCTTCAAGCTTTGAGACTCTCTTGGCTCTCTTCGGCTGGCCCTCCTCCTTCTTGCTGATCCTTGCCATCAACCCCATTTACAGGTAGCTGTCCATCTTGGTTATCCTCGCCGACCGCTCCTCCATTTAGAGGCTCCATCGGATGATCAGCTGGATCTTCCTCCAAAACCTCATTAATTACGTCCATAACCTCAGGTGGGATAGCCACGTCAAGAAGGGCAGCCATGGACCCCGTTGGGACTCTCTTGGCTCCTCTCCGCTGGCCCTTCTCCTTCTTATTGATCCTCGCCATCAACCCCCTCTACAGGTAGCTGTCCATCTTGGTTATCCTCGCTGACTGCTCCTCCATTTAGAGGCTCCATCAGATGATCAGCTGGATCTTCCTCCAAAACCTCATTAATTACGTCCATAACCTCAGGTGGGATAACTGCGTCAAGAAGGGCAGCCATGGACCCCGTCTGGCTCCTGTCGACCTCCATCTCTATCAAAAGGGGATCCTCAGATGGGCTATTAACCTCTTCACCAGCTCCCGATTGGTTCTCCTCGAATCGAGAGGATATCACTTTACTGGAAGACTCCTCAGGACCTGAGGTGGTAAAGGTAGGAAGAGGGAATGAAGGATCTGTCTGAGCGGGCTGCTTCCCAGCTCCTGCTTGGCTCGAAGGGACCACCTTGACGCCTTCAGGGCAAGATAACTCGGTAGCCTTGAGCATTATTTCCTGTCTATCCCAGCCAGCAATAGATAATAAATCAAAGGGAGGAGGAAGAGCTTCCACGGCCTGAAAGGAAGCATAGAAATACCCGTCCCTGAAGGAGGTCTCCGCATCAGCTTGCAGCTTGGTCACTTGAGTAATCAGAGACTGGTTCTCGAGGTCCAACTTCTTAGCCTCAGATCTCCAGGAATCTCGCTGCCTAGCCCGCCAGAGAGATTGAAGACGCTCCTGATCATAAGATTGCTTCATCCTCTCATGATCGCAGCGAAGCTCAGCCATCTCGACCTCGATTTTTCCCTGGCTGGAAGTCACCTCTTCCACTAAAGACCGAGCCTGCTTGAGCAGTTCCCTAGCTTTCTCGGCTTTAGCTTCGGCTTTTGCAGCCCGATCACGGAGGAGGGCTACCTGCTGGCCCATCGCGACATTAAGCTTGAAGGCCTACAAAATACAGAACCCGAGTTAGAAACTGAACGAATTAACAAGAGTAGCATGAAGGAAATACAATTACCTAAGCTAAAACAGCAGACCCCTTGGTTATAAGGACGTCCACATGCATGGAAGCCATCTTGGAGATTCCGCCACCCGGACATGATGCTATAAATTGCTCCAAGACCTCATCCCGCCCTGTCGACCTCGACTGAGGCCGGGAGTGGCTGGAAGGAACCTTCGCGACACCTTTCCCAGAAGCCACACCTTTCCCAGAAACCTCTGAAGCTTTAGTCATTGGAAGCGCAGCGAAATCAGGTGTTTGAGTCGAAGGGGTAGCAACTTTACAGCCACGGCCGAAGGGACAGAAGCAGCTAGGGCCAACCACCTGGGGAGCTTTACCCAAAGCTCGGAAAGCCCACGAGGCAAGAGTGGCCATCTTAGATCCAGCCGGAGAGATAGACGAATCCAGAGCAGGTTCGATCCCAGAGGAGGGAAGAGAAACTCCACCTTGAGGAGAGCGTGAGATGTGACGGGTGGCCGATTCCACGAAAAAAACTGTGAATAAGCAGATTAAAAAAGAAAATGTTAGAACCAAGCTGAGTAATAAGGCGAAGCAGCTCAATGACACTTATGAGGAATAGTGTCTGAAATCCGCAAATATTTGTTCACCCTACGAGGATCAAAAGCTTCAGCAGTAGGGAACTTCAGATTCAAATAATTCTGGGCTAGAATAGCCTTTAAAATGGCTTCGGACTCAGAAGGCAGGGAGTCCCGGTCCTATGAGGGCTTGTCACTGAAAGCCATGAGAACCTCTAATTCATGCCCTCCGATGAAAATCGAGCTCCCCCAGTCATCCTCCGCCAGGATCCATTCTTCTTTCCACGCGGGGTCCTTCTTCGAGGCACCAGGAACGATGAAGTTGAGCTTGTTCTTGGCCTTAGCATAGAACTGGCCTCGAGGAGCCCCAGACAGGCTCCCAATCTGGAAGAGATAGGCTAGCTCCTCTGCACCCGGCTCCCTCGTCACCTTACTCATCTGGCATTGTTCCCTCCATAATACAAGGAAACCAATCAGATGCCTCCAGAAGCTAGGCGTCAATTGGAGGGGAGTGAGCTGGATGGCGTTGAGAGCCCGCCAAAGAGTCGGATGGAAGGGAAGCCTGACCCCGTTCTCAAGAGCGGCCACACGAATCGGAAGCACGCCTTTAGGGGGGTTGAAGAACTCGTAATTTTTGGGAGGCACCGAGATGGATACGCTGTCGGGGATGCCAAACTTTGACCTCAAGCGATCAATCGACACCGGGTCAACAGTGGAATCTGGGACAACCCAAAAATCGTAAGGAGGGAGCCTCTCCACAAGGAGACCAGGAGCCGAGACCCTACGCTCCCCCGCGGCGCCACCGTTCGCTTATTTGTCGGAATCATCGTCGACGATATCCAAAGGGTGGTCGGGATGGTTGGAGAACCCAGTCCCGATGGACACATTCCTACTTGACCGCCGACATTGCGAGGTGGGCGGAGAATCGTCGCCGTAAGAACTCCTCCTAGCCCGCTTCCCCAGAGTAAAACTGACGACCTCCTCACCGTCGATTATGGAATCAGCTGAGTGGCAACTTTTTTTCGACATTGTAGAAGCCAAAAAGGACGAAGAATGAAGAATGAAGAAAGAAGCAAGCTTGGAGGAAAAGCTATGGAAATATTACTCAGCAAATATTTTTTAGCTCGAAGAGATGTGAGGAAGATGAGGAGGAAAATATACATATATATAGGCAGGAGGGCAACAACACGAGCTATCGAGATACTCGTTTGGTAACGGTAAAAAATCGACTACAGTAACGTAACCGGATTAAACTCAAAAGCGGGCTAATCATCTCACGCTACATCACTTACGCAGTTAAGAGGAAGATCTCCCCAAGATTCTGGTAACGGTAAAAAATCTCGGGGACTGCCGTAACGCAATCAGATTAATTCGAAGATAAATTAGTCGGTTCGCATCACGTCACTCAAGTGAAGAAATTTCCCCAATACTTCGGTAACGCCAAAAAGAGGAAGATTTCCTAAATAAAGTAAAAATCTGACCTCAACCCCGAGCTCGACGTCTGGTGTTCAAGTCAGAGGGGACTTCTGTTAATTGCCAAAATTGGCTAAGGACCAAAGGAAAATTTTCCACCTCTCAGACCTGGTTCCATACCCGAGAGTTTCCACCAGGAGACCCTCTCTATCTAGAGCCGAACTACGGTACCACCCCAGGAACAATGACGGGCTCCCGAAACATCTGGGATAGAGCCCGGAACGATCAGATCTAGCCCACATCACCAAAACTAGAAGCTCCCCGAAGTCGAGGTCACATCGCAAATGCTCCAGAGACTCGCCTGTACCTCGATTGACACAGAAGAATGTCCCTAGAAGGCCGCGCCTAGCTTCAAAAGGTCAGTCGAAGCCACACCTAGCTTCAAAAGGCCAGTCGAAGCCACACTTAGCTTCGAAAGGTCAGAGGAAGCCACACCTAGCTTCGAAAGGTCAGAAGAAGCCACACCTAGCTTCACAATTATGCAGGCTGGCCCGTTGTTTTGCCCGCAAAAGCATGCTCAAGGTCATCAAGTGACGAAAATCTTGCCCTAAATTCTTGCCCATATAAATACCCAACATTCTTATTCCTTACATTACCTACCAGACCTTGGGGTAAAAAAGGAAATCACTTTTACATACCACACACACTCCTCCATCTTGCCATCTCCTTACACAACTTAACTTCCATTCTTCCACACCTTGAGAGCATCTTTGAAGAGAAGAAAGAAGAATACCTTTCTCACGTAAAGAAGGATTTAGAGCGGGAGCTTAAAGAAGAGTAGTCTCTTGCACATCACATGTGTTTCCTCTACATCTTTAATTTTTTTTCCTTTCATTATTGAGGTAATGTGTAACTAAACTCCATACTAGGGGATCGATGTGATACATGTATAGATATTGGGTGTTGCCATTAAACCTATTTTACAATATCTATTCAAGTATTATCTCATTCATTGTTCTTCATGGATTTTGATCTTGATTTGTGTTAAATTGAACATTACTTTTAATACGAGTTTATTGATTAATTAATTTGAGAAATTGAGGTTGGGTAAACATCATGCTTAATCTTAGTTTTAAAAGCTCTATTTGAATGAGAAAACATAACAAGGAGAACATGACTCTGAGTGAAGTTTGGTCCTTAAACTTTGCACTTAACGACATCTTCCGCTCTTGCCTATGCTACACATCATAATTGAGCATTGGTGGAAGATTAGGTGACTCAATTCTGCCATCATACATTTGCGGCACATAAGAGATAAGATTAAGTGCTCTTTTGGTTGAGCTTTCTACTGGCTCAAAAGGTCTACAAACGTCTATTTGAGTTTTTTAGAGTTGTTTGGTTTGACTTTTGAGATTGTCTATTTTAAATTGAGTAGAGTCTAGTAGAGTTTAAACCTCTACTAGACAAAAGCTCATGGGAAGGTACTTCTTCAAATAGACTTTTTTTTTTAAAAAGTCTACTAACCAAACAACTATAATTTTTTTTTAAAAAAACTCTATTTCTAATAGATCTATTATAAGTAGATCTTTTACCAAAAGAGATTTTTCAAAAGCTCAACCAAACAAGCTCTAAACCTAAAACTTGGATTATATGAGCATTAATGAGGTTGATTTGGCGACACCCACTATTTATACAATGGATCCATCGGTTCCCTAGTCTCACATCACACATACACACACCTTTCTAGCTTTAGTTTTTGGTAGTTGTGACTTGTCCTTAGTTCTTTTAAATTGCAATTAGTCAAACCAATTGTTTCAAACGAAAATGCGATTTTAATTTTTAAGCACTTAGATTAGTCTAACCCGAATTAGTATTTAATCATTAAAATTACTGATCCCTGAGGAACAACCTCGCTTTAACACTATACGAATCTATGATTTATGCTATTGCGAGGAGAGATATTAAGCATAAGGAAAATATCGATCAATTATATTTTTATTTCAAAATCTTGGATGATAGACATAATGAGGTTGGCTGAGTGGTTTGCCTCTCACACCTACATCATGAGGTTGTTGGTTCGAATCTATCCTCCAGCTCGAAATCCCGAATTATTGTAATTTATTTATATTTTAATTTTTTTTTTGGATGACTCTATTATGTTTGTATTTGTAATACAATTTTGCATTGTTTTTATGTTAATTATTGGTTTGTTAATTTTATTGGAAATACCGTATGAATTAATAATTTGATTTTGTTAATTTTAGGAATATTTTAACTTTTATATATTATGAATTGCTTCATATGAATTCGATCCATCGGATCGGATTTAAGTATTTTACAATCGGATCAGATCAGATTTCAATCTAAAATTGGATCAGATCGGATTATAATTTTTTCGATCCAATCGGATTTTGGATTATGGAAAATCCAATGGATCCGATATGTCGCACACCCCTAAAAGCAGTATACATAAGTTTGGTAATGTTATTGCAAAAGTGCTGAGATTAGTTACAATGACTATAATGGATATGATTTTAGAACACTAATTTTTTTCATTATTTATATAAATTAAATAAATATTTAATTATAAGGAATTTAGTATATGAAATATAGAATTAACCCTGCCCTAAAATTAATTATCAAAAATTTATATATTAATATATGAAAGAATTTTATTTGGGTCCTTAAGTTTTCGTAATGTATCATTTTTTATCAATTTATCCATTTGTATTTCGTCTGGTCCTTAATTATTCAAAAAATACATTAATTTGGTCCATGTTGTCAAAATTTTTACTCTCAAAGACTCAAAGCTAACAGGAGAGGTAAAATACAATTTTTTCCTCTATGTTTATTAATTGAGTTATAAGGGTCACTTTTCCCTTCAATCTTATAAAATAGATACTAGTGGTATTCAAATGCACAAACAATAAAAATTTAACTTTTGTACTCAAATTTAATTTTTTCTTAAAAAAAAACTTTAAATAATTTAACAAAAAATAAAACAAGGTGAAAAGAATAAATAACATAAAATTAAAAATAAAAATAAAAAGAAAAAGATTTGAGTGCTTCATTCGATTGAGGTGGATTTTTAGTTCATTGTCTTATCAATTGTATTTGTATTCTAACTGCGAAAACTTTATTACCAAGTGGGTAAACTTTTGATTCTCACCATTTTTGATTCTCTTTGAAACCGCTTTTGTTGTTGATGTCGTTCTTGTTATTATTGATTTTGTTGTTGTTCTTGGTTCTGTCTTTGCATTGCTGCTTCTCTTGCCTTTTAGCAGTAGAGACCCAAGTGCTTTCAACGTGGGTTAGTATTTTTGTCATACGATATAACTATTTATATATGATAGAGAGGTATTTAAACACACAAATAAAAAGAAAAAATAGGATAAACATTCTTGTAAGATTGCATTCTTGGTTATTCTCTGGTTTGCAACATCTCATACTAGAGCTGCAAATGGTTTGTTTTATAATATATATATATATATATATATATATATATATATTTTCCATTCGGACTACTTTTTTAAAAATATTTTATGACAACTCTATAGAAATTATAATATACTCAATAATTTTTTTTTTAAAAAACATCCCTATACTACTAACATCATTATATATATATATATATATATATATATATATATATATATATATACAAAGAGAAAGACTAACGAGATGCTGCAAACAAGAAATAACCAACAACACAATCTTAGAAGAGTGTTTATCCATTTTATTTTATTTTATATATTTGTGTGTTTCAATCCCTCTCTATCTTATATAAATAGTTATGTCGTATACACCAAGTTGGGATCCTTAATATATATATATATATATATATATTATAATTATCATAATGATATTTTTATATCGTATGAAATCTGATACAGGGATTCGAAATACAAATAGATAATCCTAAAAAGATAATATATATATAAATACAGAAAGATCCATCCTCATTTTCTCAATGGTCATCCTTATTATACCGACTTAAATTTCCGGATTAATTTAAAGTGTGCTCATATGCTCATGTGCTCTAATTTAAGGCTATACCAACTCATATTCTCTTTGATCCAATGATTAAAGTGTTGAAGTCAAAAAAATAAAAAATTTAAGTCAAAAATTTAAGTTAATATAACCGGACCCATTTTTAAATTTAGAATGCCGAATTTCGTTAAGAGCTGTAATATACCGTAATTTTTGTCGATGCAAACTCCAAACATAAGATTGTTTCAAAATTAGTGGACTAACTTTACATAATGGATGGGTCATGGGGTGGAGACAAAAATCTTTTTCAGGAAATAAAAGATTTAACGGGACAAAGTCAAAAAGTTACCAAAGTCGGTGGTAAATATATAATTTTTTAAAAAGATTTTTAAAGAGAGCTTCTCCTTACGCTTCACAAATTATTTTTTTACACTTTATTTTAATTTTTTTATTAATGACAATATTAACCTGAATTAAAATTACCAAAAAAAAAATGTGTTAACAGTTTTTTCTAGCAAGGGACCAAAGGAGAATTTTCCAACGAGAATCTATCTAGGAAAGATCATCTTGATATTCAAGACAACTAATGAGATTGATACCACTACCTAGATGGAGCCGATACTTGATAAGGTCAGGACCTCGACTACTTATCTATCTAGATAGGATATCATCCCCGAAAGTATGTATCTCGCCCTACTGAAGCTCCTGATACCAGCTCAAGACTAGCACGATGATAGCTCGCTCGCCTAGCACCCCGCAAGCATCTCAGCGTCGATCAAGGTATCAGGTACCTCTATACCTACCCCCCTGCTACCTAGATATCCACCTTGGTGTCACCTTGACTCCCACCTGATACTCAGTATGATCATCCAGAGCTCTTCTAAGGCAAGTACCTTACCTCCCAGTCAATACGATAGGGAACAGGAAGACACGAGCACCATTCCAGCAGGAAGTAGAACAAGTCCATCAAAATGGGGGGTCAGCGCTACCCTCCATCAAAACTCACGATCAGAATCTCCCTCAAGCTCCACGAAGAAGGAAAGTTGACTCCATCGCTATCAAGCTCCACGAAGAAGGAAAGTTGACTCCATCGCCAAAATAAAGCGCCATCAATGACCCTATGATCGATCGAATCATAATTCAAATTCTCCATTGATTAACGGGATCTAATCCCGCGCCTTCAACTCCACGCAAATGCCTTTCAACGCTTAAAATATGACTCTCTATAATCTTCATTAAAAACGACCGGATTTTGAGGAGATTAGGGGAATACTATATATACGGCATTGAAGGGTAAATAAATATGACTTTTTGGAAGATTTCTTGATCACCAGAATGAAAGAGAGGTCCCGAGAGTTTCTCGAAATCCAGTGAGAGTTCATTGACAATCACTGGAGGAAAATCCACTTATCGACACAGATGTTTTCCCCATCTCCACCCTGTGAAAAATAGTGAAAAAAGTGAGAGATATGTACGTATTCACATTGTAAACCCATGGTAGTAGTTGATTAAATAAAACAGTGTTCGTTTTTACATCTCCCAGTCCCTTTGTGTCCTTTATCCATTCTTTGGTCAGTCGACCTCGATCATACTAAAAGAGGGACCCCGGTACCTACCCCGCTGCTGCTACCGGTAGTGGGTGAGGGTGTTAACTGAGATTTTCACCCCGAGTGAATTTTTTCGTTAACAAAATGTAAAGACACTCCAAACTAGTTTTTTTTTAAATTTGTTTTATAGAAAACCACGTTTTTTTCCTCTTTTGTGTTTTTTTTCCTCTTTATTGCTTTACAAACCCTATAATATCTTTTTTTTTGTCAATATTTTAAAGTTCTTCATTGAGATATGGTAGTCCCAAATCTTCATCTGAAAATTCTAAAAATTAAAAGGAGAAACAAATATTATAAATTTACATAATGCTAAGTTCTTAAAGTTCATTATAAATTTCCACAGAATCTATCATTATACTTAAAAATATTTTTGCTTGATTTGAAATTAGAGGTGCAAATGGTTTGTTTTATAATATATAATGGTTTGTTTTATAATATATATATATATATATATATTTTCCGTTCGGACTAGTATTTTAAAAAGATTTTACTACAACTCTATAGAAATTATAATATACTCAATAATAATTTTTTTTTAAAAATATCCCTAGTAGTCAGTAATGAGCAAAAAAAAAAAAATATGTAAACTAGATTTTTTTTGAACGGTATTTTTATTCAGGAAACACACCAAACCAAACAAACGTGCAAGCAAACCAACCACAACAACCAAAAGGACCCTAAATAGCTGGGAAGCCAAAAAGAGCCACAAGAACCCAAAACAAAATAGAGCAGAAACCTAAAAAAAAAAAACAAAAAAATAGCATAAAAACAACAAACAGAGAAACAGAGGAGCGAAACCAACGCAAAAGAAACCCAGGCAAACCAGAGGAATTGAAAAAAGCACCCCACACTAGGTCTCGACAAAACCAAAAGAAAGAAGCCCCTCAAGACCACACATGACCAAGAAGAAGACTCAAAAATCCTCTCAGACAAGAGTATTCCCTTCCAAGCCCGACCCTTTTTTAGCTAAAAAATATGCAAAAGAATTTGAAGACCTCGGATTGAACACCACATAAGTGTTTCCACGAATGTTTAAAAAGCTTCGAATGTCATAGATGTAGTTAACATGCTTCAAACATCCCATTCCATCATAGTTAACCCAAGAAACTGCAACCTTCGAGTCACTCACAATTGTGACCTCTTTCTCGACTAGAGTAGCCGTATTAGCGCATAACTCATAAGCTTTATGAATTTCCATGATCTCCGCCGTGTTAGAATCCAAAACACCCACATAAAAGGAAAACATACCCATCACCTTGCCTGAATGATCTCCAAATTTCTATACCTATTTTAGGCCCTCATCTCCTAGCGTTTGTGTTTGTTTTTAAGCGGTTTTATTTATATAACGTGTGTTTGAGCATTGTGTATGATATTTCCCTAAAGCAAGGTGTTTGAGCTTAAAGTGAAGATTGAGAGGCAAAAATGAGCAAAAAAGGAGAAGTCACGGTCGTGGTGTCGTTTTGAAGAACGCGACAAGTTTTCCTGAGATCGTCGCTATTTAGGCGACGTCATGGTGGACAACAGCAGGTGGACATCAGCAAGCCTTCCAGAGATTGCCGCTATCTAGGCGACGTCATGGTGGATATCGGCAGTTGGGTAGCGACATGATCTGTCGTTATTTGCATATGTTTTTGTTCCCCAATCTATTTGTCAATTGCTTGTTTATCTAGTCTTTTAGGTATTTAATTGGTTTGTTTGAGAATTTACAGGTTATTGTTCCTAAAAGGTGTGTTTAGAGAATTTGAGAAGATTAAGGAGACTTTGGAATAGTTAAAGACGTTAAAGTGTAAATTTAGCAAACCATTGTGCTAACCACTCTACCTTACACAGGGATACGCACATCGGTTCAATACCAAAAAATCTCGCTGTCCAGACACTCCCCAAATCGTTGTCTTATTTCAACTATGCTTTAAAATCAATATTTTAGCTATGGAAACCGATGTGCCTATGCACATCGGTTTCCCGAGGCAATGCATGTCATGCATGTTGCAAGGGCCATATCTCTCAGTTTCAATTGAACTGTATGTCCTGCCACCTATGGATTTGAAGCCCCAGATGTCTAATTTTCAACGCAATTTACGACTCATCGATCTGATCTTTTTAGAAGAAGTTATGCCTGTTTTTAGTACTCAATGCTTAGATCAGTCAGTCAGAAAATCAGCGAATAATTACAGTATTTGTTTTGCAAATTGTTGGATCAGAAAATATTACCTTCTTAGCCATGAGTGGGAGTCTTGGGAAGCATTTAGACACCTAATAATTATCTTTCTTCAATAAGTAATCAATTTTAATGGATTAGGAAAGAAATTAAATTCTAAAAAGGAAAGTATTCTCAAAGGAGTTGATTTTCTTGTTGGTTAAAGACTAGGTTTAGCATCTAAAGCCTATTTAAACCTCTTTGAACCCCAATTTTGAGATATAAAGGCTAATGGAGGTCCCAAGCCACAAGGGGGCCGTCCCCCAATCAATCCATCACCACACACCCGTCCATCTTTACACATTGAAGATTTGAAGACGAAAAAGATTTCATCCTTGAAGATTTGAAGAACTCATTGAAGGCCAAGATGGTATTTTGGATAGCGAGATCTCACCGGCTCAGTAGTCTAACTTAAAGATTGAGTCTGTATTTTGGCACATATACATTACCTACTCTCTCGGACCAATCTTTTATAAGACCACGGTTCTATTTGAGGCAGCCTACATCTTCACAACATCTTGGAAAATCAAGCTTTAGAGGTGGAAAGTTTGGTGAAAGGATAAATCTTAAGAGAAGGAAGGAATGAGTCAGAGTTCAATCTATTACCTTTTCCTTACCTTGTTACAGAGATGTGCAGATAGACATGAGTAGATGTATCTGGGGACAAGATGGAGAACCGTCTTGTAGATTTAGGATGGAAGATCTGGTGGGGTTTGCTGAGCAGCAGAGGTATGAAGATACCTAGTGAGGAAGACGAAAAGCCTAAGAGGAAGAGAAAGAGAGCTAGCAAAATAGAGATTGGCACTAGTGCGTGTTTTGATGAGTTGGAGCTGAATGATACACATACTGATGATCAAGATATAGATGGAGAGCCAAGTGGTGTGGGAGATGATGATGCCTTATCTATGGAGGACTACACCAGTTTGTTTATAAGCAACCGGATTCTGGCAGCAGCAAAGCAGTCTAGGGAGGATAATGCAGACTTTTATGTTGAGCTGGCCAATGACTTGAGGGTGCTGGATCAGAGACAGAAGAAGATAGAGAGGAAGCATGATGAGATCTTGTAGATGCAAACTATGTTGGAGGCATTAGTGAGGGTGATGGCCGAGGAGGTGGCCAAGGACTTTGGTGATCTCCGAAAGAAGCTAAAGGTCACCCCTTACATGAGGAGGAACAGGAAGACAATCGATCCAGTTGTCCCTTATAAGCCTTGTACCTTAGTTGATACACTAGTTGATGAAGAAGCCGCTCAGATAGAGATTGCCCTTGCGCGTTCATTGCAGGATACATGAGTTCATTCTATAGGAACCCGCCTATCAGAGATGAGGCTACTCAGTTGAGGCTAGCCATGGAGCGTAATGAGGCTGCAGCTAGAGAAGCAGAGTTGAAGGACTTGGAAGGGAAGACTCATCTTGTGGAGACTAAGCAGAGTGATCAGGATTCAGAGTAGTTACCACGACCACCATATTTTGCATGAATATTATTCATTTATGTGGATATTTGAACACTTGGTTTTTGTTATTTTGATGCGGTTTGGATTGGATATTACTTTGGGATTTTTTATTGCTATTCACTTTCTTTTCATTTTCAGTTTTTAGTTTATGTTTATGTTTTTTTTTCTAATACCTTTTTTTTTTACCTTGTTTAGAATAAGGGTGAGATTTATTTGTGGTAGTGGATTTAGGCTTGGATGATCACATTATTGTGTCTATAAGAATTGAAGTGATATCTCTTTTGCTTTTTTCATTGTCATATCTTTTGCACGGATGTTGAGCAAGGATGATAGTGTCACTTGATTTATAATTTTTCGGGATGAATTTTGTGTGAAATGGGACATGAATGTGTGTTGACTCTTTGCTTTTGAATAGTGTGTTGCACTGCTTTTACTAGTTATATATGCCCCAAAACATTGAGGACAATGTCAAATTTAGGTTTGAGGGTGTGCGCAACACTTTTAAGCCGAATTTTTCAAAATTTGTTCCAAAATCTTGCGATAATGCTATGCTTGAGCATATTTTTCTTGTTGAGATTGTGCCATTGTGTGTGCGAGTAAGGAATTGTACATCTTTGCGTTGTTTAGTCTAGATTAACTTCATGCCATTTAGGGTTGCATTGCACAAAGTGCACTAGTTCTTTTCTCTCAATGTTAGAGTGAATAATCAATTGTGCTTGAAGGCTTGGAATTAATAGTGGAGACTTCCCGTGAGGTTCACAAACATGGCCTAAAAAGTGTATTTTTGAGGGAAATACAGTCACTCTTTAAACACTCATTCAAACACACACAAAGCATGTATAGGTCTCTTTTGCACTAAACATTGTTGGCCATAGAACAATATGGACTGCTTGTGGATGCCTTAATGGACTTTGTGGTCAAACCTTTAGAGATGATTATAGACAATGCATGTGATAAACCACTAAATTGGCCTAAACACTTCCAATCCCTCTAACGGTGTGCACTCCTTTGCCTATTTGAAGCCAAACACATATAAGTTTTTCATTCATAACTCACATCAACTCAAACCATATAGCCGATACACTAGACCTACCTTATACCAAATGGTTTGCTAAGGCTTAGGGGATGAATATAAGCAAGTGGTTTTTGAAAATGTAAGGCATGTACCTAGGCATGTATGTGCAAATGTATGTGCAAATGTATGCAAGAAAGATGAAAAGAAAAACAAAATAATTTTTCTTTTGAATTGAAATGAAAAGATGAAAAGAAAAGAAATGCAAAAACAAAAGAAAAAAGAAAGAAAGAAAAAGATATATGAGGCACAAATAGCCTAAGGGATAAATGTGGAAATTGAATGAGCTACTCAATGCAAAATGAGAGTAGAAAATTGCATAAAGTGAATTGAAAGCCTGCACGCCAAAAATGTGAATGTGAATGTGAATGTTGTGAAGAGCAAATTGTACTCATATTAGAATGTACCCCTTAGTGTAATCATTAAGTACTTTGCTATCCTCATTTTCCCATTTATTGATTCACCATTCACCTTAGACCCCATTACAACCAAAGGAAAGACCCTTTTGATCTTTTGGAATGTCCACTTTGGAAATTTTGGTTGATGCATGTTCTTTTCGATTCGTGGCCTTCGATTCCATTCATGAGACTAATTTTCAGAAATGGAGTTTTAAAGTTATCATGTGCAATCAAATTTGATGCCATAACATGAACTCATATTGCATATGAATGATGAGTGAAGCCTAGGAATTGGAGCAAAAATGAGAGAAATCCGGTGAGAAGTAGAGTCGTGGCGAATTACATTCTCTACCAGATGGAACTTTTGTTTTTGAAGCTTTAGCATCTTGAATGTAGGATCACACTAAGTGCAATGTGTACCTAGGGTGGCATGTCTTTAATCTTCATTTTAGCATCTCTTACGTGTGCAAGTCCTTATGAGCATAACATTTATTCAATCTCTTCATTTTTGGTTTTGCAAGTTGAATTTTGACTTTTGAGTCCTTGCAAAGAGTTGGTTCTTGAACGTGATTGTTTGAATTTTCTACACATGTCCTTGATTTGTTTTCAATTGTTTTGCTCAAGGACTAGCAAAAGATAGGTTTGGAGGTATCTGATCAAGCCAAAATGTACATGATTTTGGCTCTCATTCCCGATTCTTTTTGCTTGTTCTCGGGCAATATCCCGTGATTTAATGGTGTGAATCAAGTGTTTTCAGGTTTATTTAGGCCATAAGGGCATTGGTGAGAAATTGAAGAATTAATGTGGAAAAAGTGCAAAAAGAGGAAAAAAAAGGAAATTGAAGGTAAATGGTTTGTCGCTGCCTAGTTGCATAGAAGCAACAGTGACCCAACTCCCTAACATGTCACGGTTTATGTGTCGCTGTTTAGACACCACGACATAGAAGAAAGAAGTCAATGAAGACAATCATGTATAATGTCGCTGTCTGTCAACCATGACAAAGAAGAGAAAAGCCTGAGAAAGGAATCAAGTGTAATGTCGATGTCCAAGTGTCATGGGTTTGCCAACTGCGATAGAGAGGTGAAGAATTAGAAAATCAATCAGGTCCAGTGTCGCTGCCTACATGTCGCTGCCAACACAACGGTGACTAAACATGAAGATCTCAGATCCAATTGTCACTGTTCACATGTCGCTGCCTCCGAAACCACGGAAAAGATGAAAATGGCTGTGACAACCAGATTGAAGACCGCATAACCCTATGTCGTGGTCACGTTCAAGGTCTCCAAACCACGACAATCAGACCGCGACACATGCCACCTCTGCGAATCCGGCGGTTGCAAGACATCACCTTGAGCCCATATAAATAGTTTTCCTCTACATTTTGAACATAACACATAGTAGAGCAGAAAATGAACCAGCAAGTGATTTGAGAGTATTTCCCATCATTTTTTCCCCAAATCTCAACTTCATTCATTTCTAGACTTGAACTACCTTTTTCCACCCAAAAACTCAACAATACACATCTAGATTACCTTCCCATAATCATTCCTCTCTACTCATTCTCTACATACTTTTCCTTTGTCAATTTCCATTAGACACTCATCTCATTACACAATCTCATCTACCACTCTTTGCATCAAGATTCATCAAGGAGCTCAAGAGATCAAGCTTAAAGAAGGTGGCCCATGTGTGATTTCTTTATCTTTTACCTTTGTTTTTTGATTGTAATCATGTGTAACTAAACCCTTCTAGGGGATTGATGTGAGAAACTTGTGGATTTTGGGTATTTGTATTGGCTTTCAATATATGTTATCCTTTTATGTTTTATTCACTTTATAACTATATCTTGCTCTTTTGTAATTGATTGAGAATATCACTTGTTGATTGCAATATTGGTAGGATTTATTTGAGATGAAATTGATTGAGATTGACAACCTTAATTGATTGTAGCTCATAGTGAATAGGGTAGTTTAATTGGTGGATATATCAACCTCTGTTGCCTAGACCATTTGATTGTAATTAACATATCTCACCATTATCCCCTCTCTCTACATATCATAAGTGAGAAATTTTGGTGGGAAGTGTTTTGGTTTTGTTCCGACGGTCTATACACATCTACGAATACAATTGGTCCATAATAGTGAGAACGGTTCTCTAATGAAGCCACTTATGCAATGCATAATGTCTTTTTGCGACTCTATCAATTTCTTGGTTTCTCTTAATTGATTAATCCATTTACTTATCTAGATAGTTGAGTCTTCTATTTTTCCTATCATTCAATTTTATTGATCTCTAGTTATCTTGCTATCTTGCTACTTTATGTGTATGTTTGTTGGTTTTCCAAACCAACTTCTATCTTTCCAACTATTGATTTACTTTTATGCATTTTAGATTAGTATTAATCAAGAGTAGTTAATCAATCCAATTGTCAAATCCAATTCCTGCGAAATGATCCTTTGCTTACCACTTTACTAAGTTCATATTTTAGTGGTTGTAAGTGTTGAAAACTTGTTTTGAAAATCAAATTAAAACTTCATTTTTGACAAGTGTTTTAAAGACAAAAACGGCTGGATTAATCTCCATCGTTCCTTTGAATCAGACACAAGCGTGATACATGCTCCGGAAGGTCAGGATGGTCCCACTTATGACCTACTGCCAATATAGGTGATTCGTAGACGATCACGTGGCATTTTCCCTGATTCTAACAGGTTAGAGGTGCTTGAGCTGGTTGGAGATGTCACTTTCACAGGTAGGGTGCACCGGGGACAGTGCCATCTTCTGTCACATTGCATCTGTCAAGCGCTTTCTCCCACCATTTCCCTTCTCCGCTTAGGAGCTTTTTGCATCCATTTTGTCTGCTGGATCCCAGGTTCCTCTTTGGTGATGGTTGGGTTTGACATTGGGTAGGGGTGAGTTAGACCGTTATCGGACCATCGATGCTGGGCAATGGAATGTGATCAGGGCAGTTAATTCTTGTTCTTCATTTCCTTTGATAACTTGGTGAATTTAATGCCCATATACCGATTGTCCTCTGCTAGGGTTCCTTCTTTAGTTGAGATGGTTCACCTTCTAGGGCTAGGGCTTGCATCAACCCTTGACTGGTCCTTTGGTGACCTTAGTGGCGAATCTAGAGCTTTTTTTTTAAGGTTATGGGCACCTCGACTCTTTAGGTTCGCGAGGCCTTTCCTCTTTGATGATCCATCTCTACCTTGGTGGGTTGATTTCTAGGGTATTACCGCCACATGATGGGTCATCATGGTGCGCTGGTCGATCCTGGTTGTGACGGGAATCCTGATACCAAGTGCGACAAATGTTGAGGGGTAAGGTGAGCTTGTGCTAGGCCCGGTTGGTCAGGGGCCTCGACAGTCCCAGATGGATAAGTTCTTTCGGGACCGGTCCTGATCTCACCGTGGTACATCGAGGAAAATACTTCCATGATTTCTTGGCCATTTTTTTTTATAGTTAATAGATTCTTTCCAACCACAAAGACAAAGAAGATTCGTATCAAGATTGCAAGTTTCACCGAAAAAAATGATGAAGCATTCCATGAGGCGTTGGAAAGACACAATATTCTTTTGGATCAATGTCCACCCCATATGGTGACTAAAGAATACAAAGTTTGTACCTTCTATAACTGATTGACACCTTTCACACAAACGATTGTGGAGGAAGCCTTGCACAAAAGACAACACTAGAGGTGTATGAGATATATGAGACTTTAGTCGAAATTCAAACTCAAGAAAGGGAGGAAAGTATGACATTAATCAAGGTACATAAATGGCAATTCAGATATCGAATCTCACTAAGCAGGTGCAATCTTTAGTGAAGAACATTGGGCAACAACAATGAGGGGCTAACTTGGTGTATGAGAGGGATTGTCACGGAAGAGATGGGAACCAAATTGAGACAGAAGAAGTTCAAGCTTTGAACTATCAAAGAGGAAGAATTGACCCATACTCGAACTCATACAACCCAGGATAGCGTAACCTTTCAAATTTTTCATGGACAGATTCTAACAATGCTTTGAATGGACATCCCAATGCTTAAGGAACTAACTAAGGAAGCTACAACAAGGGTTATTACCAAGGATGGAACAACTCCACCAACAAAGAAAACTCTTCATATCAGCCTATGAAGAAATTTTTGAAGACATGGTCACTAACCTTGCTTAAAGTTCTCAACATACATATCATAATATGAACAATTTTATACAAGCAAGCAGAAAGAGGTTTACCAACATAGAGGCATTTATGAAGAAGTTGGAGACCCAGTTTGGGCAAATAGCCAAAACAGTTCACAAGAATAAGTCGGGTAGGTTCCCTAGTCAGTTAGAGCAAGACAAGGCAATCATTGTAATTCAGAGTAGGAGGATGGCTAACATAAATGTTGAGGATGAGCCTTTTGAAGACCATGTTAATGACCATGAAGATACTGAGGGAAATGATTCCTTGATTGGTGAAAGGAAGGAAGTAGCCAAGTCCTCACGGATTGTTCCTAAACTCAAGGATCCCGAAAGTTTTGTGATCAATGTCAGAGTAGGAGGACATGGAGGACATGGTGTAAAGAGAGCAATAATTGATCTAGGAGTATGCCATATTCAATTTACAAGCATCCCGGATTAAAGGAACTCAAGCCGTTCTCAATGTCTTTGGTGTTGGCAGGCCAATCCATAAGGCAACCAAATGGAATTGCGAAAGATGAATCCATTCAGATTGAAAATCTGTGCATTCCTAGTGATTTTGTTGTTCAAGAAATGGAAGATGGGCACAAGACAAACAAGAATTTGCCTATCTTGCTTGGGAGATCTTTCATGGCAACTATCAAATTCGTCATTGATGTGGGGAATGATAGACTGATAAGGAAAGTATGTGAAAAGGTGATAGAGTTCAAGGTTTTTAAAACGGTTGTACAACCTAATGGCCCAGTTAATTGTTTCATAGCTGATGTAATGTAAATGGTGGACTTATCGAAATGTTGAAATGAGTATTTAGATGAACTTATTGCATTATTTGAGGATGAAAAAAAGAAAGTTATTCAAAAGAAGGAAGTCCAAGTAGGAGAAATCTCAACTAAGATCAATAAGCTTAAGTGTCTAAATGAAGAATTGAAGCTAGAAATTGAATTGCTTAAAAAAGAGAAGGAATTGTTTCAGAACAAGGAAGTAGAAATTGCCTATAAGAATAAGGAGTTGAAGTCTTCAAACATAATACTTGAAGAAGAGAATACCTCTTCTTTGAAGAAGGTAAAGGAACTCTCCCTTTTGCTTGAAGAGCATGAAGATGACTTCACTCGAAGAACATGCCGTTTACAAATGGACAAGTAACAAAAGAGCAAAGCATGAGAAGCAATGAAAGAGGAGTTAGAAGGAAAGGACAATGCTCTAAAGATGGAAAAAAATGAAAATCAGTGAGTACATTGAGAAACTCAGAAGAGTGGAGAATCAAATCCAATCATTCACAACCGAGACTGGCAAGGTATGTGATGTGGTTAAGAGAGTGAGACAAAACTAAAAGGCGAACTTCCAAGCCCAAAGAAACTTCTCATTGGGGTAACTGTTTTAACCCCCCCTCTATATGTTATTTCTGTTCTAAGAGTGGTCATGTTAAGTCACGATGTTTTAAGTTTAATAAAAAAATGTAAGAATAGAGAAAACATGCCTAAGAGGATGAGAAATGTTAGACAAATCTGTGTTAGGAAGAGTGAGACAAATCAACTTAATGAAGTTTGCAAAAATGGGGAAAGCAACATTAGTGTAAAGTAATGTGGATGCTAAAACGTGATAATAGTCTAATCCCAATTGAGTATTCCTTACATTTAAATGATTAATTTTCTTGATCAAACAAATGCTTCTAAAGGAAGCCAGTTTTGTGTTGTTATATTGTTAAGACATTCTTTTTCTCTTGGGATGAAACACCTACAACTTGTGAATCTTAAAGAGCAAGAGAAGGCCAATAGAGCTCATAAAAATGGCAAGAACCTTGTCAAATAAAATTTAGCAATTCAGACCTAGTTAAAGACCTTGTGCTGATGGAGCCACGAGGCTCACGCACCACGTCTTGCCTAGACGTTAATCGTGCGCTTGGTGGGAGGCAACCCAATTAGGTACCCTTCTAGTTTCTTAGTGCATTTTTAAATCATCTTTGAGTGTTTTAATTTGGTAGTTTTTTGTACTTTATCTCATTGCTAAATCTGTATTGACCTATGCCTTTTATTCAAAATTGAATTGTGTTAAATTAGTGTAAGGCATGGAAAAGCATAGGTTTGGGGGTGGGGGTTTGATTTTGTTGATTTTGTAGTTAGTGTTAGCTTATTCAAGCAAAAATTTCCAAGCAAATGCATTTGATATGTTTATTGTTGAGATATGTGCAAATTAGGTATTTTCAGGTTGCTGCTGCCTAAAGGAGTCTTTTCCTGGTAGTGTCATAATCGTAGTGTCGTTGATCTGGACCGCGGCACCTAGACCGTGGAAATATCTGGAATCGAGTGTCGTGACGATGTCGTCTTGGTGGCTCACGTTAGATCGACTGCGGAAACTTCTGGAGAAAAGTGATGTGGTTGTGTCGCGGCAATTTTTTGTTGACCTGGACTATGGCAAGGGAAGACAATTAAGTAGAACAACACCGTTTTGGCATGCCGCAGTTGAGTGTTGTTGACCCAGACAACAACATTTGGGACAGCGGCAAAGTGAGGAAGTATATAAACTTGGCAATCGACAGTTAGGGCAAACACACAACACAAATTCAAAAACTACTCTGGTTCGCTCCTCGGTGCAAGTCGACTCCAGTCACATGCAAGCTGTAAATTCTTCTTATTTTCCACTTGATTTTGATAGATATTGATCCCAAACCCATTTCTTTCCCCCTCTTTTGCAAACCTAGGGTTAGTTTTGGGTTGATTGGATGATTATTTGGTGTGAGGGGAGTATATTGTGTTTATGTTCGAAATTGGTGTTTGGGCCTTCGTTGGAAGTTTGTTTGAAGAGTTTGGCTTGCATATTTGTTGATTTTGGTGGCTTGGATATTATTTGCTTTGAAGAAGTAGCAATTAGGGCTTAATTTGGGTTTTACATGTGTGAAATATTTCACTTGGTGTATATTGGTTTGTTATTTTGTGTTGGTCTGGTTGGTGTTGTGGTTGTGTGGTATCCGTGGTGTATCGTATTGTGGTGGTTTTGTTGGATTTGTGACGAAGTGCCACCGATTTTGCTTTGAGTTAGTATAGAGTGAAATGGTTTTCAGAGTATTTCATGGCTAGAGTGAAGCAAACAACTAGGGTAATTGATGTGGGAGATTCCAGAAAGAGTACAAGGCCAAAAATAGGATTGGATAAAGGGAAGAAGCTATTTCCAAAATGTGTTCAGCATCCAGATTTTTCGAAACGGATGGAGAAGTATTCTGATCGCGCTATAAACGTTCAGATTTTGTGCTCACTTTACTTGGTTTTTGTAACCGTTTTCTAAGCATTTTAGGTGTTTAATTTTGTAAATAAGTGTTTTCAGGTATTCTTAGCGCAACAAGGGAATTTTAGTCCAAAGTGGCAAAACATATGGCAAATTAGAGAGCTCAACACTCCTGCGAGATCCTGTTAGATTTAGATTTGTGTTGGCTTGATTCCATAACAAAACTCTCTTACTTTGTAATGTCTAGTTGCTTAGGTGGTTCGTGGTTTATACAAGCTTCAAAGAAGAAAATCAACTTCACATGCAAAGCTTGTCTTCAAGAGGAAATGTGCTTTCTTGGATGCTAAGGTATTGAGACTTTTATTCCTCTTGCAAGGCGTTAGGCACACACATTCATTGCATTCATACACTTGTTCATACAAATGTCCCTGCATCGTTGTGCAAAATTTGGTTTAACACAATACACACACTTGTTCGTGCATGCACATGCATTAGATTTAAAATTGACAATTTGCATAAATTGCATGTTCTAGGATTAGTTCTAAGAAATAGCATACTTGTGTGTTCTTATATTTATTGGTTTGTGTTTATTTGTTAGAACTTGATTTTAAGCTTATATAATTCCTTATTGAGTTTCAATTAATTTGGTTACTCATTCATTAAGTTTAGAGTTCAAATTAGGAAGTTAAGAAACTTTCCGTGATTTTCTTTCCTTGATTTTATCGTACATGGTTTTCGACCTTGATTTTCAAGTTGAATTCCATATTTTTTGTGAAAGTTTTCTTGATGTCTTTTGTGTGTGAGGGAGTCCCGGTTCGTCATCCGAAAATGGATTCAAATTCGGAGTTTCGAGGTCTAAGAACGATAGAAAAACACGAGAGGTGCATGGAAGGGAGCAAAAGGGAAAAAAGATGGCAAATTGCCATATCCCCCCTTGGCCGTGTAGGCGCGTGAGCTCCACACCAAACATGTTGTTCTGTTCACGTGAGCTGCTCGCCAAATTCATTTAATGATTTAAAAGGATTTTGTTACATTGTTTTGCTCGAGGGCGAGCAAATGTTAGGTTTGGGGGTGTTTGATTGAGCCATTTCAATACTAGATTTTGGCCCCCTCTTTTCCATGCTTTAGTTCGATTCTCGGGTAAAATCGAGTGTCTTATGGCTCGATTGAGGCTTTTGCAGTTTTTTGTAGTCAATCAGGGTATTTGGTCAGAAAAGAGAAGATCTGGACAGAAAGTGCAATTATGAAGAGTTTTGGGCTTCAAGAAGATGATGTCGTGGTGGAGTTGTCGTTCATGTGTACCGAAGCAAGCATTCTAGCCATTTCCATGGTCCAAGTGTTGTTCAGGTGGACTGCGGCATACTTCATGCTAGACAATGGCATCTAAGTCTAGAGAATTTTGCGATCAAGCTACCATTCTGGCAAACCGCGTCAAGACCACGTCACAAGCAACCTAGAGGAATTTACGGTGCTACTGCCATTGCTACTGCCACTATTAGGATGGGTGTGTCATTAAAGATTAGAGAATTTTGTGGTCGTGCTAACGTCTCACCCGACCGTGGCCAACCATAGCTACAACTTCAACAGAGATTTCCACAATCGATCTGCCGTTGTCTCAGACCGCATCACACGACCACGACACCTATGCCAGCTCATCATTTAAGTTGGAATCCTGCCCAATTTGGAAACCTATATATAAATCCCCTTTTCTTTTCAGACCCTAACATCATCCACAAGAGGAGAACCTACCCTGAACAAAAAACACATCTTTTGCACTCATTCCATCATCTTTTACACCCACATCTTACCTTACATCATCAATCACCCATTTTTGGAGAATACTCAAGGAATGAGAAGATGGATCCCAGGAAGAAAGGAAGCTCATATGGTCTTTATGGGTTTTTTCTACACCTTTCCCTTAATTTTTTACTTTTCATTAATGTGTAACTAAACCATTATCTAGGGAATTGATGTAACCATGTTGGACAACTCTATGTAATTGATTAGTCTATTTTCCTTAATTCAATCTAGATTTAGTCTATTTTACTTTATTAATTGTTATATTCTACTACTCATATTATTTTGTGGCCTCAATTAATGTGGGTGGGTAGTTTAGATTATTCATGAGATTGGGTTTTAGTGTGAACGGTCTTTTCCACTTTAATCACAATCACAAACTTAGTAATTGAGAAAGTTGATGTATGCATGGCTTTGCTTTGTTAATTTGGATTATAGTTTTATGAAAATAAAGGTTATGACTATTGCTTGTCACATGGTATTGTGTGAGCAATGGGAAGAACCCTGGATATGAATTTTAACATCTTAAAAACAAGCCCTAAAATTGGATTGAAGTGCTTGTAAGTTCCTCATTTTTTGATTAGCTTTTTTCGTTGACAATATCCATATTGGGGATTTGTTTGTAAGGGTAGATTAGGCCTCTTTGTTTGTGATCAAGCTTAAATAGAATTCAAGCTCTCAAGTTCAAGAGTTCATTGAAGGTATATCACTTGTGCCTAACCATTTAAGGAGACTAGTTGCACACACACACACACACACACACACACACACACTTCACATGCATGCCTTAGTTTTCTTGCTTTTGTATTCATTGCATGTGTGCATTCTCTTCACTTTACATGTGCACCACTTTGTTATATTTTGTGTGTGCTTGTTGAGTCATTGTGCGGGTCCTTGTGCGTGGGTTGCTACTAGAGTAGCCACCAGCGCAGTTAACCTTGGTGTGTTTTTGGTCCCTGGTCTCGACCAGCGAAGTCCATGTGTGCAGGTCAGTGCGCAGGTCCTTACCTGCGCAGTTGTCTTTGGTGTGTTTTTTTGGATGCGATTCACTGATCAATTTGCTGGTCTTGACCAGCGAAGTCCATGTGTGCTGGTAGCTACCCGGGTAGTAGACCCGCGCACTACGTCTTGTTTGCCTTGTCTTTTTTGCAAACTTTCCAAAACGACGTAGCTTTACTTTGACCTTATATATATGTCATCTTCTCTCCATTTCGTGCTAAGGAGTCCATAATTGTTTCTTAGTGAGAGAAGGTGATTTTCTAGAGAGAGAGAGTCCTAAGAATCTGTTTTTACTCAACCAAACTTATACCCATGTGCATCTAGCTTCATTCTTGCATCTCTTCTTCATAGGTCTTCATGCTCTTCTTGACTAGGTAATTCAACATGACTTAGAACTTCTTGTTTAATTTTTATGTTCTTGTTTTACCTAGGGTTAGCAATTATTTGTTGATAATTGCATGATTCTTTGGTTTAGCAAGATTTGAATATTTTTATGGCTTTGTTTGTTGGTTGAGATTGCTTGTTCATTGATAGTTAGCATTTAGGACTATTATGCCATCTAGCTAAATCTTCTTGTATTTGCATTTAGATATTGATATCTAGGATTTGAACTTATTGTCATCTTTAAATCTCTAGATAAGCATTTAGTGTAGCCTAGCATTAATTGCATAATAGAATATCTCCATACATTCACATATGTTACTTAGTCTTTTCATTCATTGTTAAGTTTTGTGGCTAAGTGGATTAGTGCACAAGTTTGATGGTCTAGGATCACTATTACAGGCCCATTGAGCAGAGTGAAAGGGTTAGTGACCAAGAATGGTGTGACTTAAGGTCAACCTAGGTTGTAAACATTCATTCAAGTAATGGATTTTGAGGACCGTGTGTGGCTAGAAGGATGGCCCGTGAGTTTTGCCCAGTTGGAGGATTTCTCACATAAAACAAATCTTGTGTTTTTATTGTTTTGAGCATGTTTAACATTAATTGAATGCTTTGTAAGATGAGGTAATTTTTAGCATTTATTAATGAAGAAAAGTTGGTAATTAGCTTGAATAAAACCTATTCACCTCCCCTTTAGTTTGTTAGACACACGCTTTATAGTAATTTCAATTGGTATCAGAACAGGTACCTAGACATACTTAGGTGATCTGTTCTATACTTTTGTGTGTCTTGCTTTTTGCATTTTGTTTGTTGCATTTCATTTGCACTCATCCCAAACACTATAAGTGGGAATGGAGGTCACATGAGGGAACCTCAAGCACAAGACCCATTTTTTTCTCAATGGGGTGAACTATTCCTCATGGAAAGGCAAGATGGAGTCCTACCTTTGCCAAATAGATGACCGTGCATGAATGGTAATTAAATATGGCTACATTCCTCCAACAATGACTGCTGAAGATGGAAGTGAAGTCTCCAAGCCTAAGTCTCAATGGAACACACAAGAATTTGAAGCATCCAAATGGAACAACAAGGCAATGCATGGCATCCTTTGTGCTATGGACGATAACCAATACAAGTTGATCCAAACAACTAAGAATGCAAAGGAGTCATGAGAGATTCTAGAGATGGCTCATGAAGGAACCAAAGTAGTCAAGGATTCCAAGCTCTAAGTCCTACAAATGAAATTTGAGACGATTAGGATGGAGGAACATGAGTGCTTCAATGACTTTCAAGTGAAGTTGATGGACATCGTCAATCAAAGCCATCAACTAGGTGACCCATATTCGGATAGGAGGATCAAACAAAAGATTATGAGGTCACTTCCGTCGAGGTTTGAATCGAAGGTGACAACACTTGAGGAGAATAGTGACTACAAGAACATGAAGCCAAGTGAAGTCATTGGAAGACTTCTAGCTTATGAGTCTAGATGGGCTCCTACACCTACACCTTCCAAGAAGCAAAAAAGCATAGCCTTGAAGACCTCCAAAGTAGAGAAAGAGGAGGATGACTCAGATGAGTAGATGGCCTTAATGGTGAAAAGATTCAAGAAGATCATCAAGTTTGAAAAGAAGGGGTTTGGGTCCAAAGGAAAGGAAAGGAAATGTAGAAGAAAACTCATTTCAAGAAGTTTGAACCAAGTCAAGACAAGCCCACAAGGAAAGGGATCCAATGTTTTGAATATGGTGGGTTTGGACACATCTCCACTGATTGTGGCAATTTGAAGAACAAGAAGAAAGGAAAGGCAATGACCGCCACATGGAGCGATAGTGATGACTTGGAAGAGGAAGAAGGATCCTCGGATGATGAAGATCATGTGCAAACTTTATTGCCTTCGCATCCTCACTCAAGAGTAAGGAAACAATAGATGACCAAGAGGAAGACAAACAAGTTGAAGATGACTCAAGTGATGATAATTCTTCATCTTACTCTACAAATGGAAATGTAGAAAGCATAGACCTTGAAGGGTTCATTGAACATTTTCAAAGCTCAAGATTGAAGATGAAGAAAGAGATTCTAAGGCTAAAATGAGAGAATCTCAAGCTCTCAACTGAAGTAACTCACTTGAATGGAGAAGTGAAGATTGCAAAGAGGAATGAGGCATTGATGGAAAAAGAGCTTGAAGAAGCAAGAGAAATTATTGTTAAGATGACTTCAAGCACGAAGAAACTTGACCATATGTTGGGAGTGGGCAAGAGGCCTAGTGATAAGAAAGGTCTTGGTTTTGAAGATGGCAATGAGACCTCATCTTCAAGCAGTACCATGTTTGTCAAGAGCTTGGACATCAAAGAGTCTTTACCCCCACAACATACTAGGGAAAAGATTGAACTAGGAGAGTGCTTAAAAGGTGTCCAAGTGAAGACAACATCAATGGTACAAGCTCAAACTCAAGCTCAACCAATGAGAGCTCATCAAGCAAACCTTCCTCAACCCTAATACCACCAAGCCAAGAAGCAATCCATGCAAGTTCAACCAAGGAAGCAATCTACTTCAACTCAACAACAAAGGAGGAGAGAACCAATCCAACACCAAAGACAAGCTCAAAGACGTGGGAAAGCCTCTTTATTCTCACAAAGAAACGGTATGACCTCTTACTTCATTCCTACATGTCATTTTTGTGGTGTTGATGGTCACATTAGACCAAATTGCTTCAAGTATATTAACATGTGTAGAACTAAAAACATGATTGAAAGAAATAGGGCTATAACCAATACGCATGTTCCTAGGAAATCTAGAGACAATTTGCATGATTCTAGGAAATTTAGAGCCAATGTTTCTAAGACCATTAGGAAAGAAAATGTTTCACCTAGATGGATTAGAAGAGATGAATACTTTTGTTATGTGGTTCAAATTGCCTTGAAGACAAATGCCTCTAACACTTGGTATTTGGATAGTGGGTGCTCTAGGCACATGACGGGGAACAATAGTTTCTTTAAATCTCTTATCATGGAGGATGGTGGATTTGTAACCTTTGGTGATGGGTCTAGAAAGAAAGTTATAGGGAAAGGAACCATCTATTCCCTTCTTACTCTCTCTGTCAAATGCTTTGTTTGTTAATGGCTTGCAAGCCAATCTTATAAGCGTTTCTCATCTCAATGATGATGGTTTGTCTGTCTTGTTTGATAAAAATGATTGCTCTATTTTGAAGTCAAATGGACAAACCTTGTTAAAATGAAAGAGATCTAGTGACAATTATTATTGTTTTAAAGCTAGTATCATCTCTTGCAATGTATCCAAGAGTGAGCAAATTGAGTTGTGGCACCAAAGGCTTGGCCATATGAACTATCGAGATTTAAGGATCTTAGATAAGTTCAAGGTTGTGCGTGGGCTTCCCGAACTTGGGAAGAGAGTTAATGGTGTTTGTGGACCTTGTGAAAAAGAGAAACAAACTGTAAGCATGCACAAGAAAGGCAAGTATCTCACCACCAAGGAGCCATTACAGCTTCTACATATAGACCTTATGGGTCCCATACAAACTGAGAGTCTAGGTGGCAAGAGATACATTTTTGTATGCGTTGATGATTTCTCTAGATTTACATGGACATATTTTCTTAGAGAAAAATCAGAAACTTTTAAAAAATTTAAAATGCTTTGCACTGAAATTCAAAATTGGAAAACCTCTCACATTAAAAGCATTAAAAGGATTATGAGTGATCATTGGAGGGAATTTGAAAATTCTTGTTTTGAAAACTATTGCAATAGCTTTGGCATGTCCCATGAATTTTTGGCACCTAGAACACCTCAACAAAATGGGGTTGTTGGGAGGAAAAATAGGGTCCTCCAAGACATGGTCCGTGTGATGTTGCTTAGCAATAATGTCCCTAGGAACCTTTGGGCCGAGGTCGTCAATATGGCTTGCTATATAAGAAGTAGAGTTTTCCTAAGGCCCGGTACTGAAATTCCCTTAATCACTTATAGTGTCAAATATACCTAGATGGGGGGTGGTGGGTGGGTGGGTGGGTGAATATGTATAGTCTCAAAATACTTGCAATTTCTTTTTCTTCACAAGATAGACAATTTCATAAGAAAGATTTAGCAAGTATATTGATTCAACATTACAATATGAATGCAAATAATCAATACAAATTCAATAGCAAGTAAAGATAATTAAAAACAAAAATCAACACAAATGGTTTTTACGTGGTAAAAACTCAAAATGAGGAAACATCCATGGGTTGATACCACAACCACCGGCAAAAAGCAAATTACTAAAACAAACAGAAGATACACACTCAAGAGGCAATCAACACAAGATTTACTCTCCAAGCTATCTACACCTATTTTACCTTCGGGCCTAGTGAACTTACTATGACGACTTCCTATCCAAGACCTTACGTCTCTATGAATATTTCTTGCTTGTCTATCCAAGTCCTCCTGGCTCTAGACAAGACTTCCATGCTTAGCTATCCAGATCACCCCGATCCTAGCCAAGACTTCCAATGCTTAGCTATCCAATTCCTCCCGACTCTAGCCAAGACTTCCAATGCTTAGCTATCCAAGTTCTTCCGACTCTAGCCAAGACTTCCAATTCTCAAATCAAAGAATCACTCTTAGGAATGAGACTTCCAACCTCTTCACAAGGCAAATGATATAAGTGAATACAAATGAGGCAAACTTAAGCAAATAGAGCAAGTTGATCAAACACTTTCTATGAAGAATTAGATTTGCACAAATCAAGCTCACAAGCAAATGTAACTAATTCTTACGAACATGTAATTAGAGATCTAGATTAGGCATTCAAAATCATTCACAAAAATATCTAGAAACCTAAACATGTCAATCAAAGCTAGTATAACAAATTTTCAATGAAAATCACACAACTAACTTTGAAATCAAGTGAACAAATTAACACTTGAAGTTTTCAACATATTCAACAAACAAAATCAAAATAAGAACTAGGTTTAGAAAAATTGAAATCACAATCAAGAAGTTCTAGTTCTAAAACATGTGATTAAATCTAGAAATCAACAATTAAGATCAAATACACAAAGAGATTCTAGATTCAAACTCATGTTCTTCAAGATAAGAAAAAATGATATTCGATCAAACAAGTCCTAATATTGGAATCAAAACCACTCTAAACATTTTTCTCAAATCATATAAGAAGATTCATCAAGTAGATCGTAGAAGAAAAATGAAAGAAAAATTGATTCATGTACAAACAATGACTCAAGAGTAGAAATCAGACCATCACAAAAAATCTAAGCATTATTTGATTCTAAAAATGCTTGGGCCTTTTTTCTCTCTTCAAGTCCAACAATTTTGGCTTTTGAAAATCTAAAATCAGAGTTGATTTGAGAGAGTTATAGTGTTTGGAAGGTGAGAAAATTTGGAGAGAAAATTCCTGCACAAGTTTTTCCACACCAACTTCTACTTAAAAAGAGAGGGAAATGAGATATTTAAGGAGAGGGAAATTTGAACAAATTTAAAGAGCCAATAGGGAGCAGCCACCTCTGGTTTCTGTGGAGGTGTGTGGCCTCCACGGGGGCAGAAGGCAGCTCTTCCCATGGAGGCCACGCACCTCCACGGGGAAAGGTGCAAGGCTTCCCCAATTTGCCCTTTAACTCCCCTTCGAGCATTCTTGTGTTCTTCGACCGTTCTCTGACCTCGGAACTCTGAATTTGAATCCATTTTCAGATTACAAATTGAGACTCTCTCATGCACAAGGATGTCAAGAAAACTTTCATAAAAAATATAGGAATTCACCTTGAAAATCAAGGACGAAAACCATGTATGATAAATTCACAGAAAGGTTCTTAACTTCATATTTTGAACTTGAAACTTAATGATTGAGTAACCGAAACAACTGGAACTCAATAAGGAATTATATAAGCACAAATTCAAGTTCAATATCACCAAAATACAAACAAATAAATACAAGATCACACAAGTATGCAGTTTCCTAGAAATAATCCTAGAACATGCAATTTTGCATAAGTTGTCAAATTAAATCAAATGCATGTGCATACTTCAATAAGTGTGTGAATGTGTTATACAAATTTGACGTGCAACGATGTAGGGATACAAATGGATGCAATGTGTGTGTGTGCACTTATGCCTTGCAAGAGGAAGAAGAATCTCAATACCTTGGTATCCAAGTAAATACTTTCTTCTTGAAGACGAACTTTGCATGCGAAGTTGCTCCTTCTTTGAAGCTCGATCCAATCATGAACCACCTAAAAGACTAAGCAATACAAATAAAGAGCATTTTGTTATCTAATCAAGCCAACACAAATCTAAAACCTAACAGGTACCAGGCAAACCTCATATGAGTTATGGACGGGTAGGAAGCCAAATGTTAGCTACTTCCATTCTTTTGGAAGCAAATGCTACATTTTCAATGACCGATATCAACTTGGCAAGTTCGATGCTAAGGGTGTTGATGTAATTTTCATTGGTTATACCCTTAAGAGTAAGGCCTATAGAGTATTCAATTTGAAAACTCATAGTGTCATGGAATCATCCAATGTTGTCATAGATAATTGTAGGCCTAGAACTAATAACCATGATGAGGAGGTTGATATGGTTCATAATTCTCCTTTGGAGAAGTATGGTGAGACTTCTATTGATGTGAAGTCAAGTCATGATGAAAAGGTCATTCAACCTCTTGATAGAGATCCATCTTTGGACTCTAAGGAACCTGCTCCATATGTTAGACATCTCCACAACAATGATGATATTCTTGGAGATGTGAATGAGGGTGTTAGGACTAGGCGTCAAATAGCTTATCAAATTAGCTATACTTGTTACACCTCTCAAATTGAACCCAAAAAGGTTGATGAAGCCTTAAATGATGAGTTTTGGATTCTTCCCATGTAAGAAGAGCTAAACCAATTTGAAAGAAATAAGGTTTGGACTCTAGTTCCTTGACCCAAGAACACTAATGTCATAGGCCCCAAATGGGTGTATAGGAACATTGTGCGCAATAAGGCTAGACTTGTAGCACAAGGATACTCTCAAATTGAGGGTATCAATTTTTAGGAGACTTTTGCTCCGGTTGCCCGCCTTGAGTCCATAAGGCTTCTCTTATCCATATCTTGTGTGCACAAGTTCAAATTGCTCCAAATGGATGTTAAGAGTTCCTTCATTAATGGCTTCTTGCAAGAGGAAGTGTTTGTTAAGAAACCCAAGGGGTTTGCGGATCCACACCACCTTAACCATATCTATCACATTCAAAAGGCTTCATATGGGTTGAGACAAACACCAAGGGCATGGTATAAGCGCCTCACTCCCTATCTTGTTGACAAGACCTTGTTAGGTTCTTGAGATTTGTGTTGGCATAATTCTATATCAAAATGACATTTGCTTTGTATTGATTAGTTGTCTAGGATTTATGGATAATTAACCTTCAAGGAAGATTGGACAACATTCAAGCGAAGTGTTGGCTTCAACAGGAACAAACCTATATTGCTTAGCAAAAGTGTAGGGAAAAATCGATATAAAACGCAGCGGAAGAAACGAAAAATAGATTTCGTATGGTTTTAAATTTTTTCTCAAAGTTAAACCTTAACCTTTTAATTAATTAAACTCAAATATATACGGTTAGAGTTAAATACCTCTTGACGCGTGATCCGATTGACTTACGTCGATTGGTAATCCACAAAATCTTTTCCGATGCCCGTGAACAGTACCCGCGTGAACAGTGATTGGGAACAGTACCCCCCCGCCGTGAACAGTGATCGTGAACAGTACCGCGAGATCTTCCAATCCGAACACATACGTGAATCACCTAGGAGCGTGGTCTCCCTTTTTCTTTGAATTGCAAACCTGAGAATGGATGAACAAAGTTTTCTTTTTCTTTTGTTAGTCACAAAACAATCAAAAGAAGACAAAAATTATTCCGGTCACTTTTGAGTTCTCAATCTAATGATCGAAACTCGCGTGAACCTAATTCGATGTTGTACACACAAGCTTATTGATGAACAAGCAATCAGTGTACTATCAAAGAATAATCTCTTCTCTCTTTTATGTTTAGTAGAATAAAAATTATCCTTTTCTATGAATTGAGAAGAAGAAGAAAAATTGAATCATTCAATCAACTATAGTGGCCGAATTCTATATGTGGTATTATATAGGTGGCCGAAATTTTGCTTCCTCTTCTATTTAGGATTGCCGAAATCTTCCTCTAAATTGACTAGGGTTGCCGCAAATCACATACCAAAAAGAGTTTGTGTTGCACCTTAATTTCCATCAATCTTTAGACTTCAAAACCTAATCCAACTCATAGATATTTTTATTCTTTTATTGACTAAATAAAAAGACTTATTATTTGATTAAATAAATAAAATTAACTATTTATTTTCTTATCAAACAAGTCTTTTACTTTTAATATACTACTACCAATAGTATAACTTTAAGAAATATATTTCCTGATCAGAAAAAGATTTGTTTCTTAATTAAACAATTAATTAATAAATTAACTAATTCTTATTTAATTAAAACAATGAAACAAAATAATATATTAGGTTAATATATACACCTTGCCGCCCCACTTATATAAATGGGCCATATATTATTTTCTTATTTCATTTAATCCATTGGACTTTAAATAAAAGCCCACATGTGAACCAGACCCATTCTTACTAAAAGAAACAAGCCCACATGTCTCCTTTTAATATATTAATATAATAGTGCAGCACATTAATTAAATAATAGACATATTATATTCTTGATATATTAAAAACAATTCTAGATGGACCCTTAAATCGGCCCGGTAGAATATATCAAGTGATTAATGCAAATACGTGTGGATTGGGGATCTTGGCGAGCTATCTAAATTTAAGCTTCAATAGACATAACCTAATCACAATCAACAAATGATTCACTTAGGTCCAATCTATTAATTTTAACTCATTCCACTAAAGAGCTAAAATTGAACTCTTAAATAAAGATAGAATAAGGAGATATTTCTCATTCATACCCTAGAAAATCTTATAGGAGATGGTGTATCCTCGTGAATAATATCAGTAATCGCCAAGAGCTCATAGACCGCCTATAGCTCTCCAAGTTACCATATTTCCTCATATGACCACATTTCGAACTTGGATACTTTGACTTGTCCAGAAGCCATGTTTTCAATAATCATTATTGAAAACTCAACGTTGAGATTTAATATCCAATACCTCAAAACATCCATATGATGATATTATACTCTCAATTAATAAATGGAGCCACGATGTCCATATCTATAAATGAAGTCCTCTATCGATTAACAAATGTATACCACCAAACTATCGAGGATAGACTATGCTATATAATCATACTCATTGATAGCTCTAATGATAACACTTGCAACCATAAGTCCATCATTTATCGCAGGATTAAGATAGACTCTCTGATTGTCCTCTTTAATAAAAAGACTTATATCTAGTGACGGTTCTAGATAAAGTATTTCATTGTGATCCAATTCAATGCACCTAGTGCACTAGATTCTTTTACTCGAAAACCTTTCGATGATTTTAGACTCATCATATTCATTTGATCCCACTCAAATGCTAGTAAAAGAATTCTACAACTTTAACAAGATAGAGGTGCCCAACCTTTGACTTAAGTTGTGAACGTTATTCAAGACTAACTAAAAAATTGTGTCTACCTCATACATATCCGGATGTATGAATAATTCTTCATGTCTCATAGTCTTTTGACCTTATGATTATTTACCTTGACAATTATAATAATAAATGCTATAAGTAATTGTAAGAATCAGAATTCACTTTATTAACATAAGAAGATTGTCAATTACAATATTACACTCTTGCCATTGAGCATAATCCTAACAAAAAGGTATATCGAGACCCCATTCCTTTTGAAAGGCCTAGGACCACACATACATTGCAATCATGTGTCCATGCATCATTGTACAAAATTTGGTATAACACAATACACATACTTGTTCATGTATGCACATGAATTAGATTTAAAGTTGACAATTTTCATAAATTGCATGTTCTAGGATTATCTCTATGAAATAGCATACTTGTGTGTTCTTGTGTTTATCGGTTTGTATTTTTATATTATTGAACTTGAATTTGAGCTTATATAATTCCTCATTGAGTTCCGATTATTTCAATTACTAATTCATTAAGATTCAAGTTCAAAAGAGGAAGTTACAAAACTTTCCGTGTCTTAATCGTACTTGGTTTTCATCATTGAATTTCAAGTTGAATTCCATATTTTTTTATGAAAGTTTTTATGAAGTCCTTATGCATGAGGGAGTTCCAGTTCGTAATCCTAAAATGGATTTGAATTCAGAGTTCGGTGGCTGGAGAATGGTCGAAGAACATATAGGTGCGTGAGGGGAGTTCAAGAAGGCAAAAAAGGGGAGTCTTGCAACTCTCCCCGTGAAGGATCGTGGCCTCCACGGGAAGAGCTGCCTTCTGCCCCTGTGGAGGCCATGTGCTTACATGGGAAGTAGAGGTGGCAGCCCCCCATTGGTTCTTCAATATTCTTTTGTTTCCCTCTCCTTTAAATACCAATTTCCCTCCTATTTCATTCCAAGAAGAAAATTTGAAAAACTAGTGCTGATATTTTCTCTCCAATTTTCCTAACTTCCAAACACCATAACTTTCTCATTCGGAGTCCGAATTGAGTGATTCGAATTGGAGAATCTTCGTCTATCAGTCCTATATCATTTCCATAAGAGTTTGGAGTTATTTGATTTAGTTTTCTGGTATCTTCACTCACAAAAACAAGACAGCACGTTTTTCACTTGAGGTATTGATTTCTCTCTTGATTTTGATCTTCAAATCTTCAATCACCTTGGATTTTCTTCTTCTATATATGTATGTTTGATGTGTAAACATTGATTAGAGTAATGAACTCTAATAGAGCTAGATTGAGCTTCAATTGACATACATGTTCAGTTAGATTTTTTAAATCTATGTTTTCACATGTTTGTGGAGTTGTATTGTGCTAACTTCAAATCTAGGACTATTTTATGTGTTTATTGACATATTCTCTATGATTAATAGTCCTTTAATATGCTAGGCCACTTTAATTGAATATTTGTTGAAATAGCATATTTGATTGATGATTTAGGGCTTGATTGAATCTAAGTGATTATCTTGTGATTCTAAGCTCTAATATATTGCTAGAAATTTATTTTTGAATTTATCAAGTTGATTCTAGCATTTTTATGTAATTGAACATAATCTAGGTTTTTGTGTGTGTTAGGTGTTTCACATACTCTAGATTGATTGTTCATGTTATAAATTCTAGATAAAATTGATTTGTGCATTTATTGTTAAAAATATAGTTCTTCATGATTTGTGCTTAATCCACACATTTCATATGTACATGCATCATTAGTGTGATTGCATTATTTTTAGGATTGCAAACTAGAATACACCTAACATGTGCATATTGATTCAATTCTAGTTTCCATAGGATATATTGATCATATATACTATGTTGTGTGTGTTTGCATCATTTACATTCACTTAGATCACATACCTTGTGAAGAGGTTGGAAGTCTCATTTCTTAGAGTGATTCTTTGATTTGAGCATTGAAAGTCTTAGCTAGAGATGTGAGGTCTTGAATAGCTAAGCATTGGAAGTCTTGGCTAGGATCGGGGTGATTCGGATAGCTAAGCATTGGAAGTCTCATATTGGAGAGTGATTCTTCAATTTGAGCGTGGAAGTCACATTTTGGAGAGTGATTTTTTGATTTGTGCATGGATGTCTTGACTAGGATCGGGGTGATCCAGATAGTTAAGCAGTGAGGCATCTCTTTCTTTACGTAGGGTTGAAGGGTAGATTTCTAGGTGAAGTGGTCAATTGAGAGATTGTATCTTTTTATCTTACTAGTGAAAGGTGTTTGCCAGTGGTTGTGGAATCAACCCTTGGATGTTTTCTCTTCGGAGGTTTTACCACGAAAAAATCATGTGTTAATTTTCTCTATCCTTATCTCTTAATATTTGTGTATGTGTTGATGTATATCTTAGATGATATCTTTGTAATTGACAATCATGTTATATCAACTCTGTATATGTTGAAACTTTATGAGTAACAGTCAATTTATAAATTGAGTTTGTATCACTTGCAAGTTATAGCTTACACTGACTTTGTTTGAACAATCATATCTTTAATTGAATTGATATTGCTTGACCTTGCCTTTTAAAGTGTGATACAAGCTACTTAGAGGGACAAACTTTTGGTTTGTTTCAAGGGAATGAAAAAGGTGTACTAACCTATTCACTCCCCCTCTAGGTTAGCTTAAGGCAAATTAACCGTGTTTGTATTTTTCAGACCTTGTTCATCAAGTGCAACAAAGTTGAGCTTTTCATTGCTCAAATTTATGTTGATGACATTATATTTGGTTCCACCAACAAGTTCAAAGTTCAACAATTTGTTGATGTCATATCTCATGAGTTTGAGATGAGTATGGTGGGGGAGTTGAATTACTTCCTTGGTTTGCAAATCAAGCAAATACATGATGGGATCTTTATATCCCAAGTTAAGTATACAAAAAATCTAGTGAAGAAGTTTGGTCTTGAGAATGCCAAATATTGTGACACACCCTATGAGTATCACATTGAAGCTAAACAAGGACGCTAGTGGCAAGAATGTGGGCCAAAGCTTTTATCGTGGCATGATTGGTAGCTTGCTTTACTTGGCTGCAAGTAGCCCCGATTAGCTTTCAGTGTAGGTGTGTGTGGTAGGTACCAAGTGGATCCCATGGAGTCCCATCTCTCTGCTGTAAAGAGAATCATTCGATATGTGAATGTGACATCCAACTATGGGATATGGTACTCTTTTGACACTAATGCTAGCTTAGTTGGCTTTAGTGATCCAGATTGGGTAGGAAATTGTGATGATAGGAAGAGTACATCAGGTAGTTGCTTTTTCCTATGAAACAACTTGGTGTCATGGTTTTACAAGAAGCAAAATTATATCTCCCTATCCACAGCTAAAGTGGAATACATAGCTGCTGAGAGTGCTTGCACACAACTTCTTTGGATGAAGCAAATGCTTGTGGATTACCGCTTTGATCAAGGTACTCTAACCCTTTATTGTGATAACTTGAGTGCAATTAACATTTCAAAGAAACTGTTCAGCACTTTAGGACAAAGCATATAGACATTAGGCATCACTTTATTAGGGAGTTAGTTGAAAACAAATGCATTGCACTTGAATATGTTGGAACAAATGATCAACTAGCGGATCTATTCACTAAGCCCTTAGACTCAACTAGGTTCATGACACTTAGTAGGTCTATTGGGATTTTCCATATGCCTTGATGTGATTTGGTGATTGACCCCATATGGGGAGCTCAAGCAAAGAGAGTGACTTTGCATGTTGATTTAAGCAAAAATTTGATCAATTTTATGCTTCTTCATTAATTGCTTGAGAATTTTGGTTGAACATATATTCTTATATGTTACTTTTATTCAATAAGTGTGCCTTTGCTTTGTTTGCAATCCATGTCGCCTTTATGTTCAAACATGCATTTTTGGACTAGGAGAATTGATTTGGAAGTACATTTGAATGACTTATAATTTATCTCCATGACATGTGAACTTGATCTTGACATGCTTAAATATTATGCATGAGTTATATATGTGAAAATGTGTGTGGAGGCAATTGAAGAGGCTAAACTCAATAAGGACCTTGTGTCCATTCAATAAATAAGGATGTCTTATCCAATTTAGCCTTATCTCTCTTCTTAATGGTTGAACAAGACAACAACCAATAAGGATTTTATATCCATTCAATTAATAAAGATTTTATATCCCTGTCTTGATTGACCATTAAGGATTGACATAGTTGCTTATGTGTGGTACAAAGTTTTTAAAGCTATATCTTGTTTATTGATGACAAAATGGTACAAATTGGTTTGAATTCCTTTGGAAACTCTTTTGATGTTCACTTTGCCAAAGGCCATTGCTTGAGCTTTGATGTTACATGTCATGCATCCAAAGCAACAATCTCACACTTTCCTTTTAAAATAACACTCTTTGATTCTCTCTTAATTAATTAAGTTGCATAAAGTTCTTGTATAAGATTTTGCAAATGTCATGTGTCCCAATAACTCTCTTTGCTAAAGTGACCTATTGGGAGATACTCATTTGTCTATCTCATGACAAAAATAGGGAGTAGTGTGTTGGTAGCTATAGAAGTTGCATATTAGGGAAGAATTATGCTTTGAGGGGGAGTAACCCATTTAGGGGGAGCATTTGCATTGCACTTCATTGCATGTTCCTTTTTTTTATTGCAAATGCTTGTATTTTTTTTTTCATGATCACCTCACATACACTTGTCTTGGAAAGTGTAGTTTCATTGTTTTGTAGGGGAACCTATTCTACAAGAGTTTGAAGAATTGCAAACTTAGTATCTGGGTATCTCTTTGTAATGTAGAATATCTTTTGTTGACCTCTTGTTTTTTTTTTCTTTGGTGAGGATCAATTGTGAGTGGTGGTTTTGTCACGAAATAGCCAAAGAGGGAGATTGTAAGTTCCTCCTTTTTTGATTGGTTTATTTCTTTGACAAACCATATTGGGGATTTGTTTGTAAAGGTAGGTTAGGCCTCCTTGTTTGTGATTAAGCTTAAATGGATCAAGCTCTCAAGCTCAAGAGCTCATTGAAGGTATATCACTTGTGCTTAACCATTTGAAGAGACTAGTTGCATACACACACTTCTCATGCATGCCTTAGTTTTCTTGCTTTTGTGTTCATTGCATATGTGTATTCTTTTCACTTCACACATGCACCAGTTTGTTATATTTTGTGTGTGCTTGTTGAGTCATTGCGCGGGTCCTTGTGCATGGGTTGCTACCCGCATAGCCACTAGCGCAGTTGACCTTGGTGTGTTTTTGGTCCCCGGTTTGCTGGTCTGATCGCCGATCTCGACCAGCGAAGTCCATGTGTGCCAGTCAGTGCGTAGGTCCCTACCCGCTCAGTTGTCTTTGGTGTGTTTTTTAGGTCCCCGGTTCGCTGGTCAGTTTGTTGGTCTTGACCAGCAAAGTCCATGTGTGCGGGTCAGTGTACGGGTAGCTACCAGTGCAGTAGACCCGCGCATTACGTCTTGTTTGCCTTATCTTTTTTACAAACTTTACAAAATGACGTAGCTTTACTTTGACCTTATATTTATATGTCATCTTCTCTCCATTTAGTGCTAAGGAGTCCATAATTGTTTCTTAGTGAGAGTAAGTGATTTTCTAGAGAGAGAGAGACTCCCAAGAACCTATTTTTACTCAGTCAAATGCATACCCATGTGCATCTAGCTTCATTCTTGCATCTCTTCTTCAAGGGTCTTCATGCTCTTCTTGACTAGGTAATTCAACATGACTTAGAACTTCTTGTTTCATCTTTATGTTCTTGTTTTACCTAGGGTTAGCAATTATTTGTTGATTAATTGCATGTTTCTTTGATTTAGCATGATTTGAATATGTTTGTGGCTTTGTTTATTGGTTGAGATTGCTTGTTCATTGATAGCTAGCGTTTAGGACTATTTTGCCCTCTAGCTAAATCTTCTTGCATTTGCATTTAGATATTGATATATAGGATTTGTACTTATTGTCATCTTTAAATCTATAGATAAGCATTTAGTGTAGCCTAGCATTAATTGCATAATATAATATTTCCATACATTCACATATGTTGCTTAGTCTCTTCATTGATTGTTAAGCTTTGTGACTAAATGGATTAGTGCACAAGCTTGTTGGTCTAGGATCACTATTAAAGGCTCGTTGGGTAGAGTGAAAGGGTTAGTGACCAAGAATGGTGTGACTTGAGGTCAATCTAGGTTGTAAACTTTCATTCAAGTAGTGGATTTTGAGGACCGTGTGTGGCTATAAGGATAGCCCGTGAGTTTTGCCTAGTTAAAGGGTTTCTCACGTAAAACAAATCTTGTGTTTTTATTGTTTTGAGCATGTTTAACATTAATTGAATGCTTTGTAAGAAGGGGTAATTTTTAATATTGATTAATCAAGAAAAGTTGGTAATTAACTTGATTAAAACCTATTCACCCCCCTTCCGCCTCCCCCTCCCCTCCCCTCTAGGTTGTTAGACACACGCTTTATGGTAATTTTAGTGTTTAATGAGATTAGTTTAGTGCATTAGGTGGTCCGAGAAAGGTTGCATCGATTCCCTAGTCCGTCTCTATATATTCCAATCCTTGTGTGCTGTGTTTAGTTTAATTTTAGATTTCAAATTAGTTTTCAAATCACTTTCTAGTAATCATTAGTTTTTCCAAATCAAGTTTTATACAATTTAACTTTTCGCACTTACAGTATATTTTCCAGATTAACTAGCATTCGATCGAAAGAATTCCCGATCCCCGTGAACGGACTTTTAAGTAAGAAAACTGTAATACATCAGGTAAGAGGACTGAATGGGGATTTAGCAACGAAGCCTCCACCATGATAGTAAATAGGAAGAGGACATTTACGGTTTTCGGTGGTGGTGTTGTTAGGGAGATAAAGTCGAACCGAGAGAATAAGTTCAGGTGAATACAGTGGCAGACCTAGAAATTTATATGAGATGAGACACTTAAAAAATATTAATAATAACTGCAATTAAGACTAATAAGTTTTTTTTAATATTACGATTAGAAGAAATTTATGTAAAAAAAAACCATTTCAAACTTAATTGAAAATATTTTATTTTTTATAATCTTTTCATAATATCCTTTATCAATTTTGTTAATAATTGTTTTCTCTATGTATGTGAACGAGCAATCATTAATCCAGTATCTCCAATTTGATTATGTTGTTAAAACTATTTCTATTTATCCACGAAAGAAAATTGATTATCAAACTAAACATATGATTTTAGAAACATATGATTTTTTATGTTGTAAGAAATCACACACGCAAATAATGAAAGCAATAAGAAGGAAAAAGAAAACGACACGAGCAATTTTATGTGGTTCAGTAAACCCATACGTCCACGGCGCGCACCTACACTCAATCTACTATCAGAGTTTGATTACAATCTTTATGTCTCTCTCTTTCAGTTTCTCTACAAGTTGCTCTCTCTTTCTAGCAATTTCTTTCACCCCCTATGCATAGAGAAATATAAGTATTTATATGGGAACACTAGGGTAACCTTTTTGCATATATAGGGTTTCTTGATGACATCGATTTTTTTTTTCTTTTTCTCGTCCAATGAAGAGACCAGAGAAGGATTCTTATAGGATTGAGAAATTCGATGGCACAAATTTCAGTTTCTAAAGGATATAAATGGAGGACTATCTGTACCAGAAGGACCTGTATTGGCCGATAGTAAAGAAGCCAAAGACTGTATCCGACGCATACTAGAGGGTCATGCAGATGCTTAAGGGCTTGACCAGCGATGATGGGTTACTCTTGGACCGTAGAGCATTGGGAGTGATTCGTCACAATTTGACAAAATCAGTTGCCTTCTACGTCAAAGATCAGGAGACAACATCAGATCTTATGAAGACCTTATCGAACCTATACGAGCAGCCTTCTACAGAGAGGAAGATCCATATAATCAAGAAGCTGGTAAATCTGAAGATGTCAGAAAATCAGAGTTTCAAGGATTACCTAAACAATTTAATGAATTTAAAGATAGGTTAATCTTTGTATCCATTGTATTTCATGAGGAATTTTTGTAAGCCCTAGAGTCGCACAGTGGAACGGATTGTTAAAACTTTTTTTTAAAAATATTTATAAGCGACTTTAAAACCGTGTACGATATATAAGAATAAATAAAAGGTAAGATTCGAAATCATACATCAAGGCTAACTCCTTCGTTCTTTAATTCTTGAATTTGCTTTTCGATTTGTACCACCGAATCTTCCTCGCTATATCACAGGTTCTAGCAACTGCGTGTGGGCGCGTCACGGGTTTCAGGAGGTTGAATGGAGGTAGAAGAAACACACGGAAGCAACCCTTACTTTCTATGGAATAAAATTCGGCCACCCTTTAGAAAAGTCAAGAAGAACTTTTTTTTCTCTTTTGGGCGCAACACTTTGTTTTCACTTTTGTTTTCACGTGTACCAACAACTCAACAATTGAGTGTTTCATTAAAAACCAAATACAATTAATTGATAAGATATTATTAATTTTTTTAAAATATCATATATTCAAAAAACCAAAATATCATTTTATCTTGTTTTAAATATCAAATATTAAAAACAAATATCATGATATTTAATATCTTTAAAATCAAGATAGGGTTACAAGTGACCTACGTTAAATAGGATTCTAAATTCTATTCAATTCAATGTTATCTATGTGATTTGAACCCATGACCTGTAAAAGATTAAATAATCAATATTATTTTTATATATTTGTTTTGGTCTTGGTTCGAACCCTTTACCTCTATAAAATAATTAATTCAGTTCATAATTCATAATTATCAATATAATAAAATAATCACATTATTTAATTTAATTAATTATTAATATATTAATTAGATAATCATATTATTTAATTAATAGTTTGAATAAATTCCTTATTACTTCATAACCAACTTAATTGGACTATCCAATTAATTAAACGTGACCTTTGTTACCATCAACTTTCCGGGCTACTAAGGGGACCTAATAGACCCACAGTTTTGAGCTTCAATAATCCTTAGAAAAAATTAATTAAACTCTTTAATTAATATTTCATGATTATTAACCTCGGAGTTACACCACTAAAAACCCGAGGCTGTACTCTCGTAACTGTAGATGTTTTTACACAAACCAAAATTCAGTGTCCATCGATATAGCTATTACATATGGTATGATCTTCCACAAGTAGTTCATAATTAGAGTTAGGTTATAAGTCCGTTATACCCCTGTAATTATATATTTTCCAGCAAGTACCATTGATTCTCTAATGAACAATAAATCATAACTTCCTTTACTAAAGAAGGAGGTCGCTCATATTGTTCAAGCCCTGAATCAACCCTTAAGGGAGCTACTATCTACTTCTCGCAAGAAGGAGTGGATTCCACTATTGTGTAAAGATCTTCGCAACCACAAGCCAAACTGTGATTCCAACATATGAAGTTATTGACCGGGAATGCAACTCCGATCTCACCCAAGGTATATCAAAAACCACGATCTAACCTAAAGGAGTCGATAAGACACTCAAGATTAAGATCATCCATATATAGCCATAATTTGTTGATATATATGAATCTCATCATGCAACAAATCTTGGTGAGAGATTCATATAGACCATGGCCCAGTCCTATATGATGACATCATATAAGGTGCCTCTATTCTCATATCAACATCTGAATAGTCTAGAATAAGACCACCGTACATTACGGAATAGACCGCAACTGTAGATTGACCACAAATAAAGTACCCATCTATATTCGTTATCTACAGACTCTTTAGATTGCTCATCTTAAACTGAATTCCTTTTGTATATGACACCCATATACTCAGTTAGAGATTACATCTGGTAATCTTGGATGTTAAGTACACATGATATAAATATTAATGTATGAGACACATTTATAGAATTAATAAACTACTTCTTTTATTAATGTTTCATTCACATATACAAATTACAAACTTTAGGGCATAAACTCCAATAGTTCTTATGCATCATATTACTTGCCCAAATGCGAAAAAGTTGGTCGAAGACATATCAATCGATCACCAATTCTTTCGGAAAGAGAAGATAAACTTCCAGCAGGTTGTGAATATTATCATGACCGAAGAAATCATAATGCATGAAATAGGATCATCGACATCATCTTCAACACTGAATATGGAAGGTAGAGAAAGTAGGGGCAAAAATCAAAACAGGAATCAACGAGGTAGATCAAAGTCGAGGGGTAAATCCAAGTCCAAAGGCCATCATGGGGACAATTCGTGTAATCAGTAGCGAAGCAAGAAAGACATCGAGTGCTGTAATTATGGCAAGATGGGTCACCACTCGAGTGAGTGTAGGTCCAACAAGAAGGACGAGGCAAGAGCAGTACGAACTGTGTTTATATGGGGCTAAATAGCCCCACCTCACCTAAATAAAATGGTTGCATAGAATTAGACTAATTAAAATAATTATTTAAATTAAATTTTGAAAAAAATTCAAATATTTAAAACCATTTAAAAAAATGATATTTATTTTTATTTGTTAAAAATTAAAAATTATTATTTTTAAAATAATTAAAATAAAATATTTAAAAAAATATTTTTTTAATCACATAAAAAATAAAAAAAATTGAAAAGAGAAAAAAAATTAAAAAATATAAAATGGTGGGCCACCATTTGTTGTGGGACTAAATAGGCCCACATTGGTGGGATACGTTGCTTGCATGAGATTAAATAATCCCATCGTATGCAAGCAACAAATATGGAAGATGTGACTCAAATTACTCCTACAACATCCCATCCCATGCACCAAACTTGCCCTAAAAGAAAAAAAACAATTTGAGGAAAAATGTAGTCATTCTTTAGATGTTTTTATTCAAGGCAGTGTATTGCCTTATTTGAATCATAAACCTAGGAAAATGCATATCAACATCTGACAGGAAGATCACGAAAAACCACAATTAATTACACGATTTAGCTATTATGGAGAGCTGGTATATATCATGCTCGAGAGGATATCGATCTTCGGTGTGTGAAGTGCCCTACGCTCGACCATAATGTTTGACGAATCATGGGAAGGTTTCATTATTGGGATTGAAGCATCACTGTAATCCTGATTGATGAAAGCAACAATTCTGTTGTGCATAATAGTAGAATTTCGAGAAGTGAGATTTTTATATGGAAACTATGGTCCTCTCCTTGAAAATCAATAACTTTGACCACTCCACCCACTTTGCCTCAGCTTCTGAGCATAGTACCATCCTCTCTCTCCTAGATGCAAACCATCCAATTCGGATATAAAAACCTAAAGCCTGGGGGTGGCCACCCGAGCCAGGTTCGGATCTGTGGTTGGATTGATCCACGGGTCGTCTACCTTATAAGTAGGAGAGGTAATTTTCCACCCCAACGAACGTCGTAGTCTGTCAAATGGATTAGTTGTGTCCCTAGGAATAGCAATCTGGCCCTAAAAATATGGATGACACAAAATAATACCTGAAACATTAAAACTTGAAACAGTTTCTTGCGTACCAAGTCTTAATGCCATTTGGTGCGCGATATTAGCACCAGCACTGTTACCAGTGAAAAACACTAGCTGGAACTCAACATGCTGGTTTATCCAATCCTCAAGGCTGTGTCCGTTCATATGGGAAGCAACCAACTGCAGTGTAGTCCACGAATCGTCATAAACACATGGTAAGGTGCAAACTTTGGCTATTCTCTACTCAACCGGGACAGCAATGACATTAGCTTCGTAGACTAATGGCTTGTTTGATTTTTCCATTGAACACTTAATGGTAGTTAATGTGTGTCATTAAGTTGTTTCGTTTGATTTTTTAAGTGATAAAATGACTAAATGAGGTCTTAAAGTCACTGGTTTTTAAAAGTGAAATTTTTTCACTTTTTGCATGACCAAGAATCACTGGAATTTTATCATTTTATTAATTCCAAAATTATCCTCACAATTCTTATCTGCTTTCGGTTTTCTGTTCTATCACAACTCTTAACTATATTATTTTTTTTTCTTTACTATTTAAAAAACTTTAGTTGTTGTAAAATCTAGTTTTTTCAAGACTCCAAAATCTCCATTCAAATCCAACGTTTTTTTTAATCGTATTCAATCCTATTTCGACTTCTAGTCATATTTCAAGTAAATACTTTTTTTTTTCTGTTTATGTGCTTAAGTAAAATTAGGACTCTGAATTTTTTTATTCCAATTTTGCAAACCAACTTAATTGATTGTTCAGTTTGAGTAGATTGCATCTGGCACTGCCAGAAACTTCAATTAACCTTTTCAGTGTTTTTAAACTTTAAGGGGTTATATTTTATTAGTTGAATTTTTTTAATTTTCTATTATATCATTAAATTACTGTTTTTAATAGTTTTTAATATATTAAAATGTAAATATATAACAAATAATAGTTGAAAGGGCATACATATAAAAATATTAATTTCCAGAAATTTGTAACTTACAAAAAACAAACAACTTATCACTTGTATTAGGTTTTCAGTGAAAAAAACAAACATGTTATTCAATTTTCAATTTTTAGTCACTATTCACTCTTCAGTAAAATTAAGCATTGTTCAGTCTTCAGACGAAAAATCAAACGCAACCTAAGACGCTAAGGAAATCATCGGAGGTAAGAGGACTGAATGGGGATTCAACAACGAAGATAGTAAACAAGAAGGGGAAGTTTCTAGTTTTCGGTGATGACGTTGTTGGGGAGATAAAGTCTTACCGAGAGATAAGTTTAAGTGAATACAGTGGCGGACCCAGAAATTTATAAGAGACAGAGCACTAAAAAAATATTAATAATAACTACAATTAAGACTAATTAGTTTTGTTTTAATTTTTTTTTAATATTATGATCTGAAGAAGTTTATGTAAAACAAAACCATTTCAAACTTAGTTGAAATTTTTTTATTTTTTATAATCTTTTCATAATATACTCTATCAATTTTGATGATAATTGTTTTCTCTATATATGTGAACAAGCTATCATTAATCTAGTATCTCCAATCTGATTATGTTTTCAAAACTATTTCTATTTATCCTCAAAAGAAAATTGATTACAAAACTAAACATATGATTTTAGAAACACACACATGAGCATACGCACGCGCACACACGAGCACACATGCGCACAAAAGCGCACACACGCACGAGCACCCAGATTTATATACTGATGATCAATTCTAGAAATTATATATATATATATATATATATATATATATATATATGATCATACAAAATAACTCAACATGATATTAATTCATATTTTTTATTCCTTTAGTTTTGATGCAATAAATTTAGAATATAAATTGACAATTTTGATTTTATATATATATATATATATATATATATATAACTTGAGATTTTATGAATCATTAATTGGAACGTGAGTAATAAAACTTTTATAAGAATAATGATATTTTAAAATAAAAAATAACATGCATTCAAATATGATAACAAGTAAAAAAGGAAAAAAAATTGATAATAGTTTTGAAACAATGAAGAAAAATATGGAATATTCGATTTATTTATATAATATATTTATTTAAATTATTATACAAATATAATAATAAACAAAAACTAAATTTTTTGAAAACATTCTGGTAGGGCACGACAATGCACACACCCTACACGGTCCTAAGCTATGTCCTACAATGGGTGAATACAAAGTGTCTTTATATTCAACATTGATTGGTGCAAAAGTAGTTTCTGCTGCGCCAATTGAAGTACTCTCAACGAAGCCATCTTTGCAAATTCGCATGAAGGAAGGTAATTCAGGGGTTGAATTGATGGAATTCTTTGCAGATGTGACATGGTTGATATTTACTGAGAAAGTGAGTAAAAACAGAGAATTTTTGAAAAGAGAATGCATTGCATATTCATGCTTGTACCGGAGACAACCTTTAACCTACTTTAATATTTTCTGAGTTGATTTGATTTGTATCAACTTCATTGTGTATTATGTGTTCTCTCTCCACTATAGGTCGTCTAGCTCAAAAGTTGGACAAGCAATTTTCCACCCCAACCAACGTTGTAGTCCGTCAAATGGATTAGTTGTCTCCCCAGGAATAGTATCCCGGCCCCAGATATATGAATGAAAAAAAAATCATACCCGGAAAATTAAAACCTGAAACAGTTTCTTGCTTACTTACCAAGTCTTAATGCCATTTGGTGAGAGATATTAGCACCAACACTGTTACCGGAGAGAACACTCGTTGAGAATCAACATGCTAGTTTATCCAATCCTCAAGGCCGTCTCCGTTCATATGGGAAGCAACCCATTATAGGGCAATCCACGAATCGTCATAAGCACACGGTATGGTGCAAACTTTGGCTATTCTCTACTCAACCGTGACTGCAATGACATTAGCTTCGTAGACTATGACACTAAGGAAATCGTCGGTGGTAGGTGGACTGAATGGGGATTCAACAACGAAGCCTCCACGGTGATTGTAAACAAGAATGAGAAGTTTCTGTTTTCGGTGATGGTGTTGTTGGGAAGATAAGGTTTGACTTAGAGATTAAGTTCATGTGAATTATAGTGGCGGACCTAGAACTTTATATGAGATGGGGCACTTAAAAAAATATTAATAATAACTACAATTTAGACTAATAAATTTTGTTGTCATTTTTTTAATATGAGGGAATGGTCCAAAATAGCACCATTTGGAAGTTGAGTTGTGCAACTAGCACTACTATAATATGTCTTGTTTTATTAGCACCTAAAATGGTGTGCTAACGAAAATGCCCCTTCTTTTATTTTTACAACTTTTACTTCAAAACTTACCATTTTCAAAATTTCTCTATTTTTTCTCTTCTTTCACGCGTTCTTCTACTTATCATTTTCTCTCCATTCACGGTTGTAGCCGTTCTTCTTTCAGGTGTCACTTTTCCATAATCTTTCATTCATTCATAAGGTTTGAAGAGTAGATCCAATAACTTTATGCCAAGGTTTGAAGATTGGAAGAGTTAATAAGTTAAATTTCCTCCATTTAGTTTTGGTATGGAAACTTTCACTTTCAATTTGTTAGATGTATATGTTGAACTGAAGCTAATTCTCCATTTCGATCTAGTTTTGTGGAAAACTCTGTCGTTTCTGGAAATCTGATTTTCCAGAAAATAAGTCTTGATTTCGACACATAAGTGCATTTGTTTCGAGACATAATTGTATTCATTTCGAGGCTTATTTATATAAATATCGAGACTTATATTATCGTGTAGACTTATTTAGATGATAATCGAGACTTATATACGTTTCTAGACTTATTTATATATGTTTCGAGACTTAATTATTTAATTGTCGAGACTTATGTATATCACATTTGAGACTTTTTTGTATTACTTTCGGGACTTATTTATATCATGATCGAGACTTATTTAAATTAAATTCGAGACTTAATTCCATTAATTCGAGACTTACTGGGATGAATCCAAATTAATGTTATTATTGTTTGACTAGTTTCATATGGTGAATAATTAATTATTTAATTGTCGAGACTTATTTATATCACTTCCGAAACTTATTTATATCACATTCGAGACTTATATATATATATATATATATATATATCATCCGAGACTTATTTATATCATTATCGAGACTTATTTATATCACATTCGGAACTTATTTATCACATCCGAGACTTATTTATATCATTATCGAGACTTATTTATATCGTTATCGAAACTTATTTATATCACATTCGAAACCTATTTATATAATTATCGAGACTTAATTCCATTAATTCGAGACTTACTGGGATGAATCCGAATTACTTTTATTGTTTGACTAGTTTTCATATGGTGAATAATTTGATTTGATAGTGTTATTTGTTTGTAGGATAATGGATCGAGTTAGAATATCGATATCATATAATGGACGATGGAATGAACTACCGGATGGAAGCCAAAGATATGTCGGCGCCATTAATAAAGGTGTATATGTCCGGAAGAATTTGACATATGAAGAGCTGCTGGGGGTTGTCAATGCCATTGTCAAACATGATCCAAACATATATGAAATTGACATAAAATCAATATCCGTTGGTCCAGACACTACATGTCGCACTATGATAGCGGATGATGATGACGTTCAGTTTCTACTAGGGGAAGACAAGGTAATTCCGAAAATGTGTGTTACACTTGTTGAAAGAGGATGCGAGGAACGTGTCATGGGTGATGACATTCAAATCAATCAAAATCCCATAGAAACACGGCAATCTGATAATAATGTTGTCCATGATTGTACGAGGCCGTTGACCTTGATGCACCTCATACCATACCTCATTTTGACTGTGACTTGGAACCACAGTTAGACGACCGCTTTGATATTGGTTATGATCCTAAACAACATCATGCATCGGGAAGACGTGTGGAAGGAGAGCATAACATTTAATTGAAATTTGAATGTCGTGACTTTTAAGACTTATTTACACTATTATCAAAACTTATTTATATTAAATTCGAGATTTAATTCTATTAATTCGAGACTTATTGGGATGAATCCGAATTACTGTTATTGTTTGACTATTTTTCATATAGTGAATAATTTGATAGTGTTATTTGTTTGTAGGACAATGGATCAAGTTAGAATACTGATATCATGTAATGGACGATGTCATTACATACCAGTAAGTCTCGAAATACTTTAAATAAGTCACGAATTGTTGAAATAAGACTCGAATATATGGTTAATAAGTCACGAATGCTTTGCAATAAGTCTTGAAATGTTGAAATAAGTCTTGAATGAACCTAATAAGTCTCGAATGAACCTAAATGTTGTAATAAGTCTCAAAATTACGTAATAAGTCTCGAATATAGTTAATAAGTATCGACATTCGAGACTTACTGGAAATCCATCAAGAATTCATTATAAATTTAATCAACTGTCAATATAACCATTCAAAAGTCCATCCATAATTCATTTCAATAACATTCATAATCAACAAAAAAATCCATCCATAATAACATTTGCAATAACCATGCAAAAGTCCATCCAAAAAGACATTCAATAACATCTATAATCAACAAAAAATCCATCCATAATAACATTTGCAATAACCATTCAAAAGTTCATCCATCCATAACATACTTCACTGGTCTTCGACAATGGAGGAGTTTGAAAATACTTCCACAACCATTTTCTGTCGCATGTGTGGCATTTGGTCATCAGTCCAATTGAACTTCTTTCTATTTGCATAGTATGCTCAATCAAAGCTAAAGTGTGTGCTCCACAATTGCCACTATAAAGACGTTAAGAAACTGTTAATTACCTTAAGCCCCACAAAACGAAGCCAGTTACACACCAAAACACCAAAAACCAAAGACAACATACAGCCTACATAAGTAAACACGCCAAAACACACAAACAACAGGAAAGAAACGCCTAATAAGCAGAGGAGACAAAACAGAGCAACCCCACCCCAAAAGAAAATCAAAAGCAGACATGCAACCGAGTCAAGAAGCATGTTGGTAGCATGTGATCCAACTAAGAAAAGCCAAGTGTCATGTATGATAATGGCAAGTGAGCATGGGCCAATCATGTGGTATCATGGGTTCATGGAATAAGCCAATGAAGAATTATATTGATTGTTTAATAATATGTAGTGGGCATGCCCTGTTTCACTTTCACGCAATTCTTTTTGTAGGCCTATATATATGGCTATTGTTGTATCAAATGAATTAACATAATGAAAATATATGGCACAAATTCTATGTTCTTCTTCTTCCTAAAATATCTGCTTCAGATTGCTTAACTATCTTTGTGCAATCTTACACCACCAACACCACAATTCAGATGCAGATTGAGACAAACAACACCAAAACCGAAATCAACAAAACCCAAACTACCTAAATCTACCAAACAGTAGAACAAATTCAAAACAAAACAACAAAATCGAAATCAATAACACCACCATTCATATTCAAACAACAAAACATGACCACTGAAATCAAATTCACAAAAAACTAAATCAAAATCAACCAAACGAAATAAAAATCAACAATATCAAATTTGAAAACAAAACCCAAACGAAAATACCTCAAATCAAAGCCGGTTCTATCGACGAGATCTCAAATCTATGTGTTGCCTGAGTCTAACGGCTGCCGTCGAAGTCTTCACGGTTGTCTGTCGGTGTCGTACTGCTCGTCGCCATCAATGGGTTCTCGTCGCTGTTTGTTCTTCGCCGTCAATGGGTTTGTCGTTCAAAAAAAAAAATTTCCTTAGTCAACGAAGTAAGAAAGTTGAAAAGAGGAAAAAGTTAAAAGTAAACTATAAAACTCAGATGCCTGTTGCCCTAACATGAGGGTATTTTTGTCCGAAATCAATCTTTAGTGCTATTAAAAGAAGACTTATTAATGTGGTGCTATTTATGCAAATCCAACCTCAAAAAGTGCTATTTAAGTTTTTGACCCATATGTTATGATCTGATGAAGTTTATTGACCAAAACCCATCTACCCATCTTTCATTCATGAAACAAATATCATCTAGCTTCATCTAAGATGTTTTCTTACATAGGTCTGCATCAAAGCACATGACTTGGTAAGTAGAACACCATCTCCATTCATTCTAAGGTTCTAGCTTAACAAGATAACTCTTTTATGACTTGGTTGCATCAAGGTTGAGTTTTTATCTTTTATATGTGATGTTTGTGCTTGTTGGGTTGTTGTATTGTGATAGCTATTGCATCTAGGTTTGCATTTATTTCATATAGCTAAGTTATATGTATGTCATATAGAAACATGATATCTAGGATTGTTTGAATCGTTCATACATGAATAGATAAGCATTAAATGTGTTGACCTAACATTTATGCATTTAGAATATTTTCATATTCACATTAGGTTGCATATCTCTTCACTTAAGAGTTAAGTCTTGTATGTGTCATGGGTAGTATACAAGCAAGTGCCTAAAATCACTATTAAAGGCCTGCGGGTAGCAAGAACAGATTATAAAAAATTAATTAGGTGTGATGCGGTCAACCTAGGTTGTAATTGTTTTTGTAAATAGTGGATTTGAGGGCACGATTGGCTTTAGGCCCTTGAGTTTTTACCCTTTTGGGGTTTTCTCACGTAAAACAAATCACTGTATCTTAATTGTTATTTTCAGCACTTTGCTACAATGATTGTTTGTTAGGGGGTGTTGTGATTAATTTTGATTAACCAAAAAGATGGAAATTAATTTGGTTAAAACCTATTCACCCCCCTAGGTTAGTTTAATCACTCTTAGAGTATTTTCACCTACTAGAATCTAAATTAACTATAATATCTCCCACTGCACAGGCAGACACTAACACTCTGTTGCCGAAACGCAATTTGAATTCCTTGTCATTCAATCTTTTCTTTTCCTGAAACCTCTGCAAGGAATAACAAACATGATTTGTGGCTCCAGAGTCTATGATCCAAGAATCTCTAGAATTTGCTAGAAAACATGTTTCAAGATAATTAATATTACGTTCTTCCTTCTTTTTCTTAAACTTTAGGCAATTTCTTTTCCAATATCCCTTTTCACCACAAAGGAAACACTTTCCTTTGATTTTGGTTACTTTCTTGGTCTCCTTCTTGGTAGGCCCAAGTTGCTTTTTCTTCTGTTGTTTCTTGACCTTCTTACTGGTCTTAACAGTAGTAACTTTACCAACCATGTGAATCTCTTGACCCTTGCCTTTCACAAGGATCTTCTCTACGCTTTGAACATCTTGTATCTTGCCCTACAAAGTGTATTCCTTATTGTTCAAGGTGTAGTCCAACTTGAACTGATCAAAGGAATCTGATAGTGAGTTGACAATCATGTCAATTTTTATCTCACTGTCTATCTCAACACCATTGAGTTCAACAATGTTGAGATATGCTATGACTTTCATCATCTGATCTTTCATAGCCTGTCCATGTTTCATCCTAAGATTCATGAAAGCAGTTACTGCCACTCTCTTAGTCCTCCTAGACCTCATAGCAAACATCTCATCTAGAGAAATCATTATATCAGCAGCAGTAGTCATTCCTTCATATTGCTGTTGCAAAACGTCAGAGATAGAGACCATAATGTAACATTTGGCCATCTCATCTGAGGTCTCCCACTGCTTATACCCGTCTCTTTGAACCTTAGTAGATTCATCAATAGGAGCAAGTGGTTTAGGGGTAGACAAAACAAACTTATGTTTTTCAGATTGTAACAACTGGCCAATTTTCCTTTTCCATGTGACATAATTATCACCAGTTAAAGTATTATCTTTTAGGATGTTGATTAGGGATGGGGTCATGATTTCTGAATAAAACAAAAATTATATAAGTAAACAATCATGATAAAGCACTTTAGAATATTTATCTTGAATAAAATAAAATAATCAAATCGTAAAATTCAACGGTGATCCAATATCCATAAATGTCACACCTTCTTTGAGAGTTCGCACCATTTACTAGTTGGACTAGGTCCCTACCTAATTGTTAACTTAACAACCAACGTTTTCAATTTAGCCTTGCGATTTATATTGACAAGAACTCTTGGGAGGATATCAATAAAACCACATTGAGTGTGTTACCAAGTTATCGACCTTCAATATATTCCTTCACGAAAATCTCTCCTTTGAGAATAGATATTGTTTAAGTCAATTGTCTAGTCTATCCTTGTAAGGAAGTATCATGCTAAATTCCATTCATGGATACCCCTTGGAGGGTTATCACACGAAAATAAAGCTCAATTAATCTTGGAGGCCATAGGTGTTCAAAACACCTTCTCCCACTCAATTGTTTAAGGTGTATGATTGAATTCCATAGAATGATTTACCAAGTAATCTAGATGCCAATTAGATACCTGAACCATTCAATGCATGTTCATACCAAAAGAGATATATGAGTGGCACTCCTATTATATATGACATGTTATCAAACAATGATAAGCATTGCAATATTTACGAAAAATAAATAAACACAATTTTGGTCTATCCTAGAAAAGCAAGTAAATTACATTTATCTGAAAAACAAAAAACCTTAATCCTAACTTGGCGAACAAGTCATCAAGCGGCCATCCGTTAAAAGTCTTCGCACCCGAAGCCATGCACGTCTGTCCCGTGCGCAGCACCGCGCACCACCCATGGGCGCGCGTATGCTCCCAGCCCATCCCCCCTTTTTTAAAAGAGTCACGCTGCTGCACTGTAAAAAGCACAGCTGCACGCTTGCTGCTTGGTGCATATGGGCTACCCTGAGCTGCTCCACTGCTTCCAATTCTTCAATTCTTCGAAACTTGAATATATTACAGCAGTTTTTTTTTATTATTACAACAACAATAAAAAAAAATTAACAATTATCAAGACGGAAATTATGGCGATGATAGATCACCCTTCTTGTTACAACTTCAAACAAAATTATACATTGAAATTCTATGACAAAAATCGAGCAATAACAAATCATATTATAAAAACATATATATATATATATATATATATCCATACATACCGACGTAATTATATATGTAAATACCTAGAGTGTCATCTCTTTCTAAAACATGCATATTTACATAAAAAGAAATAGATCCACGTATATATATATATATATATATATATATATATATCAATTAATCAAGGGTACAACATGGCTCTGATACCAATTGTAAGGAAAAACACACGGCAGAAGTGAAAAATTAGATTGGTATATTTCAAAAAATTTCCTTTTAAATGAAAGAACCTTATCCCTTGATTAATTAACATATAATTAAAAATATCATACATTTTCCATGTGGCGATTGATATTACATCCATTTGAATCCGCAAGATCTTCCAATCCAATCACGAACATGAATCACCTAAGAGTGTGGGCTCCCTTTCTTTGAATTGTATACCTGAGGATGGAAAACAAAAATATTTTTCTTTTGTTCGTCACAATAATCTTCCTAGAGAAAATAAAGAACGTTTGGTCACTTATGAATTCTCAATTTTTTAATCGAAACCTAGCGTGAACCACAATTGGATGTTGTGCACAAAGCTTTTTGATATACAAGCTACTAGTACACTATCGAAAACAAAAACGCTCCCTATTTCTTTTCTCTTGGCCGAATTTCATGAGTTGGATGATTTTTTTATTAAAGCAAAAGAATAAAATTCTTCTTAAAAAAATACCCCTTGGCCTAATTCTTCTTCAAAAAAAACTATATATATATATATATATCGCCGAATTCCCTTGATAGGGATATATATATATATAGTGGCCAAAAATTCTGCTTCTTTATGGAGGATTTTTGTTTCACCAAAACTCTTATCAACTTATTAGTTTAAACCTATTCCAACTCATGAGTGTACTATCCAATAATAAATTATTGAATATCAACTAAAATTTGTGACTTTATCTATAACTTCCTAATTGACTAATTATCAATTAGAGTTTTGATAGATATCAAATACTTCCTAATTTGACTAGATACATAAAACCTTTTTTTTTTAATCTACTTATCAAACAAGGTTTTTGATACTTATCATACTACTAACATTAGTATGACACTGAGAATCCTACTTCTAGTGAGAAAAAGATTTTGACTTTTAATCAAATAATTAATAAATTAATTAATTAATTTCCATTTAATTAAATAATAAAATAAAACAATATATTAGGTTAATAAATTAGCCCTTGCCGCCCAAGCCTATACATGGGCAATATATTGTTTTTCCATTTTATCAAATCCATTAGACTTTAATAAAATGTCCAAATGTGAATTAGACCCATTCTTAATCACTAAAAAATAGTCCACATGCTTTAAATTAATACATTAATATAATTTAACAGCTCATTTAATTAAAATGTGCAAATTATATTCTTAATGTATTAATGGAATGCTAATTGCACCCCATTAGAGCCGCCCAAGGATTCCCATATCCTTGGCCGCCCATCCCAGGCATTTGAAGAGTTACTACGTGTCTTGATCATACCCGCACCTCTCCGAAACTTTTGGATTCCAAAATCCAAAAAACAATTCTAGATGGATCCAGAAATTGGTTCGGTAGAATATATCAAGTGATCCATTCAAGTTCATGCAGATTGAGGATCTTGGCGGGCTATATAAATTTAAGCTTCAATAGATATAACCTAATTACAATCAACAAATGTTTCACTTAGGTTCAATATATTAATTTTATTTCATTCCACTAAAGAGCTAAAATTGAACTCTTAAATAAATATAGAATAAGTCAATGTTTCTCATATGTACCCTAGACAACCTTATTGGAGATAATGTATTCTCATGAAAAATACCAGTAATCGCCAAGAGCTCATAGACCGCATATAGCTCTCCTAGTTACCATATTTACTCATATAACCACATTTTGATATTGGATAATTTGACTTGTCCAGAAGCCATGTTTCAATAGATACTATCGAAAACTTAACGTTAAGATTTAATATCCAATACCTCAAAATATCCATATGATGATATTCTACTCACATTTAATAAATTGAGCCACGATGTCCATATCTATAAATGAAGTCCTCTATCGATTAACAAATGAATACCACCAAACCATCGATGATAGACTATGCTATATAATCGTACTAATTGACAGCTCAAATGATAACACTTGTAACCATAAGTCCATCATTTATCTGAGGATTGAGATAGACTCTCAGATTGTCCTAAAGTGAAAACTTTTATTCACTGACGGTTCTGGATAAAGTATTTCACTGTGATCGTATTCAATGTACCTAGTGCACTAGATTCTTTTACCTAAAGACACTACACTTTGATGATTTTAGACTCATCATAACACATTTGATCCCACTCAAATGCTAGCAAAAGAATCTACAACTTTAACAAGGTAAAGGAACCCAACCTTTATCTTAAGTTGTGAATATTGTTCAAGACTAACTAAAGAATTGTGTCTACCTTATACATATCCAAATGTATGAACAATTCTTCATCTCTCATAGTTTTTTTACCTTATGATTATTTAATTTTGACAATTATAATAATTAAACTATAAATGCTATAAGATTTGTTAAACTAGAAATCACTTTATTAATATGAAAAGATTGTCAAATACATTATTACACTATTGCTATTGAGTATAATCCTAACAAAAATCATCATCAATAGACCACCAATCCTAGAAACACCAGAATCCAGAGCACACACTACTAGAACTAATAAACCATAACCATAAAGTCGCACCAGTTAGTAGCCACCAACACACTTAAATCAAACCATCACCACCACCAAAACCAAATCCACCAAACCCTCCAACTCCCAACACTGAAACCAAACCCATAAAACCCAACACCACCACCCAAACCTTGATATCAAGCCACACCACCCCACTCCAAACCAACACCCAAACACCACTCCTAACCAACATGGATTTATTTCACCTTCGTCAAAGAACTTTAGAAAAAAAATAGCAAACAAAAAAAAAATCCTATCTCTGGATCTTAATCGAGATCTAGAACCATGGGAGTGGGTGGAGAACTAGCACACTGGAAACAGTTGCGACGAGCGTCCCTTGTTAGGTGCGGTTCCATTCACCCCGAATGAGACTCCCCGAATAGCCTCCCTCTTTTTGCGGTGGTCTTGTTCTCCAAACACCCAACAACCAAAACAAGAAATAGTTTGAGAAATGGAAAAAGAGAGCGGCATGGAGAGAGAAAGAGAAGAAGAGAATCGAGAGAGAGAGAGAGAGAAGAAGAGAGTGGTGGAGAGAGGAAGAGAATCGGGGAGAGAGAAGAAGAATTAGGGTTTAATTGATTTTTAATTTTTTAATATCTTTTAATAATTACTAACTATACCTTGTTAAGTTACGATTATACCCTTAATTTCATATCATAATATTCCATTTTATTAACGGTTCTGTTAAAAAAGCGGATACTGACTATTAAATAAAATGTCAGGGTGGAAAATAGCCAATACCAAAACATGAGGGTAGGGCTGTGTACAAAATCGACCAACCGAACCGAACCGGTCCAATCATATTTTTCCAGTTTTGGTTGTGTTAATAGCCATTTTTGGCAGGGGTCTAAAGAAGAATTTTCCATCCGCCAGGTACCTGGTAGGACCTAGATCGAGACTGGTACCCAGATACCAGGGATACTTTACACCATGAACTGGAAAACGGTTAGTACCACATCTCACATTCTACCAGGTACCACGCAAGGCTAGCACCGCTGTACCTCCTACCTGGTACCTAGGTATCGCGACTTCTACCCAGTACCTAGGTACCACGACATTTACCGGTTACCCTGGTACCGCAATGCAAGTCCTGGACCGGTCTATCAAGTATCTGCCATCTACCTAGCATGGGAAATGGCAGTAGGAAGGTTCCCACACATCGATGCAACCGATGCACCAGGGAGTTAACCTAGAACCAAACCACGCCTAATGAACAAAGCCTGCAGTATCCGCCAATCTGAAGAAGAGAAAGTTGACCTCTCTGGTTATTAATGGAGACAGTCAACAACAGTAATGGAGATAAATCAGCCCCATTAATGAGAAGATCAGTCAACTCTTCAATGGCCATTCGTAACACCATTAATGAGGGAATCAGTCAACTTCATTAATGGCCATTCACAACGACATTAATGAAGGAATTAGTCAACTAATTTAATGGCCATTCACAATGCCATTAATGAGAAAATCAGTTAACACCATTAATGGCCATTCACAACACCATTAATGAGAGAATATTCAACTCATTCAATGCCAAATCAGTGTATTAACTAACTGAATCAATGGTGTGGGCGACAAGTAAGAGAACATATAAATATAACATAGCATTCTTCAAGGGGGGGGGGGGGGGGTCCAACATTTTTCTCCAGTCGACTACTCAACATTTCTCGGGCCCGACATTCTCTCCAGCAGCTCTCCAACATCTCCATATCTCCAAGATTTCTCCGATCCCAGATTTTGCCCACTTCTCCCCCGGAAATACAGTTCGACATCTCTTACCATTGGATCGACTATTATACACATCAATTTTCTCCAAAAATGTATCGGTACCAGCTAGTACCTCTCTAAACTGTGGCCTACCATGTCGCATCCTATATTTGTATAAGCTCATCGAAGCATGCTACTTATGTAAGCTCTCCGGAGCACCTCTGGTGATATATAAAATACATAGAAGGGTCTTTCTCCCTCCTATGGATATTGCTAGGGGGTTTTTCAACATATGATCATTCTTGATGCTTTTTCCCCCTAGGTTAGTACACCACTATCAAAAGAACTGTCTTTCTCCTACCTATCTCCTTTATGATACATGTATGGAAGCTAGGCACCGACCCCGCTGGTTCTAGCCTTCATAGACCTCTCCTTGCATGTTACCTATATCGGGGAATTATGGAGGGCACCTAGAGAGGTGGCTAGGTACCAGGATCTGATACCAAGACCGGGTACCTGCCTATTGCACCGAATGGGCATGATGATTGTTCTCCTACCATGGCACCTATCATGCCTCCACCTTACCAGAACGACAGTACGAAGTACCTACCCCCCGCTGCGACCTCCGGGGTAGCAGGTTGAGGGTGTTGATTAAAATTTTCACCCAGACCGGATTTTTTGGTTAACACTTTTTGGCGCCGTCTGTGGGAAGCTCACTAATGTGGCTTCCATGTCTCTACGTGAGCATCCTTATCTCTACATGCTTGCTCGACTTTCTACTATTGACAAATTTGGTACGTAGGACTCCTAGCAGAACCGGTCTATTATGCTGCCTTATGCAACAAACCTGCTCATATACTTGCGGAGCTCCTCTACAGCAGATCTGCTCTGGTACATCTACAACTCCTATGTAGCAGAGTTGCACGTCTCCTGCTACCTTACAGAGGGTTTGCTCTGTATCAACAGATCTCATACGCAGCAGATCCGCCAAGATGTCCTCCACAGCAGGTCCCCTGTGGTAAATCTAGAGCTCCTATGTAGCAGAGCTGCACATTTTTTGCTACCTCACAGAGGGTTTGCTCCGTATCACCAGATCTCCTATGTAGCAGATCCGCTACGATCTCCTCTGCAGCAGATCCCCTCGGTACATCTAGAGCTCCTAAATAGTAGAGTTGCACGTCTCTTGCTACCTTACATAGGGTTTGCTCCGCTATCAGCAGATCTACTAATACAGTAGAGATCCGCTACGATCTCCTCTACAGCAGATCCGCTACGCAGATCCACTGGAATTGCACCTGTTCATGCGGGTCCCCTCATGCCACTGGATTCACTTCAAAAGCTCCAAGGTAACATGTTAACACATGTACCCGAGAAGCCAACTCAACTGTATGATCACAGGAGTAGAACGACCAGTAGAGGCCCAGTAGCTCCTCACTTTTTCTACCGGGCCGGTCAACGCCCTAGTGAGCCACTGTGTTCCTATTCATTCCAGGACTGTCCAGAGCCTCGTTCCAATTGCTAGGGACTTTGAGGATCCCAAGCATGCCTCTGGACCATTACCAGACCGGTGGCTCCCTACTTCCTATACCGGGCCATTCAACGCCCTAGTGAGCCACTGATGTCCAGATCCTTTTGGGAAGAGCTCAGAGGCTTCCCACATTGTTGAGGCCTCTTACATACCTTATGAAGCCTCTGGAGCAGCAGCGTAGCTGCATGGCCCAGTGGCTCCGCACTTCTTGTACCGGGTCCTTCAACGCCGAAGTGAGCCATTGTGTCTCAATTTATTCAAGTATGGTCCAGAGCCTTGCTTCATTTACCGGGGACTCCTAGGATCCCAAGCATGCCTCTAGACCGGTTTCGCTCAGGTGGCTTCCTACCTCCTATATCGAGCCCTTTAACACCCTAGTGAGCCACTTATGTCCCGATCCGTTCAGGGAGGGCCCAGAGGCTTCCCACGTTGCTGAGGCCTCCTACATGCCTTAGCAAGCCACTAGAGCAGCAGCCCCGCTGCATGGCCTAGTGGCTCCTCACTTCTTGTACCCGACTGGTCAACACCCAAGTGAGCCACTATGTCCCGATTCATTCCAGGACAGTCTAGAGCCTCGTTTCATTTACTGGGGACATCTAGGATCCCAAGCATGACTCTGGACCAGTATCACACCTGTAGCTCCTTACCTCCTGTACCAGGACACTTAACGCCCTAGTGAGCCACTGAAGTCCTGATCCGTTCAGGGAGAACCCAGAGGCTTCCCATATTGTTGAGGCCTTCTACATGCCTTAGCAAGCCTCTGGAGCAACAGCCTCGCTGCATGGCCTAGTGGCTCCGCACTTCTTGTACCTGGTCCTTCAACACCCAAGTGAGCAGTTGTGTCTCGATTCATTCAAGGATGGTCCAGAGCCTCGCTTCATTTACCAAGGACTTCTAGGATCCCAAGCATGCCTCTAGACCGGTTTCGCTCCGGTGGCTTCCTATCTCTTATATCGAGCCCTTTAACACTCTAGTGAGCCGCCTATGTCCCGATCCGTTCAGGGAGGGCCCAGAGGGTTCTTACATTGTTGAGGCCTCCTACATGCCTTAGCAAGCCACTAGAGCAGCATCCCCGCTGCATGGCCTAGTGGTTCCTCACTTCTTGTACCGGGCTGGTCAACGCCCAAGTGAGCCACAGTGTCCCGATTCATTCCAGGATAGTCCAGAGCCTCGTTTCAATTACTGGGGACATATAGGATCCCAAGCATGACTTTGTACCAGTATCACACCGGTAGCTCCCTACCTCCTGTACTGGGACACCCAACGCCCTAGTGAGCCACTGAAGTCCCGATCCGTTCAGGGAGAACCAAGAGGCTTCCTACATTGCCGAGGCCTCCTATATGCCTTAGCAAGACTCTGGAACAATAGCCCTGCTGCATGGCCCCAGTGGCTCCTCACTTATTGTATCGGGTCGGTCAACGTCCAAGTGAGCTACTGCGGTCCTAGTTCATTCCAGGAGAGTCCAGAGCTACATTTCAGTTACTTGGGACTTTTAGGATCCCAAGCATGCCTCTGGACCAGTATCACACCAGTGGCTCCTTACCTCTTGTACCAGGCCACTCAACGCCATAGTGAGCCACCAAAGTCCCGATCCGTTGAGGGATAACCCAGAGGCTTCCCACATTGCTGAGGCCTTTTACATTCCTTAGCAAGCCTCTGGAATAGCAGCCCTGCTGTATGGCCCAGTGGCTCTCACTTATTGTACGTGGCTGGTCAATGCCGAAGTGAGCCACTGTGTCTCGATTCTTTCCAAGAGGGTTCAGAGCCATATTTTAGTTGTTTGGGACTTCTAGGATCCCAAGCATGCCTCTGGACCAGTAGCACACTGGTGGCTCCCTACCTCCTGTACCGGGCCACTCAACCCCTTAGTGAGTCATCGATGTCCCGATCCGTTCGGGGAGAACCCAGAGGTTTCCCACATTGTTGAGGCCTCCTACACACCTTAACAAGCTTCTGGAGCAGCAGCCCCGCTGCATGGCCTAGTGGCTCCTCACTTCTTGTACCGGGCTGGTCAACGCCCAAGTGAGCCACTGTATCTCGATTCATTCTAGGAAGGTCTAGAGCCTCATCTCAGTTGCAGAGGATTTCAAGGACCCCAATCATACCTCTGGACCAGTACTAGACCGGTGGCTCACTACCTCTTGTACCAGGCCACTCAATGCCTTGGCAAGCCACCGAGGTCCCGATCCGATCGGGAAGATCCCGGAGGCTTCTCACATTGCTGAGGCCTTCTACACGCCTTAGTAAGCCTCTCGAGCAGCAGCCCAGCTGCATGGCCCAGTGGCTCATCACTTCTTGTACCGGGCTGGTCAACACCTAAGTGAGCCACTGTGCCCTGATTCATTCCAGGATGGTCCAGAGCCACATTTTAGTTGTTGGGGACCTCTAGGATCCCAAGCATGCCTTTGGACCAGTATCACATCGATGGCTCCCTACCTCGTGTACTGGGCCACTCAATGCCCTAGTTAGCCACCGAAGTCCCGATCAGTTCAGGGAGAACCTAGAGGCTTCCCACATTGCTGAGGCCTCTTACATGCCTAAGTAGGTATCTGGAGCAGTAACACTACTGCAAGATCAGTGATTCCTCACTTATTTTATCGGTCCCCCTCGCAGCCCACATGTGAGCTACCTAGATCATAGTCGCAAGATTAGCGGTTCCTGATTTTTTTTATACCGGGGTACCTAACGCCCCAGCGAGCTACCGAGGTCCAAGTTTGAATGCCATTATGATCGTTGAAGACTCTTATCTACTCCAAGTAGACCTCTGAACCAGCTACATCAATTGTTAACTATAAGCTCACCATTCTTCCCAGTACTCCTGTGGAAGGGGTAGTGACCTCAATATAAGAAGGGTTCTCCTAGTGACCGATCTACAATAAGAAGCACATTCGCAGAAGGCCGCTCTATTGCCTGGAAGGTGGATAACCTTAGAAGGTTTCACCAATGAAGCCTGTGGGATGAGCATTTACCAGTATCACCTAGAGTTGTATCGCCTTGAGTATGATCGCCTTGGTAGTTCTCCTATGATAGCTTTGGTAGTTCTCCTATGATCGCCTTGGTAATTCTCATATGACTGCCTTTCTCTTATGATCGAGACCAGGAAAGCCACATGGCATTCCTGATGCCTTGGACAGGACCCACCCCTCTCTAAGAAGGGTCTAGTACCTGAATGGCCTTAGTTACCTACCATGACCATCGCTTAAAGACCGGGATTCCTTACACAGGAATGCCCGATGCCTTGGACTGGGATTACACCTTCTCCAAGAAGTGATTATGGTGCTAAAGTGGCCTCAGTCGCCTACCATGATCATCGCCTTAAGACCAGGAGAGCTACACAGCACTCCTGATGCCCTGGACTAGATTAATCCCTCTAGGAGGATCGCCTTAAAGCCATGAGAGCTACTCAACACTCCCAATGCCCTGGATCAGATTAATCCCTCCAAGAGGATCGCCTTAAAGCTAAGAGAGCTACACAGCACTCCTGATGCCCTGGATCTGATTAATCCCTCCAGGAGGATTGCCTCGAGACCAGGAAAGGCCACATGGCATTCCTCCTGCCCTGGCCAGGCACCACCCCCTCACTAGGAAGGATCTGGATCGTAAGAGCATAGTTGCCTGAGAGAGCTTTGTTCATTGATAGCTAGCATTTAGGACAATTTTACCCTTCTAGCTAAATCTTTATGCATTTGCATTTAGATATTGATATCTAGGATTTGCATTCATTGACATCTTTAAATCCTTAGATAAGCATTTAGTGTTGCCTAACATAAATTGTATGTTTGAATATCTTTTACATATTCACATAGGTTGTTTAACCTCTTCATTGATTGTTAAGCTTTATGACTAAGTGGGTTAGTGCACAAGCTTGTGGTCTAGAATCACTATTAAAGGCCAATTGGGTAGAGTGAAAGGGTTAGTGACCAAGTAGGTGTGACTTGAGGTCAACCTAGGTTGTAAACTTTCGTTCAAATAGTGGATTTGAGGACCGTATGTGGCTAGAAGGATATCCCGTGAGTTTTGCCCAGTTGGAGGGTTTCTCACGTAAATCAATCCTTGTGTTTTTATTGTTTTCCGCATATTTATATTGGATTGATTGATTGCTAATATGAGGTAGGTTTATTAAAATTGATTAAGTCGAAAAGTTAGTAATAAATCAACTAAAACCTATTCACCCATCTCTAGGTTGTATTAGACACACTTTGTGTATTTTCAAACTTGAATGCTAGATGTCTTGCATGCAACACAACAATTTCACACACTTTATTTAAATAAAACTCCTTGAATCTCTCTCAATTATTTAAGTTGCATAAAGTTCTTGTATATGATTATGCAATGTATTTGTGCGAATAGCTCTCATTGCTAAAGCAATCCGATAGGGGGAGCTCCTTTGCCTATGTCATGAAAAAAATGGGGAGAAGTCTTAAGAAATATACGGGGTATTGTTTATGCTTTATGGGAGATATCATGATAGAGAGTAACCTTTTAGGGGGAGCATTGCACATGTTTTCTTTATATTGCTTTATTGAGTGCAACTGCTTTTTATATTTGTTCACCTCACTTACACTTGGTCTTGGAAAGTGTTTCTTGCTGTTGTGTGTAGGTACAATGATAATTTTTCAAAGAGATTGAAGGTATTGAAGATTTAGATTATAGTTATCTCTTGTTGTAATGTAGAATGGATTCTCATGGACAATAGCTAGATTTCTTTTGTTTTGTGAGGAATTATTTGTAAGTGGTTCTTTTGTCATGAAATAGCCAAAGAGGGGGATTGTAAGGACCTCTATTTTATGATTGGCTTATTTCATGACAAACCATGCCACATTGGGGATGATTGTGTAATGGGTAGCTTAGGTCCTCGTTGGCAAGCTTCCATGCATCTCCATAACTTCAAGAGCAAAAGGTATATTCAATTGACTTTGTCTCTTGAAGAGTTTAGGTGCACACACACACACACACACACACTTCATGCATGCTTTGTTTATCTTGCATTTGTGTTCATTACGGTTTATATGTGTGCATCATTTACACATTGCACACACACTTACATGCATTTATATTGACATGCATCTATTTCTTATTGCCCTTGTGTGCATTCTTCACAATCACACTTGCACTTCATTTCTTGACTTATGTGTGGTTGTTGTATCCATGCTCGCACATCTTGGTGCATATTTTTACGCATTGACAAGGCATGTGCGCTGGTCAGTGCCCGGGTCCCTACCTACGCAGTAGACCAGAGCAGTTGGCCCTGGTGCTTGTAGATCTCCGATTCGCTGGTATGTTCGCTGGTCACGAACCAGCAAACCCCATGTGCTCGAGTTAGTGCACGGGTAGGTACCCGCGCAGTGGGACCCACACACTGCACTGATTTCGGGGTAGAAATGTCTTTTCCTATCAACTCGGGTCCCCCACTATATAAACTCTTTTATCTCTTCTTCTTCACTAACTCCTCTAAATTTAAAGAAACCCTAGAGAGAGATAGAGAGAGTCTTGAGAGAGAAAGCTCCATTGAGTTTGTTTAACTCTCCAAAACCCAAACCCATGAGCATCCAAGCATAGTTATGCATCATCTCATCATGGGTCTTCTTCTTTACATCACTTGGTAAGTAGAACAAACATCATATCTTTTTTTATTTTTTTATCTTAATCAAGACATGTCTTTGATTGATTATTTTAGCAAACCTTCACTCTTATTGCATATTTAGTGAAGTTATGACATGATTGGGTTTTGTTTGTGATAGCTTACATGATTAGGTTAATTTTCCTTAAATAGCTAACCCTAGAACATTCTTGTGATATTGGTTGATGATTAGGTTGATAGATTTATGTTTATTTATCTAGCCAAGCTTTATTGAATGCTCATGTGGATTTAATTGACAATTAGGTTGTTAGAATTCTCTACAACTCTAATTGAGACCTCATGTATGTGCATGTAGGCATTGTTTGATAACTAGGTTGTTAAATTGCATTATAACATCTAGTTAAGCATTTTGTGTGTGGTCTTACACATTATTTCATTTGAGCATATTGTCTCACATTCACTTAGATCTTATACTCTTCATTGAGTCAAAGTCTTGTGGCTTCAGGGTGAAGTTGCACAAGCATTCAAGTCTTGCAACCAATGTGTGGTTCGCAAGCATTGGTCAAGTGCCACTGTAAAAGGCCAGCGGGGTAGAGTAGAAGGTGCTCGCGCTAAGAGTAGTTGATCAGGGGATATCACTAGTGATTGAACCAAGAGTGACGAGTGGTAGTGTCCATAGCCTGAGGTTATCGAGAGTGAGAATCAGAGTATCACTTGAGGGTGTAATCTTTTAATCATATAGTGGATTTCTGTGATCGTCTGCGGCTAGAAGGATAGCCCGTGGCTTTTCCCTTGTTAAAGGGTTTCCACGTAAAAATCAAGTGTGTTCTTTACTTTCCGCACTTTACACTTGATTTTGCATGTTTGCTTGTGGGGTGATTTTCTAATATTGACTAATCAAATAAAGTTGGTAATTAATTTGACTAAAACTTATTCACCACACCCCCCCCCCCCCCCCCCCCCCCCACCACCACCACCACCTCCCCCTCTAGGTTGTAGACACACTTTTTTAGTATTTTCAGTCTTCGATTCCTCTGACTTTGAAAAGGTAAAACGTGGACAAAATTTAGATTAAAACTTATATGTCACAGACTTGCTATTATTCAATATATGTATAAGTCAAAATAAGTTTATAAAGTTACTTGCTATAAACTTATATGTGATAATAGGTCATTTACTTATTGTTTGATGAATGTGTTAATAGCCTTTTTTAATGAAGGACCAAAGAAGAATTTTCCATCTGCCTAGAGCCTGGTAGAACCTAGATCAGGACTGGTACCTAGACATCGAGGATGGTCGATACCATGAACCGGGAAGAAGTCAGTATCACATCACACGTTTTACCAAGTCTCAAGCAGGGCCGACACCGTGGTACCTCGCGTCTGGGACATACGTACCACAACATCTACCCAGTGCCCAAGTACCGCAATATCAGTCCATGATCAAACCGAGATAGGTATCCTACTTGCTAAGCAAGAAGACTAGTACCGTGAAGTTACCGGCCCACCAGAACAAGCGCCACGCCAATAAGAGTAGACCAGTACATCGGGGTACTGTGCCACCAGAGTACAGAGTAAGAATTTTACTCCAAGCAACATGGAAGAAATCGCTATTTAAAGCGCCATAAATGAGACCAAGAGGTCAACTAAATCACAGTTTAAATGCAACAGTAATTTGAGGGTCAAATCTTGTGCCTTTAGCCTCAATCAACGTCTTTCATAGCCTAAATAAGGATTCTTATGATTCTCCACAAAGGGACCTGATTCTCAGGAATGAGAGGAGGGAGTCCATAAATACGGCAGTGAAGGACGAGAGAAGGGATGGATTTTCGAAGGATCCAATTCCAAATCAGAAAAAGGAAAGATCCAGAAATTGAGAGAGAAAATGATAGAGATTATTCGCCATCGCCTATAGAGAAATATCCACTTATCGACTTGTAAGAGATCGTCATCACCAATTGTGGGTGAGAAACTAAGAGAAGTGAGGAATAATTCCATTGTATTCACGAATTCAATATTCAATAAAACAGTACCTACCTAATCGCATTGTTCCTCCATAGTTTTTATCTCACAGATACCTCTCCTCCATTTTCATCAAAACCAAGGTACCTTGAGGTACCTACCCCGAATGCAATCTACCGGGTAGCAGTCCTAGGGTGTTAATTGAAATTCCTCACCCATAGCGGATTTTCGGTTAACAGAATGTAATTAATTCAATGACACATCCCACAGATTTCTTATTACTTTGGAGTGGGTTTGGAGCAATCAAAGAGACAAGGACTGATGCAGAATACTTTCATGGAGCAATAAAGAATTTTAAGAATTTTAATTGATGAACTGTTTTATTATGTTGTTTGATCTAGACTTTATGGATTGTTTATGAACTCTTATTATGTTGTGGATAATTAATATGTGGTTTATAAACTCTTATTAGGTATTATGTTGTGGATTGTTGTTATTTATGGTATTTTATTAGGTTTATTTTATTGGATTTTGATCGGTTGGCAAATGTCAATTTGATTGGATCGGTTCACTTTTTCAAAAACCGGACTTTATCGGTTCTATGGAAAAACGAACCGATCCAATCAACGTCCACCCTTACATGAGGGTGTAGAATACATAATACCTCAAAAGTCAGGGGGAAATAATAATATCCCTAACTTAAATCATGGATTCACCACATGACAAAGGTATGGTGATGTATATCATTGTACTATAATTATGTCTAAAATGTGTGCATAGAGATGATGTTGGTTCGGTGGAAAACTTCTTATAACTGTATTTAAAAATAAAAGAAGAAAGTTGAAAAAAATTGTAATTTTAGAGGGGTGTAAATATCACTCATCGTCGTTGATTTGGGTTATAAATATTTTGGAAAAAAAAAAAAACTTCTAGCCAAAAGTATAGAGTATAAAAAATCTGGCCAAAGCATGGGTATAGTACAACCCGAATCTTGTGCCATCGGGTGGACCATTTTGTTTTATGCCAGTCCATTGTAGGTACGGTCTAAGTTTGGACATGTATTTTTGCCAACCCTATATAAGAAATCCGTGTCGTCACGGAAAGGTCTCAGTGCCATTATTTTGATGCCTAATCATTTAAGACCCCTTTTCGTTTAAATGTAGCTTGGAGTTGGGTAAGTTAGGTAGTTCCTAATTTCCTATACATCTTGCTAACTAGGGCTACATGCTACTCTGTTAGAGGAACTATTCCTTTAGTCACAAAAATTCTTATTGTATTGATTTATTTTTTTTAAGTCTGACACCAATCATGTGAAAGGTTTACTTCCCACATTTCGGATTTTATGAGTAAATATGAGACAATCAATATATACAAATATGATATCCAAGTTTGAACCTTTGTGGTGAAGTTGCATTTTAAAGACTCTAGTCACCAAGGCAAATGACATTTCATAATTAATTGTAATATTGTAAACATAAAATGAAATTAAAAGAATTAAAAAAAACTTGCAATATTATATCAACTTATAATTTCTTAGTAAAATCAAATCACTCATTATATTATTTGAGTTGAGTTTTGGACTACTTTTTTGAGTTATATAACATTATTTATATGATAAACACTAATCACTTCTCGCATCATTTGAATTGATTTTTTAGGTTAGGTAACATTACTTGTTCCAATAGAATATCACTTGATCCTCGTCACGCCTACTACAATTTTTTGCCGCAATATGTTATTATTATTTTTTTTTTGTAAACTTCAAGAGAATTAATTGTTCTCCACAGTATATATAAGAATACCACCTCACTGTATCTAAATACATTCTATCCCTCTACAATACTTTGTTGTTGTATTACAATTCATTTCCAGCCTCTTGTTGTTTCAAAAATGTGGCAAGTAGCAGTGCTGATTTTGAGCTTGTCGAGTTTGGTTTATGGAGCACCACAAGTACCTTGTTACTTCATATTTGGAGATTCCTTGTATGACAATGGAAACAATAATGCTTTCATGACCAAGGCAAAAGCCAATTATCCTCCATACGGGATTGATTTTCCCACGGGTCCAGTCGGAAGATTTACCAACGGTCGAAACACGGCAGATATTTTAGGTCAATTTTACATTTTTTTTCTTCACATGTTTGCTAAGTCTCGTAGTTTCATTAAAATTCAGTCCAGTTCAATGGGAATTTTACACAAATTTTGAATTCAGTTTTATGTACGGATCAGATGAACTGAATGATTGGTGTTACTTCAATAAAAGACTTTTTAAGATTTACCCAAAATAATTGCTAAAACTAATTAAAATCCATCTGTTTATATCATATTTGTTGATCTTATATATTGATTGAAAACTCATAGAAGCTAAGGTCTCAATATTACAGCTTTTAGCTTAATTGAAATGTTATGATTATCAAATTGTTGATGTAATTGAAATGTTGTTATCATTAATTATCATTGTACAGCTGAGCTTCTAGAATTTGAGACTTACATTCCTCCTTTTGCAAATGCAAGAGGACAAGCCATTTTGAAAGGTGTTAATTATGCATCTGGAGCCGCAGGAATTCGTGGTGAAACCGGACAACATCTGGTAATTAAATTAAACATGAATATAAAAATGTCTTCTATGCATCTATAATGTTTTCTTAATTTATAATGGTCTGATTAATTATATCTAATTGTAATAAAGAATCTGTTTTTATATATAATTACTATATTAGTTAATAGCCTTACAATCCATATTTGATTTCTCAGGGTGCTCGAATCAGCTTTAATAAACAGTTAATCAATCATCAAATTACATTATCACGCATCCAAATCATAACTGCAATTAATCAGTCAGCAGCAGTTAACATAAGCAAGTGCTTATATACAGTTGGATTTGGTAACAATGATTACATCAACAATTACTTCTCACCGTTTTACCTTACAAGAAGAATATACACACCAGAACAATATGCCACAGTTCTTATTCAACAATATTCTCTGCAGTTAAAGGTATCTCTCTTGTATTTTTTTTTCTAAGATATTCAATTCTCATTTGGGATTTTCAAAACTTGACATTATTCAATACAGTCTCGCATATTTATAGAATTTTTAGTATGATTTGATGTAAAATCGAATTCAATTAATATATTCTGAACTAGATTTATATAAAATAAAAATAAAAAAGTTATTCTGAAATAACAGATTTTTGATATACAATCCCAACAAAATAATTTCTTTACTTTTTGTTCTTTATTTAATTTCTGTACATGTCCCTTGTTTTTTAGTAAAATTGCAGTTTGAATCACAAATCGAGCACCCACTTCAATTTTCTTACATTTAGATCCAATCCAATTTTTTTAAATCACTGAAATTGATTAACCAAGAATATATAATCTGTTTCAATTGGGAATCAATTGGTTGGACGTTTAATATATATGTTAATAATATTCAACATCATAATGTCCAGATTCGAGTCGCCGCTATTACAAGTGGTATATATATATCAGTCTTTCTACTGTCAGTTCGTCTTGACATAAAATTTATCAGGACATTGAATGTGAGTCACTCATTTATGAAAGAGCTTTGACAAGTGCATACATACCAAGTCAAAGTATGTAAAATGAGTGGCTCACACGCAAGGAACTGATAAATCTTTTGTCAGTTCAAACAAGACCTGTCCACGGTTCCGGTTCGGGCCGGTTTCAGTTCCGTGGACAGCTCGAACCGGAACCGAAACCGAACAGGAAAATTTCGGTTTTGGTTCGGTTTTTAACCGCCGGTTTCGGTTTCGTCCGGTTTTTTTTTTTCAAAAAATGCCATGTGGCAGCATCTAATTGGTTGGTTTTTTTTTTAATAAAACCGGCGGTTAAACCGGTGCCGGTTTTAGCCGGTTTTTTGGGCGGTTTTGACCGGTTTTTCCAAAGGCTAAACCGAAACCGAACCGGCTTCAACCGGTTTCCAACCGGTTTTGTAATCGCCGGTTTCGGTTTCGGTTTCGGTTTCAGTTTTCCAATTTCGGTTTCGGTTTCGGTTTCGGTTTTTAACCGCCGGTTTAACCAAATCGTGGACACCTCTAGTTTAAACTAACAATAGAAAAATTGTATATATATAGGGTAAAATTTATAAGTAACCAAAAAATTAGGAGGTTTAATGTTTTTACCCAAGATTAGTATTTTTATTGTTTATACCAAAAAGTCCACTTTTTGGACAAAATTGCCCTTCTTTTTTTCATTGATTTTTATTTTTAAAAACTAATTTTATTTTTTTAAAAAAAGCTTTTTTTCTCTATTTTTTTTATTTTTCTTCTTCTTCTTCCTAGACCTCCATCTTCTTCTTCTACAATTTTTTTTTTGCCCTTGTATGTTTAATTGTGTTAGACATTGGTGTGTTTAATTTAGTCTTGTGTGTTTAATTGTGTTAGACTTGGTGTGTTTAATTTGGTCTTGTTTTGATGTGTTTAATTGATCTGCACTCACTGGAGTGTTTAATTGGGTTAATGTTGTGTGTTTAATTGGTGGTGTGGTGTATTTAAAGAAATCTGGAAAAATTTCCAGATTTGAATAGATTTGAAAATTTTCCAGATTTCCTCAAACCAAAAAAAATTTTAAATTTTTTTTTAAAGAGATCTGGATGGATTTTCAGATCTTTTCAAATGAAAAAGTAAATAACAAAACTAAAAACTAAAAAATCTTTGAACAAATCTGGAGAAAAAAATAATTTATTTTGAATCATCATCATCATCGAAAATTCCCCAGTTCATCATCAATCTCAAACATCTTTGTCATCAATCTCAAACAACAATAGTACAACACAAATCTTCATCAAATTTTTTTTTAAATGATAAAAAGAAGAACCGACCTGGAGAAACAATAATAATAATAATAACAGATCTGGAGAAACAAAATATAATAATAATAATAAGAAGAAGAACAGATCTGGAGAAACATTGCCGAATCAGTGACAAGTAAAAAAAAACTTCCATTAAAATGTTAACCGGACCCGGCGCCGTTCTGATCTTGTCGGAGCTCGTCGGAGAAAATAAAAAAAATGAAAGAGAGAGAGAGAGAGAGAGAGAGAGAGAGAGAGAGAGAGAGAGAGAGAGAGAGAGTGTGAAGAGTTGTAGGGAAAATAAAATAAATGGAAAAGATGGAGTGAGTGAGAGTGGAGAGTCGCCGGAAAAAATGGAAAAAAGAAGATAAGAGAGAAGAGTTTGGTGACTCACCAAAAATGAAAGAGATGGAGAGAGATATAGTATGAAGCATTGTCGGGAAAATAAATTAAAATGGGAAAGATGGAGTGAAAAGTCGCCGGAAAAAATGGAAGAGAGAAAATTAAATGAAGAGTCTGGTGACTGGTGAGGGAGATGGAGAGAGATAGAGTTGAAATGAGAGTGTATTATTAATTGGGAAGATAAAAAGTGTGTGGTAAAATGAGAAGTTGGTTTATAAAATCGAGATAGTGGGTGAGTTAATTGAGGGGTATTTCAGTCTCTACAGTCAAATATTGGATAAAAACAATAAAAATACTAATTATGGGTAAAAACAATAAACCATCTAATTTTTTGACTAAAAATACCTATTTGCTCATATATATATATAGTCTTTCTACTGTCAGTTCGTTCTGATATAAAATATATCAGGACGAAGAATTTGGACCACAGATTATGGAGAAGTTTTGATAAGTGCATACACTTTGAGTCAAAATATGTAAATCTAATAGTCCACATTCTTCGTCCTGATATATTTTATATTAGGACGAACTAACAATAGAAAAATTGTATATATATATATATATATCGTACAAATGTCCATATTTCTTATTAATTTGTGCTTTTTTTTTGTTAATTTAATTTTGACTAGTCTTTGTACAATTCGAAAGCAAGGAAGATAGCTGTATTTGGAATAGGTGCAATTGGGTGTACTCCGGCAATGATAACAATCTATGGCACGAATGGATCTTTATGTGTTGATTTCATAAACAGCGCAGTCCAATTATTCAATGCTAAGCTTGTATCTCTAGTGGATGATTTCAACAACAATCTTAGCAATGCCAAGTTTATTTATATCAACTCTTACCAGATAGCTTTGACCCTAACGCCAACTACTGGTATAACAAATTTTTTTTTTTTTTTTGGATTTAAATATATAAACAATAAAAATGATGAAATCTGTATTGGGTATATATATTTCAGGATTGAGTGTTACGAACGTTCCATGTTGTAATGCGACAAATACAATATTGTTTCAATGTACTCCGAATCGGATTCCTTGTCCGAACAGAAATGATTACGTATTCTGGGATGCAGTTCATCCAACTGAGGCTATGGATGTGGTGACAACAAGAAGAGCATACACTGCTCTACTTCCTCAAGACACTCGCCCCTCTGATATCCAAACCTTAGCAGCATCCTAGCTCTAATTTTAGTTCTGGGAACAGTAATTAGAACAAAACAATAATTTATGTCCTATATCATTATCTATGTATCTCTTAAGTTCTTAAAAAATAAGATAAAATGAAGCTCTAAACTGAACATATCTATTTGGTGGGTTTGGACCGTTGCAGAGATGCCTTTCTTGAAATGAAATTATAATATTGAAATATAATAAAGATATCATAATTCATAAGTTAGTTGTTACAATAATTTTGCTGCTTTTTTCCAGGTTCATTATTTAACATGTTTGTTAAGTTTTATTGATTGAATTACTTTTGAATAAGTAAAGATGTGGAAATGCTTGTAATCAGCAAAGTTTACACTTCATATATGTCCAGACATCCCCAATACTTTAGATATAAATTAAGCAATTGGAAGAAAAACTAAATATATACATATTTCAACTATATTCACATTTCAAGGTTAGAATGACGGATGAATGGGCTATATATGGAATTATGGATGATAACGGAGGTGAACTCTAGGATGTGGTTTTTCAACACTGTCTCCAATCGTAATTTTAAAAACTTATGTTTTAAAGGTACCTAAAATGGGTTTCTTCCAACAATACCCCCACTATATCTCCACGTTAGCTTTTGTAATTTAGTTTTGTTTAATTTTTTTTTTACTTTTCACTTTACAGAGAGAGTTGTGAGAGTAGAGAGTGAAAGTCTCTTTGAAACCCAGGCGATCACCCGAATGACGGACCACGAACACGATTACGTCGACGATGTAGAACACGACCAACGACTGTAGCAAGTCTTGATTTTGGTGAAAATCGAGGTACGTAGTTAGATTCGAATTGATATTTTAGTTAGATTTGATTGTGTTTTGTTGGGGTATTCATTGATTTGTATTGTCGAAGTGTTAGATCTATATCCTAGGGTTTAATTTTGTAAGTTTTAGGGTTTGAAATTGGGATTTTCAATCAGGGAAGAAGATGAACAGTAATTGTTTCCGAGACTTATAGAGGTGTATTGAATTAGGATTCTAGAGGACATTTAAAGATTTTATATATCCGGGTGTATTCAATTTGGACATTTAAAGACTTTAAAAGAGTCTATATTAATCCAGTGATATTCAATTCAGATTTAGATACGAACCAGGAAGAGCAGGTACCACGATGTTCATCCATTCTAACACTTGATGAAGAGTACACCGCGATATCACATATCTAATACCTCATAGGTACTCAGTACTTTATACCTGGTACCCTGGTACCAAGACATGTATCTGGTGTCCCAAAGCACCTCGGCATCAGTCCAGAATCAATACAGGCATCCTACCTGCCCAGCAAGATGAATATCACTACAAAGTCACCAGCATGATAGGACAAGTGCCACACCAGTAAGTCAAATCAATACACCAGTATACCGCTCCACCAGGGGATAGAACTAGTGTACCTCTCCAAGCAACACAATCATGGAAAGTTGATGTTAAAAGGTTTTTCTGGCAAGGGACCAAAGCAGAATTTTCCAAACAGAGATCTATCCAGGAAGATTCATCCAGATACTCCAAGAGACCTACGAGATCGGTACCTTCACCTAGATGGAGTCGATATCCGACGAGGTTGGAACCTCGACTATCCATCTATCTAGATAGGATATCAGCTTCGAAAGCATGTATCTCGCCCTACTGAAGCTCCTGATACCAGTTCAAGACCAGTACAATGATAGCTTGCACGCCCAGAACCTCGCAAGCATCTCGACATTGATCAAGGTACCAAGGTACCAGGTACCTCGATACCTACCTCGGTACCACTTCGATATCTGCCTTGGTGCCACCCCGACTCCCGCCTAGTACTTAGTATGCTTATCCAGAGCTCCTTCAAGGCAAGTATTCTACACCCCAGGCAATACGGTAGGGTACACGAAGACACAAGCACCATTCCAGTATGAGGCAGAACAAACTCATCAAAATGAGGTACCAGCACTATCCTTCGTCAGACCTCAAAGTCAGAATTTCCCTCCAAGCTCCACGAAGAAGGAAAGTCGATTCCATCACCATCAAGCTCCACGAAGAAGGAAAGTTGACTTCATCGCTATCAAGCTCCATGAAGAAGGAAAGTTAACTCCATCGCCAAAATAAAGCGCCTTTAATGACCCAATGGTTAACCGAATCGGAATTTGAATTCACCATTGATTAACGGGATCTAATCCCGCGCCTTCAGCTCCACGCAAATGCCTTTCAACGCTTAAAATAGGACTCTCTATAATTTTCATTAAGAGAACCGAATTTTGGAGAGATTCTGGAGAGTACTATATAGACGGCATTGAAGGGTAAAGTAAGAGAGGAGTTTTCGAGTATTCTTGATCTCCATAACCAGAGAGACCCCGAGTGAATTATCTCTGAGATTCCCCGAAGCCAGTGAGAATCCATTGACAATCACTGGTGGAAAAATATCCACTTATCGACACGAACATTTTCTCCATCTCCATCCTGTGTGAAAGAGTGAAAATAGAGAGAAATATGCATGTATACATATTGTAATCCTACCGTAGTGATTGACTGAATAAAACAATGTTCATTTTACATCTCCCGGTCCCTTTGTATTCTTTCTCCATTCTTTGAATCGATCTCGATCATACAAAAAAAGGACCCCGGTACCGAAGGTACCTACCCCGCTGCTGCCACCGGTAGTGGGTGAGGGTGTTAAACAAGATTTTCATCCAGAGTGAATTTTTTCGTTAACACTTTTTGGCGCCGTCTGTGGGAAACACCACACCTTCGAAAGAAAACCTGTGTATCTTGTTTTCTTGCTAGATTATCGGAATGAAGCTCTGATCCTCTTAGGATCATCCTGACCCGTCATGACATCAGTCAAACGATTCAACCCGAAAGAGTCAGAAGCCGAAGAAGGGAGGAAAGGGTTCTAAACCCACCTCGAAGCCGTCAGCTACCGCACGAAATACCCACCAGTTACCTGCTACCCCAGCGGCTAGACCTGCCAATCTAGACCAATAGGTCGCGGCCTTTATAGAGAGCATTCGCCTCCGAATGGTCGCCGAAGGCAGTACCAGTCAACCTGCGGTACCAGATCCCAGAGGAGATGCCAATCGGTAAGGTACCAGGATACCTCCCTTCGACAGGTTGGGACCACCACCTCCCGTACCTGTCCATGATAGACTCGGGCCCATGCCCCCAATACCATCGGTCCATGATAGACTTGGACCAGCACCCTTGGTTCCAGGGAATCCTACAGGTTATCAACCCCGACGCGCTAGATCCGCCATCAATCTCCCGCCTAGGGAGCGTCGCCATCTGGTCCAACCAGAAGCTTCTTCTAGATAGCCTCAACAGGAAGTGACCAGGAGGCACCCTCGTTTAATGGTAAGAGGCAGCAACAGGGGAGTCAGAGAAGACCCTCCCTATGGAGAGAAGCAGAATAAAACCTCTGCGACATCGGAGGGATCTGACGACCGAGATTCTAAGGTGGAATCAGGAAATGATGGCAACAAACGTATCAGGGACCAGGTCGCCAGAATGGAAAAAGAGATCTAGGAGTTGAAGAAGGGTAAACACAGGGAAAACCAGAAAGATCCTTTGGGAGAGATGAATGCTCCCTTCTCTAGAAGGATCAAGGAGGCAAAACTACCTCCCAAATTCAAGATGCCAACTAACAAATATTCTAGAACTGAGGATCCCCTGAGCCATCTAGAAAGTTTTATTCACCAGATGAAGGTCCAGAATGCTACCCGGGCCACCATGTGCAGAATGTTCCCCACCACGCTGACTGGCTGTGCCAAGACATGGTTCAGGAAACTACCAGCGGGGAGCGTTGATTCATTCACCAGGTTGACTACTGACTTCTATGCTCAATTTCAAGGCATCGGACCTCACCCCAAGGATCCCATTCATCTCCAATATATGATCCATGAGCGGGGTGAAACGCTCAGAGCCTACGTAGAGAGGTTCCACAATGAAGTTATCTAGATGGGGGTCTTCGCAGAAAATGAGACTTTGGCCAATTTCAGAAGGAACATATGGGCAGGCATGCTGTTCAGATCCTTCACAAAACATCCCCCGGAGACCTACCAGGAGGCCTACAACAGATCTCTAGAGTAGGTTGTAATAGACGAGCAGCTCCGAGTCAAAATGGAGCATGATGATATGAGAATTGCCAAGCGCCAGAAGAGGGAGGCGCTCAAACCGGTACCAGTTTAGAAAAGTCAGAACAGACCTCCCAATAAATCTACATATCGGTCACCGCATTACTAGCACCCACGGAACCGGTACACCGACAGACGGACTCCTCCCAGAGCTACACCTCCACCTAGGGAAGTAGCCCTAGTCGATAGAGATAAAATGGGATACTCCCATTACACCCTCTTGAACACATCTCACGAAACTATCTACCTCACCATCAGCGACAAGGGACTGCTCAGAAAGCCAGGTCCAATGAAGATACCAGCTGATCAGCGGAACCGCTACAAGTATTGTGACTTCTATGAGGATGTAGGTCATAATACCTCGGAGTGCTATAGTCTGCAGAACCAGATTGAAGCCTTGGTTAGGGGAGGTTGCTTGGAGGAATTCCTCCAACAGGTACGCGACAACATACGCACTTGAAAGGAGGTGTATGCCGATATCAAAGCGTATAAAGAAGGAAGGAAAGCAAAAGGGAAGGATTTAATAGAGCAGATCCACATTGTCAATACCATCAGCGGAGGTCCCACCCTAGCAGGAATCTCCAACAATGCTTGAAAGAACCACGGCAGGAAAGCTCCCAGATTGGAAGCAAGCCAAAGTGTCTTCAAATTTACTAGGGTCACCTCAGTCTCCTCCTACTGCACAGATCATCTTCACAGAAGAGGACTTGTATAACACCGTGCAGCCCCACGATGACCCTATGGTCATTACTGTGCAGATAGCCAACAACTTGGTCCATCATGTTTTGATTGACACAGGTAGCAGCGTTGACATCCTCTTCGAAAGCGCTTTGGAGCAATTCAACCTGAAAAGATCTTGCTACAATAGCTATACTACCCCATTATACGGGTTCACAGAAGACTCACTGATCCCTACCGGGTCTATGATCCTGCCAGTAATAGTCGGGACAGCACCACTCTAGCAAAACCTGATGATGGATTTCGTTGTAGTAGATACCCCGTCCGCCTACAACACCATCCTGGGAAGACCCTACCTGTCTGCTCTCAAAGAAGTCTTGTCGATATACCATAACGTCCTAAAATTTCCAGTAGCAGACAAGGTGAGCGAAGTGAGAGGAGATCAACAGGTTTCACGCAAGTGTTATACATTATCTACCAATCCAGCAGCGCTGGCTAAGCAATGCATGCAAGTAACCATCAACAAAGATCACCAGTTCTCGGAGGAAGATTTAGAAGGCGAAACGGATTCAGATGAAATGGGATCTATGCCAGAGCTTCCCGACATAGAAATCTGAGGAGAAGAAGAAAAAGGATGGGCCAGTAGCCATCCTGCAGAAGAGTTAGAAGAGGTACCTACCAGGGAGGCCGATCCTTCCAAGGTTATCAGGATAGGTTCAACATTGGAGACGGAGGTAAATGAGGCTCTGATAAAGCTCCTGCGAGAATATAATAACATTTTTGCATGGAGTCATGAGGAGATACCGGGAGTACCCGCTACCTTAGCAACACACAGGTTAGCCGTGGATCCCACCTTCAAGCCAGTCAAGCAGAAGAGAAGGCATTTCAACCAAGCAAGAGGAGGTACACAAACTACTAAAGGCAGAGTTCATCAAGGAGTCTCGGTACCCCGAATGGATTGCCAACGTAGTCATGGTGACCAAAGCGAACGGGAAGTTGCGCATGTGCGTTGACTACACAGATCTCAACCGCGCCTGCCCGAAGGATAGCTTCCCGCTACCGAAAATAGACCAACTGGTAGATTCAACTGCGGGCAACAATGTCCTAAGCTTTATGGACGCCTTCTCAAGATACAACCAGATCTTGATCCACCCAGCTGACCAGGATAAAACCAGTTTCATAGCCGGGCAAGGCCTGTACTGCTATAGAGTCATGCCCTTCGGGCTCATGAATGCTGGGGCTACCTACCAGTGCCTGGTCAATCATTTTTTCAGGGGACTGATAGGAAAGTCAATGAAGGTATATATCGATGATAAGATCACGAAGTCTCAGATAGCTGAGCATCACCAAGACCACCTCCGCCAGACTTTCCAGATAGTTAGAGAAAATCAGATGCATCTGAATCCAGCTAAATGCGACTTCGGGGTTACAGCCGAGAAATTTCTCTGATTCATGGTCCACGAGAGAGGGATTGAAGCTAATCCTGAAAAAATCAAAGCCATCCTGGATCTTGAATCCCCCACCTCACTCAGACAAGTGCAAGGTTTGACTGGGCGAATCGCAGCCCTGAACCGTTTCATATCACGATCCACTAACAAGTGCATCCCGTTCTTCAAGGCAATCAAACAGGGGAAAAACATGAAATGGGACTAAGCCAGTGAGCAAGCTTTCCAGTCATTAAAGAAGTACCTCGCTAGCCCGCCCCAGCTAGCTAGATCGGTACTAGGAGAAGAACTACAGTTATACCTGATAGTGTCTAAAACCGCCGCCAGTGGAGCATTAGTGAAATAGTACGGAGATGGAGCCCGGCGCTCTGTCTACTATGTGAGCCGCGCCCTAACCAAATCAGAAAAGAACTACGTTCTCCTAGAGAAGCTCGCATTTGCACTGGTAGTAGCAGCCAGGAAGCTCCGCCCTTATTTCCTTACTCACACCATCGTGGTAGTCACTGATCAACCTTTGCGACAATTTCTTCAAAGGCCGGATGCATCAGGAAGACTCATGCTGTGGGCCCTCGAGCTTACTCAGTTTGATATCAAATACAAAGCCAGGACTACCATCAAGGCCCAGGCTTTGGCAGATTTCGTGGTAGAATTCAGTGTGATCCCCGATCAAGATGCTACCATGAGCTTGATTCGAGCTCCTCCGAAGGAACAAGAGCCTGTAGATTTGCCTACCGATTGAAACATCTGGATCCTGTATACCGATGGAGCATCGAGTCAGGTAGGAAGTGGGGGTGGGGTCATTTTAACTGGCCCGGAGAAAGTCGAATGCTGCCACTGTTTCAGATTCGGGTTTAGCGCCACCAATAACGAGGCTGAGTCTGAGACCTTGTTAGCAGGGATGAGAACAACAGTAGAGCTGGGAGCTGATTACCTTCTTGCCAAATGTAATTCGTAATTGGTAGTCAACCAAATAACTGGTTTATACTAGGCCAAGGGGGATAAAATGGTAGCCTACCTCGAAAAAGTGCAAGAACTATTGCCTATCTTCAAGGGTTTCAGGATCGAGCTGGTAGCTAGGCAGCAGAATCATCGAGCTGACGTCCTAGCCAAGATAGCTGCCAATGGAGGACAAGCGCTGCCGAAAAGAGTTCTGCTCCAGATAATCACTGTATCAAGCATCTTTGAAGGCAAGGAAGTCAACCCCGTAGAGCGATTTCTATGCTGAATGGATCATATCGTGGATTACCTTCAATCAGAAAAGCTCCCTGAAAACCTTGATCAAGCTCGCAAGATCAAGAGAACCTCGGTCCAATACTGCCTGATAGATGGGCATCTTTACCGCAGAGGTAGGTCCACTTCTCTTGCTCAGATGCTACATCCTGAGGATGAGAATTGGGCATTGAGGGTAGTGCACTCGGGAGACTGTGGAAATCATATCAGAGGAGAAGCATTGGCTTACCAGGTGCTACGCATGGGATATTTCTGGCCGACCTTACACCATGATGCAAGACAGTTCGTACAATCTTGTGAACCATGTCAGAAAATGGCCAACCTGCATCACCTACCTCCAGAACGATTATCAACCATTAGCTTGTCGTATCCGTTTGCATTCTGGGGAGTGGACCTAATTGGACCTCTCCCAATCGCGCTAGGTCAGCAGAAGCATGCAATCGTGGCTATTGATTAATTCACCAGGTGGGTGGAAGTAGAACCCCTCTCCATAATTACTGAAGCAAACACAACAGAGTTCATTAAGAAAAATGTGGTTTGTCGATTCGGGACTCCAATGGTCATCATCACGGATCTGGGTAAGCAGTTCGATAACGCCAGATTCCAGGAATTCTGTGGAAGTTTGGGGATTGAACTCCACTTCGCGTCTGTGGCACACCCCCAAACTAATAGCCTAGTAGAGGCCACAAACAAAAATATTAAGAGGCTCCTCAAGAAAAAACTTCAGCAGAAGAAAGGAAGATGAGCGGATGAACTCCCGGCCGTACTATGGGCATATCGCACCACCAAAAAGACCGCTACCTGAGAAACCCCCTACTCACTAGCTTTCGGGGTAGAAGCCTTCCTTCCTATAGAGCATAAGCTCGTCTCCTTCCGGGTGTAGCATTTTGACCCCAATAGAAATGAGGACAAGCTGATGGCCAGCCTGGACCTCCTAGAGGAGAAGCAAGACAGGATAGCCGAAAGAGTAGCAGTTTACCAGAACCGGATTGCACGTTACGTTAACAAGAAAGTGTGAATCCGAAGCTTCAAAGAAGGGGATCTGGTGCTCAGAAAGGTTACCCAGAATACCCGGAAGAGGTCAGACGGAGTACTATCACCTAATTGGGAAGGTCCTTACATAATCAAAATGGTGATCCAGGATGGGGCCTACAAGTTAAATGATATGGACGGACATCCAGTAGACCACACTTGGAATGCTGATCACCTCAAGAGGTTTTACCCGTAAGTCCTACAATGCAAATCGGCCAGGATTACTCCTAAACCACTATTAGAAGATGTTAGTAGTCGTGAGTGCTTGTATTCATTTTTCTTTGATCATCAATAAAGAAGGTTTTTTTCTCCATTTGTTCCAGCCTACATTTTTCTACATTTACCTGCTTTATGTCGCCAATTGAATCCCCAATGATTGTCGATTTAAGACCAGGAGAGCTACATAGCACTCCTGATGTCCTTGACCTGGTAGATCCCTCCAGGAGGATTGCCATAAATCCGGGAGAGCTACATAGCACTCCTGTTGTCCTAGATCGGATTAGTCCATCTAGGAGGATCGCCTCAAGACCAGAAATGACCATATGGCCTTTCTGTTGCCCTGGCCGGGCACCACCCCCCGTTAGGAAGGATCCAATACGTAAGAGCATAGTTGCCTGATGGATCAGACCTTGGCCGGGCACTACCCCCCGCTAAGAAGGATCTGGATAGTAAGAGCATAGTTGCCAGCCAGATCAAGGCCTTGGCCGGGTACCACCCCCCGCTGAGAAAGACCAGGTGCTAAAGTGGCCTTAGTTGCCTACCTAGATCTTACTGCGAGTGTTTATTCGCCATTGTTTTCTCCAGAGTACCAAGATTCCTGTAGACAGGAATGCGAGGTACTTAAACATGATCGCCTTAAGACCAAAAAGGACCATATGGCCTTCCTGCTGCCTTGGTTGGGTACCGTCCCTCGCCAGGAAGAGTCAGGATAGTAAGAACATAGCTGCCAGCCAGATCAAGGCCTTGGCCGAGTACCACCCTCCACTAAGAAAGACCGGGTGATAAAGTGGCTCCAGTTGCCTACCTGGATCTTGCTGCCAGTATGTATTCGCCATTGTTTTCACCAGAGTACCACGATTCATACAAATAGGAATGCGAGGTACCCTTTCCGCCATTGTTTTCGCCAGAGTACAGAGATTCCTAAAGCAGGAAGGCGGGGTACCGAGATTCGCCAAATTTTGTTTGCCAAGGCACCAAAGCTCCTACAAACAGAGGTGCGAGGTGCCCTGTTTCACCAGAATACTCATCTGGAGACCTAGGTTCCATGAAATAGGAAAGCTTGGTACTCAATCATTCAGCAAAGTTTCTAGTTTCACCGGACTACTGGTCATGCTACCGAGGTTCCTAGAATGGAAATGCAAGGTACCTGGAGTGCGAGATTGTCCAACGGTATGCTCACCATCGTTAAGGAACCAGGATTCCTAGAACAGAAAAATATGAGGATCTCCAGTACCCAGATTACTTTTGGCTAAATTTCTGTGAGGCTATCAAAGGGGCCCAAGGTTCTTTGGCGAGGTACCATTGTACCAGTCACCCGCAGATTTCCTTATGCGCTTCTTCTTATCAGGTTCCTTGCATTACCAAGTACTGATTAAGTCAAGTTTTATGTTGGGGACTAGTGCTCAAAGTGATGCTACAATCAGAAAATGTGCGACAGAATTCTATCAGCAGATATAAATGAAAAAGGATTTTCCCTTCACTGATCAAATCAGGATTCATCTGAAGACAAGAATCTATGCAATCAAAATCACATTGAGGATCTCACTTCATATTAAAGCGAGGTTTGGTCAAGATTTTTAATGACTACACATATGCGAAGCTAAGGAGAAAAAACGAAAAAAAAAGTTCTCATTTCTGAAACTGGGGAGCCCATTCCCCGATCACGGGCTACAAAAGAAAAATATAAAAAAGTAAGACCGAATGAGGGATCAAGCTGGGTCAAGCATCCTCCTGCTTCTAAGTGGCCGTCTCCTCGCCAGCTTCACCAGTTATGGTTTCTCCTTCTTCAATACAGGATGGAGCCCCGCTTGCTTCCTAGGCACCTACAGCAACCAGAATTTCCATTGGAGACGGACCTCCTTGAAGCTCCCCTTTAGCTACTCGATCAAAATCCCCTCCAATTTCCTCGATCAGAGCAGCCTGACCTTCTTTTTCCTGGGCAGGGTCAGAAGATGAGACAGGCAGGGCAGCTCCTCCATTATCAGTAGTACGCCGATCTCCTACCTCCTTGACAGACTCTACTGGAGGAGCAGAGGAGGCAAGAACCTTTCCTCCAGTTTGAACCACGCCAACCTCAAGATCCTTCAAACTGGGAGTTGCTCCAGCATTGCTTGGTGGAAGAAGAGAGATAGAACTCTGGTCTGCCCCTCTAACCACTCCACTAGTTCCAGCAACCTGGGAGGGTCAAACCACATCAGAAGGAGCTGCCTGAGCTAGTTCAGCAGCCCTTGCCATGATCTCCTCTGGGTTCCATCCAGCGATGTCACCTAGATCAAACAGATGAGGGAGAGCTAGAGCCACCTGGTAGCCAGCAAAAAAGTAACCGTCCCCGAAGGCGGTGTCTACCTAGACATCTAGGTTGGCCACGCTACCCCGAAGGGACTGGACTTCTTTCCCCAACTCCACTATTCTCTCCTTCGCAATATCCCTCTCCTCCTTGCGGCGGAGGGACCTGAGCTTCTCCATATCATAAGCATGCTGCATCCTCTCCCTGTCAACCTTCGCTTCGTCGGCTTCCTTTTGGGTATGTGCCAGCGACCGGTTCAGAGCTTCCACTCCCCGAGCAGCCTCAGCAAGCTCCTCTTTAGGCTTCTCCAGCTCGGCAGTAGAGCCTTTAACTTGCTCCAAGAGGGAACCGACCTGTTGGCTCATGGCCACATTGAACTTAAAAGCCTGACAAAAACAATGCACTTGTCAGAATATTCTTTGTAAGGACCTCGTTTTTATGATTGGCTTATTTCATGACAAACCACCACATTGGGGATGATTGTGTAATGGGTAGCTTAGGTCCGTATTGGCAAGCTTCCAAGCATCTCCATGACTTCAAGAGCAAAAGGTATATTCACTTGACTTTGTCTCTTGAAGAGTTTAGGTGCACACACACACTTCATGCATGTTTTGTTTATCTTGCATTTGTGTTCTTTATTGTTTGTATAAGTGTGCACCCTTTTCTAAAACACTCACTAGCTTACATTAGATATCATATCTTGCATTGTATCTTATTTGATAACATGTTTGACATGTTAATTGTGCTTCATTGTGTGCATCTCACTCACTTCACACTTGCACAACATTCATGTAAGATTGACTTTTGTCTTGGGTGTTAAAAAGGGATTTTTCCCTTTAGCGCTGCCTAGACCGCTGGGCAGGCTTTGCTTGCACCACGGCGCACGGAGCGGTATTCTCCAGTGCGTCATGCGCGACGTGGACCGCGACCTGTGCACTTGCACGCACAGCGGTCCCAACCGCGGTGTTGTCCAGACGGTGCACTGCTGTATGTACCGCGGTCTGGACACTTACCTGAGCCGCGGTCTGGCAAGCGGTTTTGACGGGATTCTGTTTCCCAAGTTCAAAACGACGTAGTTTTATCTAGGGCTTCTTATATATTCTTCCTCTTCTCTTCTTGGCCGACTAAGAGCTCAAAAATTCATTTTTAGAGAGAGGTTAGAGCTCCTAGAGAGAGAAAGCTTCAAGAAAGCTTCTTTGACTCTCCAAACCCAAAACCCATCTCCATCTTGCATCATTCAACATCATTTGAGCATGGGTCTTCATTGTTTCATGACTAGGTAAGCAAGAACTTCTTTGAATATCATTTATTGTTCTTCTTACACTAGATTAGGTATTAATTGCATGATTAAATACCTAGACTCTATCTTATTGCATATTTATGAGTCTTGATAACATGATTGGGTTTGTATTTTGCTAGCTTAATTGATTAGGTCATTTTTGCCTAAAAGCTAGGTCATAAATATTCATGTGTGATTTATTGATAACTAAGTTGATAGATTGTGTTTTAATCAACTAGTTAATGTTAATGAATATTTATGTGTGTTGTATTTTGATAGCTTGCATGATTAGGTGTTATTTTCCTAAATAGCTAAGACTTGATTATTCTTAAGAGATTAATTGATAATTAGATTGATAGATTTGTGTTTATCAATCTAGTTAAGCTCTCTTGAATATTCAAGGTTGTTTGTTGACAATTAAGTTGTTGGAAATTTCTCTACAACTAATTGAGACCTCATGTGTGTACATGTAGGCATTATTTGATAACTAGGATGTTGTATTGCATTATCTACATCTAGTTAAGCATTGTATGTTTGGTCTAACATATATTGTGTTGAGCATTCATTGATTGTTCACTTAGACCCTATACTCTTCATTGAGTCAAAGTCTTGTGGCTTCGGGGTGAAGTTGCACAAGCATTGAAGTCTTGCAACCAAGTTGTGGTTGGCAAGCATTGGTCAAGAATCCATTGTAAAAGGCCTGCGGGTAGAGTAGGAGGTGCTCACGCCAATAGTAGTGTATCAGTGGATATCACTAGGGATTGAACCAAGAGTGGTGAGTGGTAGTGTCCATAGCCTGAGGTTATCTAGAGTGAGAGTCCGAGTATCACTTGAGGGTGTAACATTTTACTCATATAGTGGATTTGAGGATCGTGTGTGGCTAGAAGGATAGCCCGTGGTTTTTCCCTTTGTTTAAGGGTTTCCACGTAAAAATCAAGTGTTATTTATTATTCCGCACTTTACACTTGATTTTGTATGTTTAATTTAATTGGGTTATTTGTTTAATATTGACTAATCGAAAAGTTGGTAATAATCGATTGACAACCCATTCACCCCCCCCCCCCCCCTCTAGGTTGTAGACACACGTTAAGAGCTGTATTTTCAATTGGTATCAGAGCGGGTTCCTAGACATACTTAGGTGATCCTTGCTCGTGATTGTGTGTCTTGCATTTGTGTGCATTTTGATCATTGCATTCATTTGCATTCATCTCATTCATTAAACACTATGAGTGGCATTGAGATGTTAGAGGGTGCGTTGATCTCTGAACCACCATTGCTCACTAAGGATAACTACTCCTCCTGGAAAGTTAGGATGGAAATTTTTGATGGACCTCGATGAGCATGTGTGGATGTGTGTGGAAGAGGGATATTCACCTCCCACCGAGAAGTTAGAGAATGGGGCTTCTAAGCCTAAGCCTAAGTCCAAGTGGACCAATGACGAACTCGAGGCTGCAGAGTGGAACTCAAAGGGCATCCATGCCTTATCTTGTGCAGTGGATGAGAATCAAGCCAAACTCATCCAAACCTCTCAAGATGTTCGAGAAGCTTGGGAGATTCTAAGAATCACCCACGAAGGTACCGTGAAGGAAGAAGATAAGAATCTGGGTACCTTGAAGATAAAGCTTCAATATCATGATTGTGGTGGCTATGGGCACATCTCCACGGACTGTGGAAACTCTAAGACCAAGAGTCGAAGAGGCAAATCAAAGGCCTACTCTTGGGATGAAAGTGAAGAAAAATCTTCGGGTTTCGAAAGATGTGAAAGGAATCACATAGCCTTCCCCGCTTTACATGATGACAACTTAATGGCGGCCACAAGACACCCACCACTCAAAGTCAATAATGAAGAAGCTAATTCAGATGATGATTGCCATGATAGCACAAGTGGTAGAAGCTTCGATGAAGAAAGTTCAAGCTCCAAGAACTCAAGTGATGAAGGTGATTTGACCTCCAAAATTGAGAGGGAGGAATATGACTCCGATGAGGAGATGACTCTCATGGTTGAGAGATTTAAGAGATTTACAAAATCTCAAAAGAAGGGCATGACCTCCAAGGTGAGGGAGGAAAAGAAAAGTCAAGGAAAGATGACCCTTGCCTTGAGTGTGGTGGAGTTGGCCACCTTGCCTCCATGTGTGGTAACTTGAAGTACAAGAAGGGAGGAGAAACTATGATCGCTACTTGGAGTGATAGCGAAGTTGAAGTAGTTGAAGAGTGCTCCATAAGCTCGGTCGCTAGTGAGATCAACTACTTCGCATTTCCGGGTTCCTACCATGAAGAAACTCAAGCCATCACCAAATGTTTATCACTTGAAGATTTCAAGATGGGTGGCCTTGAACTTGGAAACCGAATAGGAGCATGCTTGAGTGAAACAAGCCTTGATGATATGACTCTCACAAGCACAAGTGGGAGAAGTCTTGATTGTGATGGCTCATGCTCCGGGAACTCTTGTGACAACATGGTGCATAACCAAGAGTTCATTGACTTTCTTCAAAAGTCCTTGAAGGAGAGAGAAAATGATATCCTTAGATTGGAAAAGGATAATCTTCAATTAAAGGCTAAGTTAGATGACTCCTCGAAGACGGACATGATTGATATGTCCGAATATGAGAAGGAGATTAAAGATTGCCATCAACGGATGAAGGCCATAAAAGAAGAACTTGCCAACAAAGAAAACTCCTTGAAGATTGTTAAGGAAAGAGAGATGAGGTGCCTTGAAGAATTAAAGAAGGCCAAGGTCAAACAACCTCAAGCTCAAGGCAAGAGCAAAGCTTCATCCAAGCAATCTTCCACTCAAGGAAAGTCCACACAAGCCTTGGCATCCCAACCAAAGCCTAGGCAATCCAAGAAGAAAGGACAATTCCTTGAGAAGCCAACCACCTCCTTCAACAAGTCAACCATCAAGAAAGGAGGTGACCATAAGTGGCATGCTTAACCAAAAAGGCAAGATCAACCGGCTCAACCACCTCTACAAGCAAAACCACAAAGGTGCCACCAATCGGCTCAAGCTCCTAGGAGAAGCAAACCGATGCACCATCAAAGACAACCTCATCAACATGGCGATGCCTCGATGAGATCACAATGCTATGGTATAAATCCTTACTTTGTACCTACTTGTCATTATTGTGGTATGATTGGTCACTTAAGACCAAATTGCTTAAATCACATTAAGAGGTGTAGATTAAAGAGCATGAAAGAAAAACGGTTGAAAAAGGGGGCAAGTTTGCATAAACCTAGGGAACCTAGAAACATGTCTATGACCACTAAAATGTTAAAGTGGAACCTAGGTGGGTTAGAAAGAATGAACCCGCTTGCCTTAGTGCCCATGTGACTCCCGTAGATGCAACTAGGTCCATTGGACTTGGTAGGTCTATAGGAGCTCATGTCTCCCATTGACTTGGTTGGTATTGACCCCATGAGGGGAGCTCAAGCAAAGAGAGCAAACTTGCATGATTTGCTATATGCAAAAAGTTGGCTTATTTTATGCTCTTTTATGATTGCTTGAGTGTGCTTGGTGAATAACATTGATTAATAACTGTATAATGTTTTTGATTACACCATTGCACGGTTGCTTTGTATGATAATGCATGATTTCTGTTATTGCTTGAGCATGCTTATCTTTTTGCGGAATGTTCTACTTGTTAGTACATTTGATTGACCTCAAATTATTCTCCATGTTCATGATTCCTAGATATGCATTCTTAAGCTCTCTCTTGAAAAGGGCTACTGGCAATATGACGTGGAGCCGCCCAATGTTGGAAAAGGCTACTCATTTGAAACCGAGTGAAAGCCATCAAGAGAGTTACATTAGCATGATAAACAGAAATACATGCTTGCTAGGAATATGGAGAAAAACAGAAAATGTTGTTATATGACTGTTATGTGTGGTGTTGCATTGCTTATTTTTGACATCAAAATTGTTGATTGATGATGTATCTTGCAATGAAGAAAAGATGATATACTTTTGTTGTGATTAGTACACTTGCACACAAATGCTTGGATATATATCTTCTTATCATAACAACAGGGTCTTAATTGGTTTGACTTCATTTGGAAATCATGTTGATTGTTGCCTTGATTGATTTTTATGCATGAGAATAATAGTATTTTGTATTACATGCTAAGCAACCTTTCACACGCACACATTTTTTTTTAATATAATCTCCTTGAATCTCTCTCAATTATTTAAGTTGCATAAAGTTTGTGTATATGATTACGCAATGTAATTGTGCGAATAGCTCTCTTTGCTAAAGCAACCCGATAGGGGGAGCTCCTTTGCCTATCTCATGACAAAAAGGAGGAGAAGTCTTGAGAGAAATAGGGGGAGTGAGATATATAAGGGGAGCATTGTTTATGCTATGCTTTGGGGGAGAAATCATGAAGGAGAGTAACCTTTTAGGGGGAGCATTGCACATGCATTCTTTGTTTCTTTGTATTGCTTTATTTGTTATTGAGTGCAATGCTTGTTTTTATTTGTTCACCTCACTTGCACTTGTTCTTGGAAAGTGCTATTTGCTATTGTGTGTAGGTACATTGATGATTCTACAAGAAGATATTGAATATTTAGATTCTAGGAATCTCTTTTGTATTGTAGAAGTGATCATGGACAATAGCTTTATTTTATTTTGTAAGGATTGTTTGTGAGTGGTTGTTTTGTCATGAAATAGCCAAAGGGGGAGATTGTAAGGACCTCGTTTTTATGATTGGCTTATTTCATGACAAACCACCACATTGGGGATGATTGTGTAATGGGTAGCTTAGGTCCGTATTGGCAAGCTTCCAAGCATCTCCATGACTTCAAGAGCAAAAGGTATATTCACTTGACTTTGTCTCTTGAAGAGTTTAGGTGCACACACACACACACTTCATGCATGTTTTGTTTATCTTGCATTTGTGTTCTTTATTGTTTGTATAAGTGTGCACCCTTTTCTAAAACACTCACTAGCTTACATTAGATATCATATCTTGCATTGTATCTTATTTGATAACATGTTTGACATGTTAATTGTGCTTCATTGTGTGCATCTCACTCACTTCACACTTGCACAACATTCATGTAAGATTGACTTTTGTCTTGGGTGTTAAAAAGGGATTTTTCCCTTTAGCGCTGCCTAGACCGCTCGGCAGGCTTTGCTTGCACCGCGGCGCACGGAGCGGTATTCTCCAGTGCGTCATGCGCGACGTGGACCGCGACCTGTGCACTTGCACGCACAGCGGTCCCAACCGCGGTGTTGTCCAGACGGTGCACTGCTGTATGTACCGCGGTCTGGACACTTACCTGAGCCGCGGTCTGGCAAGCGGTTTTGACGGGATTCTGTTTCCCAAGTTCAAAACGACGTAGTTTTATCTAGGGCTTCTTATATATTCTTCCTCTTCTCTTCTTGGCCGACTAAGAGCTCAAAAATTCATTTTTAGAGAGAGGTTAGAGCTCCTAGAGAGAGAAAGCTTCAAGAAAGCTTCTTTGACTCTCCAAACCCAAAACCCATCTCCATCTTGCATCATTCAACATCATTTGAGCATGGGTCTTCATTGTTTCATGACTAGGTAAGCAAGAACTTCTTTGAATATCATTTATTGTTCTTCTTACACTAGATTAGGTATTTATTGCATGATTAAATACCTAAACTCTATCTTATTGCATATTTATGAGTCTTGATAACATGATTGGGTTTGTATTTTGCTAGCTTAATTGATTAGGTCATTTTTGCCTAAAAGCTAGGTCATAAATATTCATGTGTGATTTATTGATAACTAATTTGATAGATTGTGTTTTAATCAACTAGTTAATGTTAATGAATATTTATGTGTGTTGTATTTTGATAGCTTGCATGATTAGGTGTTATTTTCCTAAATAGCTAAGACTTGATTATTCTTAAGAGATTAATTGATAATTAGATTGATAGATTTGTGTTTATCAATCTAGTTAAGCTCTCTTGAATATTCAAGCTTGTTTATTGACAATTAAGTTGTTGGAAATTTCTCTACAACTAATTGAGACCTCATGTGTGTACATGTAGGCATTATTTGATAACTAGGATGTTGTATTGCATTATCTACATCTAGTTAAGCATTGTATGTTTGGTCTAACATATATTGTGTTGAGCATTCATTGATTGTTCACTTAGACCCTATACTCTTCATTGAGTCAAAGTCTTGTGGCTTCGGGGTGAAGTTGCACAAGCATTGAAGTCTTGCAACCAAGTTGTGGTTGGCAAGCATTGGTCAAGAATCCATTGTAAAAGGCCTGCGGGTAGAGTAGGAGGTGCTCACGCCAATAGTAGTGTATCAGTGGATATCACTAGGGATTGAACCAAGAGTGGTGAGTGGTAGTGTCCATAGCCTGAGGTTATCTAGAGTGAGAGTCCGAGTATCACTTGAGGGTGTAACATTTTACTCATATAGTGGATTTGAGGATCGTGTGTGGCTAGAAGGATAGCCCGTGGTTTTTCCCTTTGTTTAAGGGTTTCCACGTAAAAATCAAGTGTTATTTATTATTCCGCACTTTACACTTGATTTTGTATGTTTAATTTAATTGGGTTATTTGTTTAATATTGACTAATCGAAAAGTTGGTAATAATCGATTAACAACCCATTCACCCCCCCCCCCCCCCCCCTCTAGGTTGTAGACACACGTTAAGAGCTGTATTTTCATTCTTAACCTTTTAACTGGATAGAGGATTAAAGTAAGACAGCTTACCTCAGCCAGAAGGGCAGATCCTCTTCTAATTAGAAGCTCAGTGGGCATGGCGGTCATGGCATCTAGACCCCCACCTAGGCAGGAAGCCACGAAGTGGGCCAGAACTTCATCTTGGCTGCTGCCTTTCGACCTCGACCGCGCCTTATCTCGAGGTACCACCCGCCCCTTCATAGCAGAGTTAGAGCGTTTCTTGACCGGTTTAGGCTGACCAGTTGCCATAACGGGAGAAGCAGAAGAAACTGAGGCACCAGCATCTATGACAACTGCAACATTGACTGGTTTGAGGGGTGAAACGTCTTGCACCTGGCTGGAAGCACCTCGATACTTCCCCACTCTTGCTATAAAAGCCTCAAACGACCTAGCTGATGTAGGAAGAGAGGAAGCCGGTGATCCTGATACCTCGACCGGGATCCAACCAAAGCCAACAGGTACACTAACCCCTGCATCAAGATGAGAACTGGCTGGAAGACTGACAGGACAAGTTGGAGGAGAATCAACGGTACCGCTGGCTTGGCGGGTCTCCACCTCAGGAACTGATAGAGATGTTAGGATTATGCTCAATAGCAAGAGTGTAATATTGTAATTGACAATCTTTTCATATTAATAAAGTGTTTTCTGATTCTTACAAATACTTATAGCATTTATTATTATAATTGTCAAGGTAAATAATCATAAGGTCAAAAGACTATGAGATATGAAGAATTGTTCATACATCCGGATATGTGTGAGGTAGACACAATTCTTTAGTTAGTCTTGAATAACGTTCACAACTTAAGTTAAAGGTTGGGCACCTCTATCTAGATAAAGTTGTAGAATTCTTTTACTAGAATTTGAGTGGGATCAAATGAGTTATGATGAGTCTAAAATCATCGAAAGGTTTTCGAGTAAAAGAATCTAGTGCACTGGGTGCATTGAACTGGATCACAATGAAATACTTTATCTAGAACCGTCACTAGATATAAGTCTTTTCATTATTAGGACAATCGAAGAGTCGATCCTAATCCTGAGATAAATGATGGACTTATGGTTGCAAGTGTTATCATTTGAGCTATCAATGAGTACGATTATATAGCATAGTCTATCCTCGATAGTTTGGTGGTATTCATTTGTTAATCGATAGAAGACTTCATTTATAGATATGGACATCATGGCTCCATTTATTAAATGAGAGTATAATATCATCATATGGATGTTTTGAGGTATTGGATATTAAATCTCAACGTTGAGTTTTCAATAATGATTATTGAAGACATGGCCTCTGGACAAGTCAAAATATCCAAGTTCAAAATGTGGTCATATGAGGAAATATGGTAACTTGGAGAGCTATAGGCAGTCTATGAGCTCTTGGCGATTACTGATATTATTCACGAGGATACACCATCTCCTATAAGATTGTCTAGGGTATGAATGAGAAACATCTCCTTATTCTATCTTTATTTAAGAGTTCAATTTTAGCTCTGTAGTGGAATGAGTTGAAATTAATAGATCGGACCTAAGTGAATCATTTGTTGATTGTGATTAGGTTATGTCTATTGAAGCTTAAATTTAGATAGCCCGCCAAGATCCACAATCCACAGGTACTTGCATGGATCACTCGATATATTCTACCAGACCAATTTATGGGTCCATCTAGAATTGCATTTAATATATTAAGAATATAATATGTCTATTATTTATTTAATGGGCTGCTCTATTATATTAATATATTAAAAGGAGACATGTGAGCTTGTTTCTTTTAGTAAGAATAAGTCTGGTTCACATGTGGGATTTTATTTAAAGTCTAATGGATTAAATAAAATAAGAAAAATAATATTAGGCCCATATATATGGTGTGGGTGGCAAGGCTAATAAAATAGCCCAATATATTATTTTATTTTATTGTTTTGATTAAATGGAAATTAATTAATTATTTAATTAATTAATAGTTTAAATCAAAATCCTTTCCTGATCAGTAAATAAAACACTAAGTGTTGGATTAGGGTTAGAATTCTTTTAAGTGATAGGAGTCCTAATGTGGTAAGGATTAAGTCCATATACACTCCATACCACACAAAGAATTCAGCCACCCTAGTCATATAAGGGTTAGGATTCTTAAATTGATAGGAATTAGGGAAAAACACAATTCCTTTTCAAGTAAGGAAATTGGCCAATCCTAGATTTCCTACACAAAGAATTCGGCCAACCCTATTTTGAGAAGGAGAAATTTCGGTCACCTTATATATATAAGGTGATAAATTTCGGCCACGAAGAAGCTTGAGTGAGAGAGATTTTTGTTTGCTTTGAAAAATAAAAATATTTTTCAATACACATAGAATTTCGGCCAAGAGAGAAAAAGAAAAATAAGTTCTCATTCAGTAGTGCCCTTGCAAGCCTTTAACATCAAAAGGTTTTGTGCACACTTTCGATTTAGGGTTACGCGAGTTCCAATCATATCGATTGTGAATTCAAAAGTAACCAGAACTATTTTTCTAGGCTCTTAGTGTTTTGGGATTGAAGATCAGGATTAGAAGTTCCATACATCCATTCTCAGGTAAGCAATTCAAAGAAAAAAGGGAGACCACGCTCCTAGGTGATTCACGTACGTGCTAGGATTGAAGATCTTGCGGATTACCATCGACGTAAGTCAATCGGATCACGCGACAAGAGGTATTTAACTCTAACCGTATATTTGTGTTTAATTAATTAAAGGGTTAAGGTTCAAATCTTTAGAAAAATTTTAAACTATACGAAAATCTACTTTTCGCCTTCCGCTGCGGTTTTAGTTAATTTTTCCCTACTATTGGTATCAGAGCCTTGGTTGTACCCTTTATTTAATTAACGTATATACATACGTGAATCTATTTTTTTTTATTGTGATTATGCATGTTTTAGAAAGAGATGGCACTCCAGGTATTTGCATATATAATTACATGTCGAATGTATGGATTTATATATGTTGTTATAAAGTGAATTGTTATTGCTCAATTTTGGTCCTAGATTTTCCATGTAGTTTTTGTTTCGGAATTGTAACAAGAAAGGTGGCTTATTATCGTCACAAGTTCCTTCTTGGTAGTTGCTTAATTTTTTTTTATGTTGTATAAAATAGTGCAGTTTTTTTAAAAAAATAAATAAATAAAAAATAAATAAATAAAAATATACTGCAGTGGTTAATAAATAAAAAAAAATTACTGCTGTATTTTATTATATAAAATAAGCTGTAATATATTCAAGATTCGAAGACTTGAAGATTTGAAGAAATTGGAGCATCCGGAACCCGTCTTGGCACCCGTGCGCACCGAGACAACAAGCGTGCACGCAACCAAGCGTGCAGCTGCGCTTGTTGCGGTGCAGCAGCGCACGACCCATGCATAGGCTGGCCGTGCGGCAGGTCATGCCCTTGCATGGGCTAGGCGTGCACATGGGCTGCTGTGGTGATCTTTGGGCGTGCGAGTTTCGTGCGCTAGATGGTCGCTTGAAGTCTTGTCTGCCAAGAAAGGAGTTTTTGTATTCCGTACAATTGTAATTTACATGCTTTTCTAGGATGGACCAAAATTGTGGCTATTTATTTTTTATGTATAAATATTACAATATTTATTATTGTATGATAACATGTCATATTGAATAGGAGTGCCACTCATATGTCTCTTTTGGTATTAACATGCATTGAATGATTTAGGTATCTAATTGGCATCTAGATAACTTGGTAAAATCATTCTTTGGAATTTAATCACACGCCTTAAATAATTGAGTGGGAGAAGGTGTGTTAGAAAGCCTATGGCCTCCAAGGTTAGTTGAGTTTTATTATTTTTTGTAATCCCCCCAAGGGGCGTCCATAAATGGAATTTAACAAAATACTTCCTTACAAGGATAGACTAGACAATTGACTTAAACGAAATCTACTCCCCAAGGAGGGATTCTCATGAGAGAAAATTGAGGGTCAATATCTTGGTAACACACTCAATGTAATTTTATTAATATCCTCCCAAGAGTTCTTGTTAATAAAATTGCAAGGCTAAAATTGAAAATGCTGGTTGTTATGTTAACAATTAGGTGGGACCTAGTCCAACTAGTAAATAGTACGAACTCCCAAAAGAGGCGTAAGATTTATGGGTGTTGGATCACCGTTGAATTTTTACGATTGAATTATTTATTTAATTCAAGATAAATATTTAAAAGTGCTTTATCATGATTATTTACTTATATATGTTTTTGTTTTAATCAGAAATCATGACCCCATCACTTATGAACATCCTGAAAGATAACACCTTAAGTGGAGATAATTATATCACATGGAAAAGGAAAATTGGGTTGTTACTGCAAAGTGAAAAACATAAATTTGTTCTGACTACTCCTAAACCACCCCTTCCTAATAATGAATCTAGTGTGATGCAAAGAGATAAGTATGAGCAATGGAAGACTTCTGATCATATGGCAAAATGTTATATTATGGCCACTATCTCCGACGTGTTGCAACAGCAACATGAAGGAATGGAGTCCGCTGCTGATATAATGATGTCTCTAGAGGAAATGTTTGCTATGAGGTCTAGGATGACTAAGAGAGAGGCAATGACTGCTTTTATGAATCTTAGGATGAAACCTGGACAATCTGTGAAAGATCACATGATTAAAGTCATAGCATATCTCAATATTGCTGAACTAAATGGTGCTGAGATTGATGGTGAGACCAAAATTGATATGGTAGTTAACTCACTATCAGATTCCTTTGATCAGTTCAAGTTGGACTACACCTTGAACAAAAAGGAATACACCTTGCAGGGCCTGATGCAAGATGTTCAAAGCGCTGAAAAGATCCTTGTGAAAAACAAAGGTCAAGAGATTCATTTGGTTGGTAAAGTTGCTACTGTTAAGACCCGTAAGAAGGTCAAGAAATAACAGAAAAAAGCAACTTGGGCCTACCAAGAAGGAAACCAAGAAAGTAACCAAGATCAAAGGGAAATGCTTCCTTTGTGGTGAAAAGGGACATTGGAAAAGAGATTGCCCAAAGTCCCAGAATAAGAAGGAAGAAGGTAATATTAATTATCTTGAAACATGTTTTCTGGCAGATTCTACTGATTCTTGGATCATAGACTCTGGAGCCACTAATCATGTTTGTTATTCCTTGCAGGGGTTCCAAGAAAGGATAAGGCTGAAAGAAGATGAAGTCAATTTGCGCTTGGGCAACGGAACGTTAGTGTCTGCAAGTGCAGTGGGAGATATTAGAGTTATTTTAGATTCTAGTAGGCATTTAGATTTAATAGACGTTTATTATGTACCTCAATTCAAGAGGAATTTAATTTCAGTTTCTTGTTTAAATAAATTTGGATATTCGGTTACTTTTAATAAAGCTTTTATTATTAGTAAGAATAACAAAATTGTATGCAAAGGTACATTGGAAAACGGTCTATTATTTTTGCATAGAAATATCTCTCACTCGTTAGACACAGAAATAACGGAACCTAATCATAAAAGAGTAAAATTATCATAAGATGAAACCTACCTTTGGCATTTACGCCTAGATCACATTAACCTTAATAGGATTAAAAGATTGGTATGTGACGGACCTTTAAGTGACTTAAAGGTTGATGATCTACCAACTTGTGAATCTTGTTTGGAAGGTAAAATGACCAAAAGGCCGTTCAATACCAAAGGTGCAAGAGCCACTGAATGTTTAGGACTAATACACACTGATGTATGTGGTCCTATGAGCATTCAAGCTAGAGATGGATATGAGTACTTCATCACCTTCACAGATGATTACTCAAGATTTGGTTATGTGTATCTCATGAGACATAAGTCGGATGCTTTTGACATGTTCAAAGCATTCAAAGCTGAAGTAGAAAATCAGCTTGAGAAACATATAAAAATCTTGAGATCTGATCGTGGTGGAGAATATCTATCTGGAGAGTTTCAACAATATCTTATTGATAATGGGATAGTTTCTAAGTTTTCTGCACCAGGTACACCTCAACAAAATGGGGTAGCAGAAAGGAGAAATATAACTCTTTTAGAGATGGTTAGGTCAATGTTGAGTTATTCAACACTTCATATTTCTTTTTGGGGATATGCTCTACAAATAGCAATATACATTCTAAAAGATGTACCATCTAAATCTGTCTCTAAAACCCCACATGAATTGTGGACTGGGAGAAAACCTAGTTTACAACACATGAGGATATTTGGTTGTCCTGCACATGTGTTGAAAGGAAAGACAGAAAAGATGGAGTCCCGTTCAGAAACATGTATATTTGTGGGGTATCCAAAATGAACTAAAGGATATTATTTCTATAGTCCAAATGATCTAAAAGTATTTGTTTCAACAAATGCTTCATTTCTAGAAAATGACTATATGAATAATTTTGTGCCCAAAAGTAGAATTGTCCTGAATGAAATGTCAGGAGATTCACTTCCACAAGAGGTTTCACAACCTAGTCCAATTGTAAGTTCCACTCCAACACAAAATCAACAACCTACCATTCCTCGTCGTAGTGGGAGGGTTATAACACAACTCGAAAGATACATCTGTCTAGAAGAATCTGTGGAGAATCTCCCGGACGACGATGATCCCTACACGTACAAGGAAGCAATGGAGGATGTTGATTGTCGTCATTGGCAAAAGGCAATGCAATCTGAGATTGAATCGATGTTCAATAACAAAGTCTGGTCCCTTGTAGACTTGCCTAAATGGATAAAACCCATTGGGTGTAAGTGGGTATACAAGTGGAAAAGAGGTATGGATGGTAAGGTGGAAACCTTTAAAGCTAGACTGGTAGCCAAATGTTATACACAAAAAGAAGGTATCGATTACGAGGAAACTTCTCTCATGTGGCCATGCTTAAATCCATTAGGATACTCTTATCCATTGCAGCATCTCTAGACCTAGAGATTTGGCAAATGGACGTCAAGACAGCTTTCCTTAATGGAAGTCTTGACGAGAGCATCTACATGATGCAACCAGAAGGATTCATTGAAAAGGGCCAAGAGGAAAGAGTATGCAAATTGCAAAAGTCCATATATGGACTGAAGCAAGCATCTAGGTCCTGGAACATAAGGTTCGATCAAGCTGTGAAAGGTTTTGGATTTATTCAAAACCCTGACGAACCTTGTGTATACAAAAGGATTAAAGGCGACAAGTTGGTTTTCCTCATTCTTTATGTTGATGATATACTACTCATTGGAAACGATGTAGGTGTACTGACATCAGTAAAAGAATGGTTAGCAAAACAATTTGATATGAAGGACTTAGGAGAAGCAAGTTATATTCTTGGTATCCAAGTAATAAGGGATAGAAAGAATAGAACGATTGCATTATCCCAAGCTTCATACATTGATAAAATCTTGTCTAGATTTTCCATGCAATATTCCAAGAAAGGTATGTTACCTTTTAGACATGGAATCAAACTTTCTAAGGAACAAGTTCCTAAGAATGAGCATGAAGAGCAATTCATGAGTAGAGTTCCATATGCCTTGGCAGTTGGAAGTCTCATGTATGCAATGCACTGTACTAGACCAGATATTTGTTTTGTTGTTGGCATAGTTAGCAGGTTTCAATCGAAACCTGGTCCTGATCATTGGACGGCAGTCAAGCATATTTTCAAGTATCTTAAAAGAACTAGAGATTATATGCTTGTATACTCTTGAGGGGATTTGATTCCCGTTGGTTATACAGATTCTGATTTCCAGTCAGATTCTGACTCCAGAAAATCAACATTAGGATCTGTGTTTACCATTGGAGGAGGAGCAGTCATTTGGAGGAGTATCAAGCAATCTTGTATTGCTGATTCCATCATAGAAGCTGAGTATGTTGCTGCATGTGAAGCTATAAAAGAGGTTGTTTGGCTCTGCCAATTCTTGATTGACTTGGAAGTGGTTCCTAATGCAAATAAGCAGATCACTATACACTGTGACAACAGTGGAGCAGTGGCTAATTCAAAAGAACCAAGAAGTCATAAGAGAGGTAAACACATAGAAAGGAAATATCACCTTTTAAGGGAAATTGTTCATAGGGGAGACGTGACGATCACCAAAATCGCGTCAGCAGAAAATCTAGTGGATCCTTTCACAAATGCTCTACCTCAGAAGAGTTTTGATGGGCACCTAGAGAATATGGGAATGAGAGATATGACACACTTTCTATAGCCCAAGTGGGAGATTGTTAGGATTATGCTCAATAGCAAGAGTGTAATATTGTAATTGACAATCTTTTCATATTAATAAAGTGTTTTCTGATTCTTACAAATACTTATAGCATTTATTATTATAATTGTCAAGGTAAATAATCATAAGGTCAAAAGACTATGAGATATGAAGAATTGTTCATACATCCGGATATGTGTGAGGTAGACACAATTCTTTAGTTAGTCTTGAATAACGTTCACAACTTAAGTTAAAGGTTGGACACCTCTATCTTGATAAAGTTGTAGAATTCTTTTACTAGAATTTGAGTGGGATCAAATGAGTTATGATGAGTCTAAAATCATCGAAATGTTTTCGAGTAAAAGAATCTAGTGCACTGGGTGCATTGAACTGGATCACAATGAAATACTTTATCTAGAACCGTCACTAGATATAATCCTGAGATAAATGATGGACTTATGGTTGCAAGTGTTATCATTTGAGCTATCAATGAGTACGATTATATAGCATAGTCTATCCTTGATAGTTTAGTGGTATTCATTTGTTAATCGATAGAGGATTTCATTTATAGATATGGACATCGTGGCTCCATTTATTAAATGAGAGTATAATATCATCATATGGATGTTTTGAGGTATTGGATATTAAATCTCAACGTTGAGTTTTCAATAATGATTATTGAAGACATGGCTTCTGGACAAGTCAAAATATCCAAGTTCAAAATGTGGTCATATGAGGAAATATGGTAACTTGGAGAGCTATAGACGGTCTATGAGCTCTTGGTGATTACTGATATTATTCACGAGGATACACCATCTCCTATAAGATTGTCTAGGGTATGAATGAGAAACATCTCCTTATTCTATCTTTATTTAAGAGTTCAATTTTAGCTCTTTAGTGGAATGAGTTGAAATTAATAGATCGGACCTAAGAGAATTATTTGTTGACTGTGATTAGGTTATGTCTATTGAAGCTTAAATTTAGATAGCCCGCCAAGATCCACAATCCACAGGTATTTGCATGGATCACTCGATATATTCTACCAGACCAATTTATGGGTCCATCTAGAATTGCATTTAATATATTAAGAATATAATATGTCTATTATTTATTTAATGGGCTACTCTATTATATTAATATATTAAAAGGAGACATGTGAGCTTGTTTCTTTTAGTAAGAATAAGTCAGGTTCACATGTGGGATTTTATTTAAAGTCTAATGGATTAAATAAAATAAGAAAAATAATATTAGGCCCATATATATATATGGTGTGTGTGGCAAGGCTAATAAAATAGCCCAAGATATTATTTTATTTTATTGTTTTGATTAAATGGAAATTAATTAATTATTTAATTAATTAATAGTTTAAATCAAAATCCTTTCCTGATCAGTAAATAAAACACTATGTGTTGGATTAGGGTTACAATTCTTTTAAGTGATAGGAGTCCTAATGTGGTAAGGATTAAGTCCACATACACTCCATACCGCACAAAGAATTCGGCCACCCTAGTCATATAAGGGTTAGGATTCTTAAATTGATAGGAATTAGGGAAAAGCACAATTCCTTTTCAAGTAAGGAAATTGGCCAACCCTAGATTTCCTACACAAAGAATTCGGCCAACCCTATTTTGAGAAGGAGAAATTTCGGTCACCTTATAAATATAAAGTAATAAATTTCGGCCACGAAGAAGCTTGAGTGAGAGAGATTTTTGTTTCATTTGAAAAATAAAAATCTTACTCAATACACATAGAATTTCGGCCAAGAGAGAAAAAGAAAAATAAGTTCTCATTCGATAGTGCACTTGCAAGCCTTTAACATCAAAAGGGTTTGTGCACACTTTCGATTTAGGGTTACGCGAGTTCCAATTATATCGATTGTGAATTCAAAAGTAACCGGAACTATTTTTCTAGGCTCTTAGTGTTTTGGGATTGAAGATCAGGATCAGAAGTTCCATACATCCATTCTCAGGTAAGCAATTCAAAGAAAAAAGGGAGACCACGCTCCTAGGTGATTCACGTACGTGCTAGGATAGAAGATCTTGCGGATTACCATCGACGTAAGTCAATCGGATCACGCGACAAGAGGTATTTAACTCTAACCGTATATTTGTGTTTAATTAATTAAAGGGTTAAGGTTCAAATCTTTAGAAAAATTTTAAACTATACAAAAATCTACTTTTCGCCTTCCGCTGCGGTTTTAGTTAATTTTTCCCTACAAGAGATACTGCTGAAACTACCAAAACAACACAAGTTAATATCAACAAAGTTAATGAAGTAGTAAAATGAAAGGGAAATCAGAGAGATGTTTACCAGGAAGTGCGTCGGAAATACGGAGGGAATACTCAACCCTCCCCGCATCAAAGGCATCCTAGGCAGGATACTACAGGTTGACATAATTCCTGGCCATGATGGTCTTCAAGATCTTCTCTGACTCAGTAGAGAGCTTACCCTTCTCCAATGAGGGTCTCTCGCTAAAGCAGGTAGGAACCTCGAATTCGGTTCCTCCGATGTAAACCGAGCTGCCCCATCCACCCTTGACGACGACCCATATTTCTAGTGTCGTTTTAAAAGATCAATCCGTCAACAATATTTGTTAAAACCTCACGAAGCCTAAATTAGTTTGAAAACCCAAATATGGTGGCAAGTGGGGGATCGTCCACAGGGAGCAGAGTTAGCTAAAATTAGTTATTGCTAAAGTAATGTTAATGTATATATATATAATATACGAAACATAAATGATGAAGATGTAGATGGTGAATTATCCTATTAATAACACTAAATTAATTATGCAAACTAAATGAAGGGGGAAATGGGATGAAGGATATATATAGATGATGGAATTAAGGAGTTAATGGATACGAAAGTAAATACTGGGCAATGCAACAAACTTGTCAATAGCACAGCTATTCAAGGCAACTGACCTAGGATGTATAGAGTCGGTTATTTACCCCTAGAAAGTGGCCAACCTAGGATGTATAGTGCGAACCACCTATTAGGGATTAATCCTTCGTAAACCACCAACCTAGGATGTATAGTGTTGGTTGTTTATCAGATTATGGAAATGAAGCTCGTCTACCTAACAATGACTCAACCGATTAAATGTAGTCACCCTAGGATGTATAGTGATGACTTCTAACTCTCTCACAGGCTCTGACCTAGGATGTATAGTGCCGGAAACTCGATCGAGGTTAAATTAAGACCGCGGTTTAAGAGTCGGAATTCATGACGTTCCGCCCATTCTTTAAAGCATTAAACAACTAAATAGGATGTATATCTAGATGCAATACTCATACATAATACAAAGAAATCTTGCAAAGAGTATGTATCTACACAAGAAATTAATGGTAAACATTCATAACAAGAATAGATCAATGAAAGATAGACATGAATATCAATATCATATCAAGTTTATGTACAAGCCCAATATTCAACTAACTACTCCATCAACCTCTTAGAGGGGATTATCTCCTAACTTCCTTGAAATTGAGTAGAGAATGTAAGGATGAGAGAGAGAGAGAGAGATTCTAGATCTAAGTGTGTAAAACCTCTGAAAAACGGAGTCAAAGGCTATTCAAAACATTTCCATCATTTTCTATTTATACAACCAACAAAAATAGGTCACTGAAACTTCAAAAATCAATCTGGCACGCGTGGAGTGCGGGTGGAGTGCGGGTGAATTATCCGCACTGTACCCGCACTGTATGTGTTGTCTTCATCTTCAGTTCTCGGCTCTAGGCTATAGTGCGGGTGGTGTTCGGTTGAATTACCCGCACTTGACCCGTACTTGGAACCGCACTTTGATCGCATTTGAGTCGCACTTCATTGTCAGGTGTAAAATCTACCTTCTGTCTTGAGCAACAGTGTGGGTAGAGTGTGGTTGATTGACCAGCACAGTACCCGCACTCTAATGTCAGGTGCAATTCTGCTCTTTTGGTCTTGGTAACAGTGCGGGTGGAGTGCGGTTTGATGACCCGCACAGTACCCACACTCTAATGTCAAGTGCATCTTCAACTTCTCTGGTTTGGCATTAGTGCGGGTAGAGTGCGGTTGGATGACCAGCACAGTACCCGCACTTTAACGTCAGGTGCAAGTTTAGCTTCTCTGGTTTGGCAACAGTGCCGGTGGAGTGCGGGTGGAGTGCTGTTGGATGACCTGCACTATGCCCGCACTTTATCTCTTTACTTGCATCATGTCCCGGCTATGAGCATGAGTGCGGTTGGAGTGCGGTTGCGACCCGCACTTGACCTGCATTTGACCCGCAGTGTAGAGTTGCTTATACTCCTTTGTCTTTCCTTTTGCCCATTTTTTGCCGGAATCACCGCAATGTGCTTCCAAACCCATCTTTGCTCCATTTCTTACAATTACACACAAAACAACCCATCAGAGATACAAAAATGCACGAAAACAGAACACAAGGTAAGGATTTGAGGGCCTAAATATACTACATATTTGGCCCGATCAAACACCCCCAAACAAAACCTTTGCTCGTCCTCGAGCAAATATAATCTAAAACAATAAGACGCCAACTGATTGTAATTTCTAGACACCTAAACAATACTTCAACAATGGCGCAAGTCCAATGTGTGATATGATACAAATAGGTGTGATAGAGAGGAGAAAAACATATGCACAAGATCAAGAGCAATTTGGAGACACCTAAGGGAGGCTTGTACGAACACGAATCCCACACCTAAAGGCATTCATGAATTAGGGACAACTTACTCCCATACCTTGAGCATAATTCGCTTCAATTCTAAAACTCACATGGATTCTCTCTTTTCTTTCCTCACAGAGTCCTAAGTTCCACACAAACAAGTATGCAAAGAAGATTCTGCTCAAAATTTAAGCAATGAACTATCCTAGGAACGAGTCACCATGCCATGGATGTGAAAGATCGTGCTTCAACCGACATTCCCAAACTAGACTTATATGGATCAAATATGGCTTTTCAACCAGTTATAGTGTGGTTGTGGGGTTGAATGAGGTTACACAAAGAATATGGACATTTGGAGTTCAAACTCACCAATCATGCTAGAATATATCCCTACTCCCACACCATGTTCTTTTATCACTTAAACGCAAACCTCTAGGAAATCCTTTAACCCACATTTGTGCCTTCAATGTTGCATTCCGTTTGAGCATATTTAGCATAATACAATCCCCATTATGGCACTCCAAGTACAATTTCTCTTTTAATTTTCTTTTTACAATTTCCCGATCATAATGTTATACTCCATTTTGAGTTGTTACAATTTCCCTTTCTTGGGCATTTATGGCACACAACTACAGTTCTTACCCCTTTCCTTGCATATTTTCGACAATTATTTCATTTTACCCGTTGTTGGACCATTTAGAGCTTAACTCCTTTCATCATCACCATTTCACATCCTAACATGATTAGTACAAGGGTAGGCATGTGTTTAGGCTATTGGGTATATGGTTGAATGTGGTACCAAATGAAAGAGTAAGTGTTTGGCCTCAAACTTGGCTTTGGAGCACACAATATGGTATGTGGTGTTTAGGCTATAGAGGTAATTCAATACACATACATTCCCTAATATCACTTCCACAACCATCTAAAAAGGGAATGAAAGCATCCATCACACAATTCACAAAATGATATGCAAGTCCTATGGCACATGACATAAATGACGAGAGGCGTGTTTAAGAATAATCAATAATACACTTAGAAAATGTACTTTAATGCTTGTGTTTGTGATCTCACGGGTATCTCCATTATTAGAACAAGACATGGGAACATTGAGTCCCCAATACTTAACACCAACGGGTGGGATGGCCCCATGGTGGTGCAAGCGAACCCTCAAGTAGCACCAAACTATATCACAAGGTCAGAGCACATACAAAGAACTCGCCAAAAGCACACTCTAGAGGCATCATACCCATACTGGTTATAGTTTGAAAAATGGAAAAGCGACAAAATTGAAAAATTGGACACTATAAAACTATAATAATGACTGTACAAGGCGTAACACACCCCCAAACCAAAACTCAACAATGTCCCTATTGTTGGAAACCACCAGGTATGTCCTAAAGGGGGAGAAACACCATAGACGACTCAAAAATGAAGAACATGCATAAAGCGCAACCAATAACAAGCATAATCTAAATAATTGGCGGAATGAGGGTTCAACACCCCCAAACCGGATCTAGACATACGCTCGACCATGCTCATTCGTAATAACAAAATCTAAATCGCATTCATTGAAAGCTTAATGCACTGAAGTACAAAATCGAAGGTAGAAAACTCCATTTAGAAGGAAGCTAGTTCGTTGTCCATGCGTGTTGTTGTGTGCTTCCCAAAAGATGCACAACCAAGCTTAAAACAACACAACAACTCTACCAAACGAAAATCAAATGCGAAAAGAAAAGAAAAACCAAAATACAAAATGAAATAAAACTAAGAGGGCTAAAAGTTTAAAGATGACCTGAGCGGGCTGCCTCCCACCGGTGCTCAGACACGATAGATGTGCTATGGCTCAGTTAGTTCCATGGAACCAACACCCTTGTAGCAGGTCTCTGGTCCAAAATACGGTTTTAGCCTATGCCCATTAACTTTGAATATCCTGTCGTTCCTCAAATTCTGAATGTCTACAACTCCGTTAGGAGAGACATTAATAACACGGTGTGGCCTGACCATCTTGATTTCAACTTCCCAGGGAACAACTTCAAACGAGACTCATAAAGTAACACCAGCATGCCCGGTTGGAACTCTTTCCTTACCAATCGCTTGTCATGAATAGATTTTGTCTTTTCTTTGTAGAGTCTTGAACTCTCATAGGCTTCCAATCTGAATTCATCCAACTCCTTCAACTGATTGCATCTTTCTTCACCTGCCTTGTCGTGCTCCCAATTAAACTTCTTAATCTCCCACCAAGCTTTATGTTCTAGTTCTACCGGAAGGTGGCAAGCCTTACCAAAAACCAACCTATACGGGCTCATCACAATAGGAGTTTTAAAAGCCGTTCGGTACGCCCATAAGGCGTCAGATAGTTTCAATGCCCAATCCTTCATAGTGGAGGAGACCGTCTTCTCCAGAATCTGCTTGATGTGCCTGTTACTTACTTCAACCTGTCCTGATGTCTGATGGTGGTATGGTATGGCCACCTTTCGACACACCCCATACTTCTTCAATAAATTTCCTAAAACTTTGTTACAGAAATGGCTCCCTCCAACACTAATGATCACCCTTGGGGTCCCAAATCGGGTCAGAATATGTTCCTTTACGAATTTTACCACCACATTACTGTCATTGGTCTTTGTGGCAACGGCCTCAACCCATTTGGAAACATAGTCAACCCCCACTAAAATATAGTTGTTCCCACAAGAAGGTGGGAACGGTCCCATAAAATCAAGACCCCAAGTGTCAAATACTTCAACCAAAAAAATTCCAATTTGTGGCATCTCATTCTGTTTACCAATATTCCCTGTGCGCTGGGACATATCACATGCTACACAAAACTGATAAGCATATTTAAACAGTGATACCCAGAAGAAACCTGATTGCAGCACCTTCAGTGCTATCTTCCGTGCGCTGAAATGGCCTCCACATTGCAAGTCATGACAGAATCGCAACATATCATATTGCTCATTTTCTAGCACACACTTCCTAATTACCTGATCTGCCCCATGTTTGAAAAGGTAAGGCTCATCCCAGAAGTATTCCCTTGATCTCCTAGCAAACCTTTTCTTAACCTGCCAATCTAGATCAGGGGGGAAGACCCCATGTGTCAGATAGTTTGCCAGATCCGCATACCAGGGTTCCTTATCTTGTACAGCCCACAGATGTTCGTCAGGGAAATTTTCTCTCAACGGAATCTCGTCCCCATCTATTTGACTATCATGAACTATTCTGCTAAGGTTATCTGCGACCACATTCTCGCAACCCTTCTTGTCCCGAATTTCTAAATCAAACTCTTGCAACAGCAACACCCACCTAATCAGCCTGGGCTTTGCATCTTTCTTTTGGAGCAAATATCGCAAAGCCGTGTGGTCTGAGTATACCACAACCTTGGCACCTACCAAGTACTGTCTGAATTTCTCAAAGGCAAAAATTACAGCCAGTAATTCCTTCTCTGTTGTTGAATAGTTCATATGTGCATCATTCAAAATCCGGGATGAGTAATATATGACATGTGGGTCTTTTCTAACCCTTTGACCCAAAACTGTACCTACAGCAAAGTCAGATGCATCACACATTATTTCAAATGGTAAATCCCAAACTGGTGGTGCAATTACCGGAGATGAGGTCAAAGCCTCTTTTAAAGATTCAAACCCCACCACACATTCTGAACTAAACACAAAATCCTTGTCCTTTTGTAGCAACAAGCATAGCGGTCTGGAGATCTTCAAAAAATCCTTGATGAATCTCTTGTAGAAACCCGCATGACCAAGAAACGACCGGATGTCCTTGACATTGCGAGGAGGTGGCAAACTCTTGATCATTTCAACCTTTGCCTTGTCTACTTCAATCCGTTTTTCAGATATTATGTGACCCAAGACAATCTCGTGTTGCACCATGGAGTTGCACTTCTCCCAGTTCAAAACCAAGTTGTTTTTCATACATCTTTGTAGCACTAACGATAAGTTATCAAGGCACAACTTGAAAGAGTCCTTGAATGCTGAGAAATCGTCCATGAAGACTTCAATAATCTTTCCCACCATATCTGAAAACAACGAAACCATACACCTTTGAAATGTACCTGGGGCATTGCAAAGGGCATTCTTCGAAAGGCATAGGTTCCATAGGGACATGTAAAAGTGGTTTTCTCTTGGTCTTCTGGAGCAATAACTATTTGATTGTACCCAGAATATCCATCCAGAAAATAGTAGAACTGATGCCCTACCAACCGCTCTAGGACTTCATCAATGAAAGGTAAGGGAAAATGGTCCTTCTTGGTGACCGCATTCAACTTGCGGTAGTCTACGCAAACGCGCCACCTTGTCTGGAGCCTTTGTGCTACTAACTCACTCCTCTCATTCTTCACTACTGTAACTCCGGATTTCTTTGGGACAACATGAATGGGACTAACCCATCTACTATCTGATATGGGGTAGATAATCCCCGCATCAAGAAGCTTTAATATCTCATTTTTACCACCTCTTGCATGATCGGATTCAGTCTCCTTTGTGCCTCCCGTGTTGGTTTGGCATTTTCTTCTAGCAAAATCTTATGCATACACATGGTAGGACTTATTCCCTTTATATTATCTATGAACCAACCAATGGCTTCTCTATACTCTTTCAATACTCCAAGTAACTCTTCTTCTTGACTTGCCTCTAAATTAGCGGCAATGATAACTGGGTTTAACTTTTCTTCGTCGAGAAACACATACTTCAAGTTCGATGGGAGTGCTTTCAATTCAACTCTTAGAGGAAGTTCTTCTAATGGTATCAGGTCATCTATATTTCCTTCTCTTTCGAATTCTTCCTCAACCGTGATATCTAACTCCTCCTCTAAGAAATCCACAGTGTTACAATCGTGGGAACCCACTGGGTATGATAAAGAGTCAAAGATGTTGAACTCCACTATTTCATCTACTACCTTCATGGTAAGCTTCCCTGCATGCATATCAATCACTACCCTAGCTATTGACATGAAAGGTCTACCCAAAAGTAACTTCACATCTCTTTCATCTCTTCTTTCATCCATGTCAATCACCACAAAGTCGGCAGGTATGATTAACTTTTCTATCTGTATTAACACATCTTCGACAATGCCCTTAGGGCTTCTTGCAGAAGCATCCGCTAAGACAAGAGACATGGTGGTTTTCCTAAGGTCATTCAAACCCAGCTTCTTATAGACCGAAAACGACATGAGGTTAATGCTTGCTCCTGAGTCTAACATAGCTCTTTCGCGATTTGACCCACCAATCGTAATGTCAATTATAAAACTCCCTAGGTCTTTCATTTTCTGGGGCAATGATCGTTGAATTATTGCACTGACATTCTCATTTAGACGCTCCTGTTGTTTTGGCCTAAACCGCTCTTTATCCTTACTCAAATCCTTGAAAATTTTACCATAAGCCAACATTTTCTCAATGGCATCTAAGAGTGGTAAGTTGACGGTTACCTTGGAAAAGAGATCATATATTTCTTGATGTGATTTCTCCAACTTAGAGTTTTTCAGCCTCCCTGGAAAGGGTATAGGCGGCACATAGGGGTTTGATGACTTGTGGAGCTGAGGTCTTGGTTCAGGGTCAGCTAACTGAACACCTTTTTCCTTTTCTAACTCTTTCTCACTCTCCACCTCTGTATGAACCACCTCATCTTCTTCTTCTATGACAGTGTCCTTATCCTTTTCCTTCAAAACCCTTCCACTTCTAAGGACTGCCTTTTCACTAGCCTGTTCCGGTTGACTTGGGAATTTCCCTTTTTCTCTTTCTTGTAACAATTCAGCCAACTAACCGATTTGGAACTCAATCCTGTGAATAGACTCATCCATCTCGTTTGATTGCCTATCATTCTTCCACATGTATGTCTCCCAACTCTATAAATGTGCTTGTTGTAGCATCTGGACCTCTTGCGTATCCTAGTTGGCTGACTGCATGAACTCTCCTATCCATTCATCAAATGCTCCCATATTCAGCTGTCCTACATTAATGTCTTCTGGAATCTGTGCCGCTTGCACAATTTCACTTGTTCTCTGCTCTACTAATGGGGTCTCTTCATTCCCTTGCAAGTAGTCCCTTAGAAAAACTGCTAGTCTCTCTTTGGTCGAAAACTCTTTACCCACATTGCATCCCTCTTGGAAATCCTGCTCACATCCCATTTCTTGACTAAATGGGTCATTATCAAGTTCGTACTCGGATCCTGAATTTTTCCAGAGGGCATCCATGAACCTGGAATATCGAGAAACAAAAACTACCGATAACGTAAAAATATACATACAAAGAAATGGCAGGAAAACAAATACCTATAAAAATTACTTATGCAAAACTAATCAAACTAAACATGCCGCTCCCCGGCAACGGCGCCATTTGACAGGACGTATTTCTAGTGTCATTTTAAAAGATCAATCCGTCAACAATATTTGTGAAAACCTCACGAAGCCTAAATTAGTTTAAAAACCCAAATATGGTGGCAAGTGGGGGATCGTCCACAGGGAGCAGAGTTAGCTAAAATTAGTTATTGCTAAAGTAATGTTAATGTATATATATAATATACGAAACATAAATGATGTAGATGTAGATGGTGAATTATCCTATTAATAACACTAAATTAATTATGCAAACTAAATGAAGGGGGAAATGGGATGAAGGATATATATATATATATATATGATGGAAACTAAGGAGTTAATGGATACGAAAGTAAATACTGGGCAATGCAACAAACTTGTCAATTGCACGGCTATTCAAGGCAACCGACCTAGGATGTATAGAGTTGGTTATTTACCCCTAGAAAGTGGCCAACCTAAGATGTGTAGTGCGGACCACCTATTAGGGATTAATCCTTCGCAAACCACCAACCTAGGATGTATAGTGTTGGTTGTTTATCAGATTATGGAAATGAAGCTCTTCTACCTAACAATGACTTAACCGATTAAACGTAGTCACCCTAGGATGTATAGTGACGACTTCTAACTCTCTCACGGGCTCCGACCTAGGATGTATAGTGCCGGAAACTCGATCAAGGTTAGATTAAGACCGCTGTTTAAGAGTCGAAATTCATGACGTTCCGTCCATTCTTTAGAGAATTAAACAACTAAATAGGATGCATATCTAGATGCAATACTCATACATAATACAAAGAAATCTTGCAAAGAGGATGTATCTACACAAGAAATCAATGGTAAACATTCATAACAAGAATAGATCAATGAAAGATAGACATGAATATCAATATAATATCAAGTTTATGTATAAGCCCAATATTCAACTAACTACTCTATCAACCCCTTAGAGGGGATTTAGCTACTCATTACAACTAGGAAAATAAGAGAAAGGAAAGAAAAAGAACCCTTGGAGAACATCTCCATCCTTGAAGTGGCTTTAATCTCCTAGCTTCCTTGAAGTTGAGTAGAGAATGTAAGGATGAGAGAGAGAGAGAGAGATTCTAGATCTAAGTGTGTAAAACCTCTGAAAAACGGAGTCAAAGGCTACTCAAAACATTTCCATCATTTTCTATTAATACAACCAACAAAAATAGGTCACTTAAACTTCAAAAATCAATCTGGCGCGCGTGGAGTGCAGGTGGAGTGCGGGTGAATTACCCGCACTGTACCCGTACTGTATGGGTTGTCTTCATCTTCAATTCTCGGCTCTGGGCTATAGTACTGGTGGAGTGCGGTTGAATTACCCACACTTGACCCGCACTTGACCCGCACTTGGAACCGCACTTTGATCGCACTTGAGTCGCACTTCACTGTCAGGTGCAAAATCTACCTTCTGTCTTGAGCAACAGTGCGGGTAGAGTGCGGTTGATTGACCCGCACAGTACCCGCACTATAATGTCAGGTGCAATTCTACTCTTCTGGTCTTGGTAACGGTGCAGGTGGAGTGCGGTTTGATGACCCGCACAGTACCCGCACTTTAATGTTAGGTACATCTTCAACTTCTCTGGTTTGGCATTAGTGCGGGTAGAGTGCGGTTGGATGACCCGTACAGTACCCTCACTTTAACGTCAGGTGTAACTTCAGCTTCTCTGGTTTGGAAACAGTGCGGGTGGAGTGCGGTTGGATGACCCGCACTATACCCACACTTTATCTCTTCACTTGCATCATGTCCTGGCTATGAGCATAAGTGCAGATGGAGTGCGATTGCGACCCGCACTTGACCTGTACTTGACCCGCACTGTAGAGCTGATTATGCTCATTTGTCTTTCCTTTTGCCCCTTTTCTGCCGGAATCACCGCAACATGCTTCCAAACCCATCTTTGCTCCATTTCCTACAATTACGTACAAAACAACCCATCAGAGATACAAAAATGCATGAAAACAGAACACAAGGTAAGGATTTGAGGGCCTAAATATATTACATATTTGGCCCGATCAGTTGCTCTTGGTACCACAAATATTAGGTTGTTCTTGGCCCGAGCATAGAACTGACCCTTTGGACCTAGGGCGTTGGCAGCTATTTGAAACACATATCCGAGCTCGTTAGCTCCCGGTTCCCGATCAATGTTGTCTTTTGCACACTACTCCCTCCATAAAACCAAGAACCCCACCAGGTGCCTCCAAAACCCCGGTGTTAGCTGAAGAGGGGCAAGCTGCAATGCGTACAGCGCCCTGCGCAAGGTGGGGTGAAGAGGTAACCTAACTCCACTATCGAAGGCCGCCGTATGAATTGGAAGCTCGACGCGATTGGGGGTATACACATCATACCCTTTTGGAGGTATAGCGATCGCGATATCTTTAAGGATTTTGAAATCCCTCCACAAGTGCGCCACGGTGTCCGAGGTACTGGACAAATCAGGGATGAACCTGTATTCGTAGGGGAGGGCAAGTACCCTTCCAGTGGTGTGAGTAACTTCACCGACCTGGCTCCCACCAACCCCAATGGCACCTACTTCTTCACTCGACTCCTGGTCGACATCAACCGGAGTCTCAGGATTGTTTGAGAAACCCGTCCCGATTGCGATGTTCCGGTTTGAACGGTGACGTTGAATGGAAACGTCATCCCCGCTATCGCTGCTATCACGTGCCCTTTTTCTAGAGGCGAGGTTCCCGCTAGCCACCGTGTCGCCGTCGAAGAGCTGCTCAATGCTATCGCCACTAGGTGAAGACATAATGACAGTTTCAGAGAGTGATTTCTAGAGAAAATGGGGAAGTTGAAGGTTGAGGCTAGGTTTTATTTTTGCTAGAAAATCTCAATCAGGAAGTTTGCTTGATACAAATCACTTGCGAAGGCACCAGAGTTTATATAGGGATGATTACTTGTAATGGGCAGAAAAGGTAATTAATGTCTCGGTAAAATCGGCCACGTGGAGGGATCGGTTTCGAGAAATGTGCGCCCCTCAAATATTTTCCTTTTTTGAATTCGGCTTACCCTGATCAGCCACGTGGAATTTAAATCAGCGTGCAAAGTGAAGATTCCCTCCTATGAGACGTTACGAAAAATTCTCCAAGCACTATCTATCCTAACTCCAACCCCAACCCTAACCCCAACCCCCACCCCCACCTTATACAGGTGTTCAAGTCAGGGGAGACTTCTGTTAACAGGTTTTTCTGGCAAGGGACCAAAGGAGAATTTTCCAAACAGATATCTATCCAGGAAGATTCATCCAGATACTCCAAGAAACCTGCGAGATCGGTACTTTCACCTAGATGGAGTCGATATCCGACTACGTTGGAACCTCGACTATCCATCTATTTAGATAGGATATCAGCTCCGAAAGCATGTATCTTGCCCTACTGAAGCTCCTGATACCAGTTCAAGACCAGTATGATGATAGCATGCACGCCCAGAACCCCGCAAGCATCTTGACGTTGATCAAGGTACCAAGGTACCAGGTACCTAGATACCTACCTCGGTACCACTTCGATATCTGCCTTGGTGCCACCCCGACTCCCGCCTGGTACTTAATATGCTTATCCAGAGCTCCTTCAAGGCAAGTATTCTACCCCCCAGGTAATACGATAGGGTACACGAAGACACAAGCACCATTCCAGCAGGAGGCAGAACAAGCTCATCAAAATGAGGTACCAGCACTACCCTATGTCAGAACTTAAAGTCAAAATTTCCCTCCAAGCTCCACGAAAAAGGAAAGTTGATTCCATCGCCATCAAGCTCCACGAAGAAGGAAAGTTGACTCCATCGCCATCAAGCTCCATGAAGAAGGAAAGTTGACTCCATCGCTAAAATAAAGCGGCATTAATGACCCAATGGTCGACCGAATCGGAATTTGAATTCACCATTAATTAACGGGATCTAATCCCACGCCTTCAGCTCCACGCAAATGCCTTTCAATGCTTAAAATAGGACTCTCTATAATCTTCATTAAGAGAACCGGATTTTGGAGAGATTCTGGAGATTACTATATAGACGGCATTGAAGGGTAAAGTAATGGAGGAGTTTCCGAGTATTCTTGATCGCCATAACTAGAGAGACCCCGGATGAATTATCTCTGAGATTCCCTGAATCCAGTGAGAATCCATTGACAATCACTGGAGGAAAAATATCCACTTATCGACACGAACGTTTTCTCCATCTCCATCCTGTGTGAAAGAGTGAAAATAGAGAGAAATATGCATGTATACATATTTTAATCCTACCGTAGTGATTGACTGAATAAAACAGTGTTCATTTTACATCTCCCGGTCCCTTTGTGTTCTTTCTCCATTCTTTGATCTATCGATGCTGCTGCTACCAGTAGTGGGTGAGGGTGTTAACCGAGATTTTCATCCCGAGTGAGTTTTTTCGTTAACAGTTGATTCCTTCACCATTTAAAGCGCCATAAATAAGACCAAAACGGTCAACCGAATTAGAGTTTAAACACGACAGCGATTATCGGGATCAAACCCTGAGCCTTTAGCCTCACTCAACTATTTTCAAACACTTAAAATAGGACTCCAAATAATCTTCATTAATACAACCAGATTCTGAGGGATATCAAGGGTCTATATATTAGACCATGAAGGACAGTTAGGGAGGTCGGATTTTTTAATCACCAAAAAGAGACATTTAACTCCAAAGAATCTCCTTCTGAATTCTGGGAAGCCAGTGAGAGTTTGAGACAATCACTGTGAGGACAATAGCCACTTATCGACATAAATGTATTCTCCACCACCATCTTGTGTAAAAAAGAGAGAAAAAAGAGGAAATAGTGTGTTGTAACATCGATATAGCAAATCTTCAATAAAATAGTATCTGTCTTATTCTTCTGGTTCCTTTACATTTGTTGATATTAATCTCTTGTTTAAAAAGAAACCTCGGTACTGAAGGTACCTACCCTGCTACCACCAACCAGTAGTGGACGAGGTTGTTAACTGGAATTTCGCTCCCTGAGTGGATTTTCTGGTTAACACTTTTTGGCGCCGTCTGTGAGAAACACCATACCCTTAAAAGAAAGCCTGTTAACCTAGTTTTCTTGTATCATTACCAGTATGAAACTCCGGTCCTCTCAAGATCATCCCAATCTGTCGGGGCACCAATCAAATGCTTCAACCCAGAAGGGTCAGAAGCGAAAGAAGGGAGGGAAGAGTCTGTTGGAACCTAGGGTTACAGATTGCGCAGCGAAAGGTTTTTTTAAAACATTTTATACAATCATTAAACTAACCCATTTGTACAGTAATAATCGAATACATTAATAAAGTGGAGAAACTTTTTCATACCTACGTAGGAGGCTCCTTCACTTTTATACGAACTGCTCCTGATTTGAACCACGTGATCTTCCTCGCTATCTCCCGGAACTGGTAACAGCGTGTGGGCGCGTCACGATATTCAGGACCTGTATGGAGGAAGAAGAGAAGAACACACACAAAAAACAAAAACTTAGAAATGTAGCCCTTGTGGTCTCACCACACACTAACTTATTCTATTTGTTTTGCTTTTGCCTTTTTAATAGCTGTGTCTGTTGTTCGTGACACTCACTATCACTATTTTAATCATTTCTCTTCTCTTCTCTTTTGCTGTGTATGTTGCTTATACATTCGGTTGTTCTTAATTTTTTTTATTAAATATATATCTCATATATATTCAAAAATTAAACAAACCAAAATCTTATTTGATTTTTAAAACTTTTCAAAAAATATCTCATATCTTTCAAAAAGATAATTAAATATTTAATTTTTGAATTCAAACATTTTAAATTCAATTTCAAATATTTAATTTAATAAAATAAAATAATCATATTATCTTATTTTATTCAAAATCAAATATCAACTAACACCCTCCATTTAGTGATTAACAACATAATTAAATTATCTTATTATTTAATTTATTTAATCACCATTATTCATTAATTAAATAATCTCATTATTCAATTAATTCCCGAATAAATACATGTCACTTTCGTAACACAATTAATGGGACAATCCAATTAATTAACCGTGACCCTTGTTACCTAAATCGATCGGGCTAGCAAGGGGACCTAATGGACCCACAGTATTTTGAGCTCCAATAATCCTTAGAAATTATTAATTAAATTCTTTAATTAATATTTCATGATTATTAACTTCGGTGTTATTCCACTAAAAACCCGAAGCTGCACTCTCTCAACTGTAGACGTTTTTACACAAACCAATAACTCTCGGTGTCCATCGATATAGCTATTACATATGGTATAATCCTCCACAAGTAGTTCATAATTAGAGCTGGGTCATAATGTCCGTTATACCCCTCTAATCATATCTTTCCATTAAGTACCATTGATTCTCTAATGAACAATAAATCCTACATTCCTTACGGAATTAGGAGAGCGCTCATATTGTTCAAGCCCCGAATCAACCCTTAAGGGAACTACCATCTACTTCTCATAAGAAGGAGTGGATTCCACTATTGTGTACAAACCTTCTCAGCCACAAGCCAAACCGTGATCCCAACATACGGAGTATATTGATCGGGAATGCAACTCCGACCTCACCCATGGTATATCAAAGACCACGATCTAACCTGAAGGAGTCGATAAGACACTCAGGATTAAGATCACCCACATATAGCCATCATAAGTTGATATATATGAATCTCATCGTTAAACGGATCTTAGTGAGAGATTCATATAGATCATGGCCCAGTCCTATATGATCATATCATACAAGGTGCCTCCATTCTCATATCTACATATGAATGATCCAGGATAGGATCACAGTATACTACGAAATGGACCGCAGCTGTAGACTAACCACAAATAAAGTACCGAGCTTTATTTGCTATCTACGGACTCTTTAAATTGCTCATTTCAAACTGAATCCATCTACATATGACACTCATTTACTCAGTTCGAAATTACATCCGGCAATTTTGGATGTTAAGTGCACATGTTATATAAAGTATGACACAAAATGAATGAATATACTACTTCTTTTATTTATGTTCAAATTACATTTACATATTACAAGCTTTAGGGCAAAAACCCCAACAATCTCTCACTTGCACTAAAGCATGTGAGTCATGTCTCGTAACCCTAGACCTTCTAGGTGACCTTCAAACACTTTAGCCGGTAAGGTCTTCGTAAATGGATCAGCATGATTGTCTTGTGAGGATATCTTGGTGACGATCACATCTCCACTCTGCACTATCTCTCTAATGAGATGATACTTTCTCTCTATATGCTTCCCTCTCTTGTGGCTTCTTGGTTCTTTGGAATTAGCCACAGCACCACTGTTATCACAATAAAGTTTGATGGGCTTATCCAGATCTGGAACAACTTCCAGATCACTCAAGAACTTACGGAGCCAAACAGCCTCTTTAGCAGCTACATATTCGGCTTCCATGGTGGAGTCAGCAATGCAAGATTGCTTTATACTTCTCCACACAATGGCTCCACCACCTAGGGTGAATACTGATCCAGACGTGAATTTTCTAGAATCCCTGTCTAATTGAAAATCAGAATCTGTGTATCCTAATGGGATCAAATCCTGTCTGGAATACACTAGCATATAGTTTCTCGTTCTCCGAAGATACTTGAGAATAGTCTTGACAGCAACCCAATGATCTAATTCTGGGTTGGACTGGTACCTGCTGACTACTCCCACTACATAGCAGATGTCCGATCTCGTGTATAACATAGCATACATGAGACTACCTACTGCTGATGCATATGACACACGTCTCATATCCTCAACTTCTTGAGGTGTCTTAGGATACTGTTCCTTAGACAAGTGAACCCCATGTCTAGAAGGTAAATTACCTTTCTTGGAGTTCTGCATCGAAAATCGCATAAGAATCTTGTCGATATATGATGCCTGAGACAATGCTATGAGTTTGTTCTTACGATCCCTTATAAGTTGGATCCCTAGAACATAACCCGCCTCTCCCAAATCTTTCATTTGGAATTGGCTAGCCAGCCAGCCCTTTACATCAGACAACACTCATATATCATTCCTAATGAGTAGGATTTCATCTACGTATAGAACCAAGAAAACTACTTTCTTGTCAATGATGCGCTTGTAGACACAAGGCTCATCAGCGTTTTGCTCGAAGCCATAGGTTTTGATCACATCATCAAACCTTGTGTTCCAAGATCTAGATGCTTGCTTAAGTTCATAAATGGACCTTTGCAACTTGCAAACCTTTTGCTCTTGATCTGGAGACACAAATCCCTCTTGATGCATCATATATATGCTTTCATCAAGATTGCCATTCAAGAATGCAGTCTTGACGTCCATTTGCCAAATTTCATAATCTAAATAGGCAGCAATGGATAAGAGAATCCGAATAGACTTAAACATGGCTACTGGCGAGAAGGTCTCCTCATAATCGACCCCCTCTTTCTGTGTATAACTCTTGGCCACTAGCCTTGCCTTGAAGGTCTCTACCTTCCCGTCTACTCCTCTCTTCCTCTTGTAGATCCACTTACATCCTATGGGTTTTACCCCATTTGGTAAGTCTACAAGTTCCCAGACTGAGTTAGAGTACATAGACTCCATCTCGAGATTCATAGCTTTAAGCCATTCCTCTTTATCAGGATCTTCCATTGCATTCTTAAATGTCAATGGATCATCCACACTATCAGCAGAGACAAGATCTTGTCCCCCACTTACACCTAAATAGCGTTCAGGCTGTCTCACAACCCTCTCACTTCGTCTAGGTGGTAGTGTATCCTGACTAGGAATTATCTGACTTTCAGATGTTAATGGATTAACAACTCTAGTTGACTGAGTACTGGTCTCACCAGGCTTCAACTCATTTAATACAATTTTAAAACAAGGTTTATGATCACTTATATAGTTATCCTCAAGAAACGTTGCATTTGTCGATACAAATACTTTGTTATCTTCAGGACTATAGAAGTATCCACCTCTGGTCTCCTTAGAGTATCCTACAAACAAGCAGACCACAGACTTGGGATCTAGCTTTCCAGTTCTGTTCTTCAGCACATGTGCTGGACACCCCCATATGCGAAAATGTCGTAAACTAGCTTTACGACCATTCCACAACTCTAAGGGAGTTTTAGGAACAGATTTGGATGGCACTACATTCAAAATGTATGCCGCTGTTTGTAACGCATATCCCCATAAGGAATTTGGTAATGATGAGAAACTAATCATAGATCTCACCATTTCCATCAGGGTTCTATTTCTCCTCTTTGCTACACCATTTTGCTGAGGTGTACCAGGAGCTGTGAGTTGGGAAACTATCCCATGCTCGACCATGAAGTCTTCAAACTCTTGGTCAAGGTACTCACCTCCACGATCTGATCGTAGTGACTTGATAGTCCTACCTAATTGATTCTCAACTTCAGCTCGGAATTCTTTGAACTTTTCAAATGTTTCCGACTTTCGTTGCATTAGGTAGACATATCCGTATCTTGAGTAGTCATCTATAAAGGTGACATAATACTCATAACCGCCCCTAGCTCTAACATTCATCGGTCCGCAGACGTTTGTATGTATGAGTTCTAGTGGCTCTATAGCTCTAAGCCTTTTTCCAGTAAAAGGTCTCTTAGTCATCTTACCTTCTAAACAGGATTCGCAGACAGGTAAGGTGCCAACCTTTAACTCACTTAAAGGTCCACTTTTTACTAGTCTGTCTATCCGGTCAAGGTTGATATGACCGAGCCTTAGATGCCAAAGATACGTGTCATTATCTGGAGAAATCTTATGTCGTTTAGTTTTTGGTTTTTCAACTTTAAACATTTCGGTGTTGAGCAGTGTTGTATGCATTAACGGTCTTAACACATACAAATTGTTTTCATTAATTCCTGAACAAATATTCAGACCATTCTTTACAATAATAACTGATTTATTATCAAAAGAAACAGAATATAATTGTTCTAACAACTTAGAAATGGAAATCAAATTCCGTGTAAATCCAGGAATATAAAAAACATTGTTCAATAATAAAAACTATTATTATTACAAAATTGCAATCTTATTGCTCCCACTGCTTTGGCCGACACGACATCCCCCGACCCCACACGCATGGAGAAGGCTCCCTCCTCTAGCTGTGTCCAAGAATCAGTCCACTGCAAAGAAGAACAAACATGGTTAGTGGCCCCCGAATCAACAATCCAAGGTGAAGAATCATCTTCCACTAAACAAGATTCAAGAACAAGTAAATCATATTTACCTTCATTCTTCTTCTTGGCTACCTCCTCCAGATACTGAGGACAATTCCTCTTCCAGTGTCCGACCTTGTCGCAATGGAAACATTTTCCTTTACTCTTATCGATGGAGGCACCTTTCTTTTTGCTTTGGGCTTTCTTGGGTTTGGGCTTACCCTTCGCATTCCCAGTAGACCTCTTCCTCTTGTTATTATTGGAGGAAGATGGTTCGGCAACATTTGCCTCACCGGTCTTACTTTTGATGTCCTTGGTCATGGACTCAAAAGTAGCGAGCTCATTGAGCAACTGTGTGAGACTGAACCTTAACTTGTTCATCCCGTAGTTGTTCTTAAACTGATCGAAACTCTTCGGAAGAGTCGTCCGTATGATGCTCACTTGACTGGGTTCATCAATGGCCCCGCCATTGACTTCTGCCGTGTTGAAGTAGGACATCATGCTCAGGACATGTTCACGAACTGATGTACCTTCCTTCATGCGAGCGAGCATAGCGGAACGAACAGCTTCGTGTCGCTTTTGCTCGGAGGGCTGCCCGAACATAGCTTGCAATGACTCCATAATTTCGAATGCTGTAGTCATTGCTTAGTGCTTTGTGACAAGCACGTCTGTCATAGAAGCTAAAAGATATGTTCGGGCCTTCTCATCAGATGAGACCCATCGCTGGTATGCCTCACGAACAGTTCGTGTGGCATTGGCAGTAGGCACCGGAGGACATTCCTCCGTAAGCACAAACTTGAGGTCTTTTGTGACCAGTATTGCATTAATGTTAAGTTTCCATTTTGTGTAGTTATCACCAGTTAATTTATCGTTTGCAAGTATTTGTAATAGTGCAGATGACATGGCTGAAAAAACATAAATTAAATATTCATTCAGTCATACATTCTAAACATGTGCTAATGTTCGGCATAAAATTAAACATAATGCTTGAAAATGTTTAATGAACAAGAACAACCCTAAAAACAATGTTTCTATGCCACGACAATCCAACATACCACAAGCAAGTGCCGCCTTAGGGTTGGTCAATTTCTTGCATGTTGGATCGAGACCTTCTCAGTCAAAGGATATACCAGAATAACTCTTATGCCAATATCATTCAACCATCGTTTATTAGGTCAGGTTTTTAATTAACCAATTTAATTAAAACCTTGTGAGTGTAACCCATCATTTCAGATCTCAAGAGCTTAACTCGAGAATTGCCGCCTTAGGGTCGGTCAATCCTGAAATCCCGTCTGAAATCCTATCTGTTAGGAAGTCAACCTTGGTATTGATTCTTATGGAAACCCTCCTTAGGGAGGACGAAAACAAAGCCATCACGAGGCCCCACTCGAATCTCATGGTGTTGAACTAATGATGGAGACCGCGGGATATAATGTCATATATCCCTCTCCCACTCACTATTTTATATTAAGGGTTTTCTATTAATATTAATGCACCTAAATTAAACTAGATTAAACGACTAATTTTAATCTAAGCGTCAAGTGCATTAATCACAAATTATTAGAATCCTATTCCAATAATTAATAAACTAAATTGATTTTTAACACTTTAAAAATCTAGTTCATTAGTGATAATTCAAATCTATGTAAACTGTTTACTAAGACTAGAATTATTATTAAATGTGTATTTACCAGGTTTTAACTATTAAAACTAATACACATTATTAGGTCCAATTATTATTAGGAGCTTAATCAAATTAATCCTAATATATATTAAGGACCCTACTAATCTTAGTATTTAAACACTTTAAAAAAAAGATTAGTAATTAATGAGATTTACCAAGTTTTTACTCCTAAAAACTAATCCCATTAAAAATAGCAAATTATGTGAATAACCCATTTTAATCAAATTAAAAAAAATTAAACACATAATATAGATGGCTATAATGCATGTATGATATATCAACATATATATATATATATATATATATATATGTAGGCACAACTAATTTAAATGACATGTATATGCATGGCAATGCTTAATCATCAAATAATTAAAACATACATGAGTTGACCGAGTGTTGTGGATTATTTAACCTAAAAATTGGAATCTAATGACAAAAAAATATTTCCAAGGCATCCCTTGGTCTTCTTGTAATTTCCAAGACTTCCAATCTCTTCAGGTCATGTGCACCGGTAGCATCGCTGGTACGCATCACTGGTCAACATGTGCTGAACATGCATGCACGCTGCTAGGTGGCATGCGCTGGAGGTTTGCGCGCTGGAATGATGTTGTGCGCTGCAGGCGCGCTGGCTGGAGGCAGCGTGGGGTAAGCTACGCTGAGGTTGCGCGCTGGTCTGCCTGCGCACGTTGAGCTCTGGTCTGCTGCGTTGCGCGCTACAGCGCTGGTCATGCATGCGCGCAGTCACGAACTACCAGGTGCTCTTACATATTGTTTTTTTTTATTTAATAATACAACAGTAAAAAAATAAAAATAAATAAATAACATTATACAACCCAGAAACACTCTAAATCCATAACACCATAAAAAATTACGATCAACCATGTTTTTTAAATTAAACAATTTAATTGAAAAACACCATACACTCATCAAAAAAATATGTGCCTACACGTTCATACATATCAGGAGTAATCGAATTCGATTATACTGTACAAAAAATTGGCTCTGATACCAATTGTTGGAACCTAGGGTTACAGATTGCGCAGCGGAAGGTTTTTAAAAAAATTTTATACAATCATTAAACTAACTCATTTGTACAGTAATAATCGAATACATTAATAAAGTGGAGAAACTTTTTCATACCTACGTAGGAGGCTCCTTCACTTTTATACGAGCTGCTCCTGATTTGAACCACGTGATCTTCCTCGCTATCTCCCGGAACTGGTAACAGCGTGTGGGCGTGTCACGATATTCAGGACCTGTATGGAGGAAGAAGAAAAGAACACACACAAAAAACAAAAACTTAGAAATATAGCCCTTGTGGTCTCACCACACACTAACTTATTCTATTTGTTTTGCTTTTGCCTTTTTAATAGCTGTGTCTGTTATTCGTGACACTCACTATCACTATTTTAATCATTTCTCTTCTCTTCTCTTTTGCTGTGTATGTTGCTTATACATTCGGTTGTTCTTAATTTTTTTTATTAAATATATATCTCATATATATTCAAAAATTAAACAAACCAAAATCTTATTTGATTTTTAAAACTTTTCAAAAAATATCTCATATCTTTCAAAAAGATAATTAAATATTTAATTTTTGAATTCAAACATTTTAAATTCAATTTCAAATATTTAATTTAATAAAATAAAATAATCATATTATCTTATTTTATTCAAAATCAAATATCAACTAACACCCTCCATTTAGTGATTAACAACATAATTAAATAATCTTACTATTTAATTTATTTAATCACCATTATTCATTAATTAAATAATCTCATTATTCAATTAATTCCCGAATAAATACATGTCACTTTCGTAACACAATTAATGGGACAATCCAATTAATTAACCGTGATCCTTGTTACCTAAATCGATCGGGCTAGCAAGGGGACCTAATGGACCCATAGTATTTTGAGCTCCAATAATCCTTAGAAATTATTAATTAAACTCTTTAATTAATATTTTATGATTATTAACTTCGGTGTTATTCCACTAAAAACCCGAAGCTGCACTCTCTCAACTGTAGACGTTTTTACACAAACCAATAACTCTCGGTATCCATCGATATAGCTATTACATATGGTATAATCCTCCACAAGTAGTTCATAATTAGAGCTGGGTCATAATGTCCGTTATACCCCTCTAATTATATCTTTCCATTAAGTACCATTGATTCTCTAATGAACAATAAATCCTACATTCCTTACGGAATTAGGAGAGCACTCATATTGTTCAAGCCCCGAATCAACCCTTAAGGGAACTACCATCTACTTCTCACAAGAAGGAGTGGATTCCACTATTGTGTACAAACCTTCTCAGCCACAAGCCAAACCGCGATCCCAACATACGGAGTATATTGATCGGGAATGCAACTCCGACCTCACCCATGGTATATCAAAGACCACGATCTAACATGAAGGAGTCGATAAGACACTCAGGATTAAGATCACCCACATATAGCCATCATAAGTTGATGTATATGAATCTCATCGTTAAACGGATCTTAGTGAGAGATTCATATAGATCATGGCCCAGTCCTATATGATCACATCATACAAGGTGCCTCCATTCTCATATCTACATATGAATGATCCAGGATAGGATCACCGTATACTACAAAATGGACCGCAGCTGTAAACTAACCACAAATAAAGTACCGAGCTTTATTTGCTATCTACGGACTCTTTAAATTGCTCGTTTCAAACTGAATCCATCTATATATGACACTCATATACTCAGTTCGAAATTACATCCGGCAATTTTGGATGTTAAGTGCACATGTTATATAAAGTATGACACAAAATGAATGAATATACTACTTATTTTATTTATGTTCAAATTACATTTACATATTACAAGCTTTAGGGCAAAAACCCCAACAGAGTCGTAATCTTGCTCTAAAGCCATCAGCTACCGCGCGGGCTACCCCTCAGATACCTGCCACCCCGGCAATTAACCCTGCCAGCCTGGACCAATAAATCACGGCCTTCGTAGAGAGTATCTGCCTCCTAGTTGTTATGGAAGGTTGAGTCAGTCAGCATGTGGTACCAAATACCAGGGGAGATGCAAGTCGTTAAGGTACCAAGGTACCGCCCTTCGACAGGTTGGGACCACCACTTCCAATACCAGTCCACGACAGGCTCGGACCCATGCCACCGATACCATCAGTCCACGACAGACTCTAGGCCCATGCCCCCGACTCCGGGACAACCTGAAGGATACCGACTTCAACAAGTGAGATCCACCATCGATTTCCCACTAGGGAGCGCCACTACCCGGTTCAACGGGAAGCTGCTTCCAAACGACCTCAACCAGAAGCGGCCAGGAGGCAACCTTGGTCAGTGGCAGGAGGTAACACTAGAAGCCCCCGAGAAAACCCTCCCCTGGGAGAGAACCAGTACGAAAGCTCAGTAGTATCAGAGGGGTCTGATGACGGAGACTCTGAAGTAGAATCCGGGAATGATGGCAACAAGCGCCTCCGGGACCAGGTAATCAAAATGGCAAAAGAGATCCAGGAGTTAAAGAAGGGCAAGAAACGGGAAAACCATAAAGATACCTTGGAAGAGATGAATGCTCTCTTCTACAGGAGAATCAGAAAGGTAGAACTACCTCCTAAGTTCAAGATGCTAACCGATAAATATTCTGGGACTGAAGATCCTCTGAGCCACCTAGAGAGCTTCATTCAACAGATGGAAGTCCAGAATGCTACCAGGGTTGCCATGTGTAGGATGTTCCCTACCACGCTAACTAATTATGCCAAGACATGGTTCAGAAAGCTACCAACATGGAGCATCGACTCATTCACCAAGTTGACTACCGACTTCTGCGCTTAGTTTCAGGGCATCAAACCTCGCCCCAATGATCCCATTCACCTTCAATATGTGATCCAGGAGTAGCGTGAATCACTCAAAACCTATGTGGAGAGATTCCACAAGGAAGTAATTCAGATGGGGGTCTTCGCGGAGAAAGAGACCTTGGCCAATTTCAGAAGCAATTTATAGGCAGACGGGTTGTTCAGATCCGTCGCTATGCATCCACTAGAGACATACCAGGAGGCCTATAATAGGGCTCTTGAATAAGTGGAAACAGATGAACAGCTCCGTGTCAAGATGAAGCATGACGATATGAGATCTGCCAAGCACCAAAAAAAGGAGGCGCTTAGCCCGCTCAAATTCAAAAGAACCAGAATAAACCTTCCAACAAGTCTACATACAGGTTACCACCTTACCAACCTCAGCGTAACCAGTACCCAGCTAAGCGGTCTCCTCATAGAGCTACACATTTATTCAGGGAAGTAGCGCAGATAGCTAGAGAAGAAGGGGGTACACCCATTAGACCCCTCTGAACTCGTCCCGCGAGACTATCTACCTCACCATCCGTGATAAGGAGCTACTAAGGAAGCCTAGTCCAATAAAGGCACCAGCAGATCAACAGAACCGCTACAAGTACTGCGACTTTCACAAGGATGTGGGACACAACACCTCAGAATGCTACAGCTTACGCAACCAGATTGAGGCACTGTTAAGGGGAGGTTGCTTGATAGAATTTCTCCAACAGGTTCATGACAGCATTCAAACTGGGAAGGAGGTGCAAATAGTCATTAGAGCAACATAAGAGAGAAGGAAATCGAAAGGAAATGATTTAATGGAGCAGATCCATATAGTCCACACCATAAGTAGAGGTCCCACCCTGGCAGGAACCTCCAACAATTCCATAAAGAACCACGCCAGGAAGGTGCTCATGCTAGATGCGGGCCATGATGTCTTCAAGGTCACCAGAGAATTGCCTAGATCTTCTCCTTTAGCACAGATTAGCTTCATTGAGGAGGATGTGTACAACACTGTGCATCCCCATGATGACCCTATGGTTTTCACTGTGTAAATTGCAAATTGAAAATTGTCAATTGTCAATTACAAATTGTCTGGTCCACCATGTCCTGATTGATACAGGTAGCAGCATGGACATTCTTTTCAAGGGCGCTTTAGAGCAGTTTAACTTAAAGAATCTCTGCTATAATAGCAGCACCACCCTGCTGTATCGATTCACTGGGGACTCGCTGATCCCCACCAGGTCCATGATCCTACTGGTGATAGTAGGGACAACACCTCTCCAACAGAATCTCACGAAAAATTTCGTCGTGATAGACACCCTATCCGTCTACAACGCCATCCTTGGGAGACCTTACTTGTCTACCCTCAAGGGTGTGCTATCAATCTACCACAAAGTCCTAAAATTCCCGGAGGGGACAAGGTAGGCGAGGTACAGGGAGACCAGTAGGCAGCGCGCAAGTGTTATGCAATGTCTGCCAACCCCGCGGTGCTTGCTAAGCAGTGTGCACAGATAACTATTGTGCATGATCAGACCTTGCCAGAAGAGGACCTTGAAGATGAGATAGGTGCAGTAGAACCCAAGGTTGAAGTTCCAGATAAAGAAGACATAGATGAGGAAGATAGAGGGTGGGTCAATGGTCGCCCTTTAGATGATTTGGAAGAAATACCAATCAGGAAGGATGATCATTTGTAGGTGATCAAGATAGGGGCAACGTTGGAAGTAGGAGTGAATGAGGGATTGATAGGACTCCTTTAGGAATATAGTGACATTTTTGCCTGGAGCCACGAGGAAATGCCAGGAATTCCTATCACATTGGCGGCTCTGAGATTGGCGGTTGATCCCACCTGTAAGCCGGTCAAACAGAAGCAAAGGTGTTTCAACCTAGAACGAAATGCCGCGATTCAGGAGGAAGTTGATAAGCTTTTGTTAACAGGGATTTTTGGCAAGGGACCAAAGGAGAATTTTTCAACTAGTATCAACTCGATGGGAGCCAGTCATAGCTTCTGGGTGACCAGCGAGGTCGATGCCACTACCTAGATGGAGCCGATACTAGGTAAGGCGAGGACCTCGATTACCTCACTATCTAGATAGAACATTAGTACTGCGAGCTAACGAAGGTATATACCTCACCCTACTGAAACTCCTGATATCAACTCAAGACCCGTACAATGAAAGACCGCACACCCAGCACCTCTCAAGTGCCTCGACATCAGTCACGGAACCCGGTATCACGATACCTGCCTTGGTACTGCCTTGACTTCCACCTGGTACCTAATACCTCGATGTATATATTCGGAGCCCTTCCAAGGCAGGTACCTTACCTGCCAAGCAATACGAAGATGATCACGAAGACACAAACACCACTCTATCAAGAGATAGAACAAGCTCCATGCCGGTAGAATCCGACTGGTATACCAGTACCTCACCCCACCAATAAAATTTAGAATCAGAGTTTCCCTCCAATCTCCATGAAGAAGGAAAGTTGACTCCGTCGCCAAAATAAAGCACCATTAATGAAATCTAATTAGAATTCGAATTCGAAATTGATTTCATGGGATCAAATCCCACGCCTTCAGTCCCACACAATGCTTTATGTTAACGGAAAAATTCACTCTGGATGAAAATCTCAGTTAACACCCTCGCCCACTACCGGTTACAGTAGCGGGGTAGGTACCTTCTGCACCGGCGTCCCTTTCTATGATTAGGAGCTAGAGATCAAGTGATGGAAAAAGAACACAAGGGACCGGGAGATGTAAAAGAACACTGTTTTATTTAATAAATCACTATAAAAGGATTACAATAAGTATACATACACTCTACTCTCTATTTTCACTCTTTTACACAGGATGGAGATGGAGAAAGCATTCGTGTCGATAAGTGGATATTGTCCTCCAGTGATTGTCAATGGACACTCACTAGCTTCGGGGAATTTCAGAGATAATTTTCTCGGAGTCTCTCTCGTTATGGCGATTAAGAATCCTTCAAGCAAAATGCCCTTCTTTTCTCTTTGTCTTTCAATACCGTATATGTAGTATTCTTGAAAATCCTCTTGAAATCTGGTTGTCATAATGAAGATCATTGAGAATCCTATTTTAGGGGTTGTAAGGCATTTGAGTGGAGCTGAAGGAGCGAGATTTGATCCCGTTAATCAATGGCAAATTCAAATACTGATTCGGTTGACCATTGGGTCATTAATGGCGCTTTATTTTGGCGATGAAGTCAACTTTCCTTCTTTGTGGAGCTTGGTGGCGATATAGTCAGCTTTCCTTTTTCGTGGAGCTTGGAGGGAAATTCTGATTTTGAGTTCTGATGGAGTCTAACGCTGGAACCTCATTTTGATGAGCTTGTTCTGCATTCTGCGTCCTGCTGGAAGGGTGCTTGTGTCTTCGTGCTCCCTATTGTATTGCCTGAAAGGTAGGGTACTTGCCTTGGACAAGCTCCGGTTGGGCATACTAAGTACCAGATGGGAGTCGGGGTGACACCAAGGCAAATATCGGGGTAGTACCAAGGTGGTATCGAGGTAGGTACCAGGCTCCTTGATTGATGTCGAGATCCTTACGGGATGCAAGTTATCATCATACTGGTCTCAAGCTGGTATTAGGAGCTTCAGTAGGGCGAGGTACAAGCTTTAGGAGCCGATGTCCTAAATAGATGTATAGTCGAGGCTCCAACCTCATTGGATACCGGTCCTATCTAGGTGGTGGTACCAATCTTGCTGGTTTCCTAGAGTATCTGGATGAGTTTTCCTGTATAGGTCCCTGTTAGAAAATTCTCCCTTGGTCCTTTGCTAGAAAAACCTGTTAATAGAAGTCCCCCCTGACTTAAACACCGGTATCAGGTTGGGGTTAGCGTCAGGATAGATAGCACTTGGAGAATTTTTCGCAACGTCTCATAGGAGGGAATCTTCTCTTTGCATGCTGATTTAAATGAAAATCCCACATGGCTGACCAGGGTAGGCCGAATTCAAAAAGAGAAAAGTTTTTGGGGGCGCATGTTTCTCGAAACCGTTCCCTCCACGTTGCCGATTTTAGTGCGACATTGATTACCTTTTCTGCCCGTTACAAGTAGCCATCTCTATATAAAAGCTGGTGCTTCACATTAGGTTCATTCAAGCAAAAACTTCCTGATTAAGAGTTTCCAGCAAAAAGAAACCCTAGCTTTAATCTTCAACTCCCCTTTTTTTTCTTAAGAAATCAGATTTCGAAGCGGTCATCATGTCTTCACCTGATGGCGATAGTATCGAGCGGTTGTTCGATGGTGACGCGGTGGTCAGCGGGAGCCTCACCCCTAGAAAAAGGGCACGCGATAGTAGTGACAGTGGGGACAACATTCCCATTCAACGTCGTCGTTCCAATCGGAACATTGCAATCGGGATGAGCTTTATGAACAATCCCGAGACTCTAGTTGATGTCGACCGGGAGTCGAGTGAAAAAGCAGGTGCTGTCGGGATTGGTGGGAACCTGGCTGGTGAAGTTATTGATACCGCGGGAAGGGTACTTGCCCTCCTTACGAATATAAGTGCATCCCTGATTCGTCTAGTACCTTGGACACGGTGGCGCGCTTGCGGAGGGATTTCAAAATCCCTAAGGATATCATGATAGCTATACCTCCAAAAGGGTATGATGTATATACCCCCAATCCCGGTGAGCTCCCAATTCATACGGCGGCCTTTGACAGTGGGGTCAGGCTACCTCTCCATCCTACCTTACGTAGGGCATTATATGCTCTACAGCTTGCCCCTCTCCAACTGACGCCAGGGTTTTGGAGGCACCTGGTGGGTTTTCTGGTGTTGTGGAGAGAGCAATGCGACAGGGACAAAATCGACCGGTAGCCGGGGCCGGACGAGCTCGGGTAGTGTTCCAGATTGCTGCCAATACACCATGCCTGAAGGGCCAATTTTATACTCGTGCTAAAAACAATCTGCAGTTTATGGTGCCAGGGGCCACAAAGAAAGACAATTCCTGGAAGGAGGAATGGGTCGTCGTCGGAGGCGAATAGGGTAATTCAGTCCATATTGGAGTAACCGAGTTCAAGGTTCCTACTGGCTTTAGTAGGAAGCCCGCTTTGGAGAAGAGCAGACTCTCTGCCGAGTCAGAGAGAATCTTGAAGGCCATTATGGCCCGCAACTACACCAATATGAGGTATCCTGCTGTTGATGCCTTCGAAGCAGGAAGGGTGGAGTTCTACCTTCGTATCTCCAGCGCTCTTCCAGGTAATAAGCTTTCTTGATTATGCGTATGTTATCTGATTATATTGATCCTGTGGATATTGACTCTGGTTGTCTTGGTAGTTTCAGCAGTGTCCTCTTAAGTTCCTAGGGGAGAGCTCATCTAGGCTGGTACTGATGACTCACTGCCAACTTCTCCCATCAGGCTCCCAGCTAGTTCTGAGTTTGATATAGGGGCTGGAGCATCTGCTAGATCTTGTAGGACCTCGGTCGGTACATCAGGATCGCTAGCTCCCCCTCTTCCTACCTCGGTTAGGTCGTTGGAGGCTTTTACAGCTAGAGTGGGGAGGTACCGAGGTGCTTCCCGTCGGGTGCAGGATATGTCACCCAACAAAACAATCAGAGTTGCGGCTGTTACTGATGTTGGTGCTTTAGCTCCTCCGGCCTCTCCCGCTGTGGTAACCGACCGCGATAACTTGGTAGAGAAGAGTTCTGGCCCTGCTGCGGCTAAGTGGGTGGTACCTCGGGATAAGTCACGATCGAGGTCCGGGGACAGCAACCGGGACGAAGTCTTGGCCCACTTCATTAATTCCTACCCAGGTGGGAGTCTGGACGTCATGACAGCCATGCCCACTGAGCTTTTTATTAGAAGGGGATCTGCCCTTCTTGCTGAGGTAAGCTGTTTCGCTTTAATCTTCTATCCAGGTAGTTGGTTGGAAATATCATGACAAGTGTTTTATTCTTGGCAGGCCTTCAAATTCAATATGGCGTTAAGCCAGCAGGTCGGTTCCCCCTTGGAGCGAGCTAAAGGTGCTACCATCGAGCTGGAGAATACCAAGAAGGAACTCGATAAGGCTTCCAGAGGCATGGTAGCTTTGAACGAGTCTCTGAACAGCTCAAGGAAAAAAGCAGACTAAGAAAAAGCCGATCGGGAGTGGATACAATTTGACTATGACATCGAGAGGCTCAGGTCCATCCACCGCAGGAAGGAGATGGAGATTGCAAAGGAAAGAATAGTGGAGCTAGAGAAAGAGGTTCAGTCCCTTCGCGATCATGTGGCCGATTTGGATGCTCAAATGGACACCGCCTTTGGGGATGGCTACTTTTTCGCAGGTTACCAAGTGGCGTTAGCCTTCCCTCCTTCGTTTGACTTGGGAGTTATTGCGGGGTGGAACCGGGAGAAAATCATGGTGAAAGCTGTTGAACTTTCGGGAGTAACACTTTCTGATGTGGCCTGAACTTCCTAGGTTGCTGGAGCCAGTTGAGTGGTAGGAGGTGAAGGCCAGAGTTCTTTCTCCCTTCCTCCCCCTAGCCAGGTTGCAGGATGTAAGAACCTCAATTTTTATGATTGGCTTATTTCATGAAAAATCACATTGGGGATGTTTATGTAACGGGTAGCATAGGTTCTCCAAGTGTGGTTTTCTCGAAGACATTCTTCCGGTCATCCCAAAGAGCTTCAAGAGAGGTAGTTCACTTGTCCTTAACTCTTGAAGAGATTTAGTTGCACACACTCACATCTTATGCATTTGTATTGACATGCGTTGATTGCACACTCACACACTTACGTGCATTTGAATTGTTGTGCATTCTTTCACACCCCACACTTGCACATTTTGTACATTACTTAGTGTGTTGAGTTTTCCTGGAAAAGAGAATTTCTTCTCTTAGCGCGGCCTAGACCGCTTGGCGAGCTCCGCTTAAACCGCGGTATACAGAGCGATATACATCAATAGGTCCATGTAGCCTATACCGCGGCCTGTGCACTTGCACGCACATAGTTTGAGTCGCAGTGAAGTTCAGTAGGCCCATGTTGCCTATACCGCGGCCTGTGCACTTGCACGTATAGCGGTCCGAGTCGTGATGTTGTCCAGTAGGCACACTATTGTGTGTACCACGGTCTGGACACTTACCCGATCCGCGGTCCAGCGAGCGGTATTGACGGGATTTTGATTCCCAAGCCCAAAACGACACAGTTTTGTCTAGAGCTTCTATATATATGTTCTCTACTTCCCCAACTCGTTGTAGAGCTTAAAAAGCCCATTCTTAAGAGAGAGAGAGAGAGAGAGAGAGAGAGAGCAACCCTTAGAGAGAGAAAGCTTCAAGCTTTGTTCCTTGACTCTCCAAACCCAAAAACCCATCATCTTCATGCATTTCTAAGCATCTTTAAGGCATGGGTCTTCATCATTAGTTGACTTGGTAAGTTGAACAAAAACCCCATCTTTATCATTTGTTCATACTTTCCAAGATTGTGTTTTTATTGCATTTATTAGTTGATTAAATGCTAGGACTCTATTTAATGCATCTATTAATGAGTTCTTTTGTATGATTGAGTTTGTATTGTGATAGCTAACATTTAGGACATATTTGCCCTCTAGCTAATTAGGACTCATTGATTGCATTTGTTAATTGCATTTATTATCCTTGCCATTTTATGTGACAACATGTGTTGATATGGCTTTGTTTGATGCCTAGAGTTTAAACTTGCATATCTATATCTAGTTAGGTCTCTATGAGCATTCATTTAGACATTGATATCTAGGATTTGTACTTAGTGTCTTATTTAATCCCTATATAAGCATTTAGTGTTGCCTAGCATTATTTGCATTTTGAATATTCATATATTCACTTAGGTTGTTAATATCTTCTTTGAGAGTTAAGTCTTGTGACTACAAGGTGTAGTGCACAAGCAAGTGAAGTCTTGCAACCAAGGTGTGGTTAGCAAGCAAAGTGATCAAGGATTCACTATAAACGCCCGTTGGGTAGTAGTGGTGGGTTAGTGACCGAGAATGGTGTGACTAGATGTCAACCTAGGTGGTAAACATCATTACAATAGTGGATTTGAGGATCGTATGTGGCTAGAAGGATAGCCCGTGGTTTTTCCCTTGTCGAAGGGTTTCCACGTAAAAATCAAGTGTTATTTATTATTCTGCACTTTACACTTGATTTTGTATGTTTGTTTATAAGGTGAATTTTTAATATTGACTAATCAAGAAAAATTGGTAATTAACTTGATTAAAACCTGTTCACCCCCCCCCCCCCCCCCCTCTAGGTTATTAGACACACGCTATATAGTATTTTCACAGGAGATCCAAATTTGATGGCCCCTGCAGTTGAAGCGGCAAGCTGAAGGAGGGGTTTCCGCCCCTTCTGTTTTCTGTCAGAGCTTGCCGAGGCTATAAGGGATCTGTCTGTTGTTGATGGTGGAGAATCCACCCTACCTACCCCATCTTCTGATCCTACCCAGGTAGTGGAGGGTCAGGCTGCTTCGATCAAGGAAGTTGGAGAAAATTCTGATCAGGTAGCCGCAAGGGAGCTTCCGGTTGCGGGAGGTACCTAGGAGGCAGGCAGGGCTCCATCCAGTATTGAAGAAGAAAAATCCATAAATGGTGAAGCCGGTGAGGAGACGGCCACTTAGGAGGAGGATGCATGATCCAGCTTAATCCCTCATTCAGTAGTACCTTTCCAGTCTTTTTTTTTGTAGCCCTTGATCGGGGAATGGGCTCCTTATTTTTAGAAATGAGAACCTTCTGGTTTTTTCCTTAGCTTCATATATGTGTAGTTTAAACTCTTGATTAAACCTCGCCTTAATCTGAAATGAGATCCCTAATGCGATTTCGATGTCATAGATGCTCGTCCTCGGATGAATCCTGATACCTAGGTATAAATTCGTCGATCCATCCTCTATTTGATCCTGATTTGATCAATGAAAGGAAAAATCCATTCTCATCCACATTTGCTGACTGAATTTTGTTGCACATTTTCTGATTGTAGCATCACTTCGAGCACCAGTCCCTAGCATAAACCTGAATTAATTAATACTTGGTAATCCAAGGAACCTGATAAAAAAGAAGTATATAGAGAAACTGAGGGTGACTGGTACCATGGTACCTCGTTAAAGAACCTTAGGGCCCTTTGAGAGCCTCGCAGAAATTTAGTCGAAAGTAATCTGGGTACTGGAGATCCTCATACCATTCCAGGAATCTTGGTTCTTTGATGATGGTGAGCATACCGGTGGACACTCTCGCACTCTAGGTACCTCGCATTCCCATTCTAGGATCCTCGGTAATATGGCGAGTAGTCTGGCGAAACTAGAAACCTTGTCGAATAATTGAGTACCTAGCTTTCCTGTTTCATGGAACCTAGGTCTCCAGGTGAGTATTCTGGCGAAACTGGGCACCTCGCACCTCCGTTTGTAAGAGCTTTGGTGCCTTGGAAAACAAATTTGGTGAATCTCGGTACCTTGCCTTCCTGCCATAGAAATCTTGGTACTCTGGCAAAAAAAATGGCGAAATAATACTGGCAGCAAGATCCAAGTAGGCAACTAAGGCCACTTTAGCACCTGGTCTTTCTTAGCGGGTGGTGGTACCCGGCCAAGGCCTTGATCTGGCTGACAACTATGCTCTTACTATCCAGATTCTTCCCACCGGGGGGGGGGGGGGGGTGACACCCAGCCAAGGCAGCAAGAAGGCCATACGGTCCTTTCTGGTCTTGAGGCGATCATATTTGGGTATCTCGCATTCCTGTTTGTAGGAATCTTGGTACTCTGGCGACAACAATGGGGAAATAATACTGGCAGCAAGATCAAGGTAGGCAAGTAAGGCCACTTTACTACCTGGTCTTTCTTAGCGGGAGGTGGTACCCGACCAAGGCCTTAATCTGGCTGGCAACTATGCTCTTACTATCCAGATCCTTCTTAGCGGGGGGTGGTGCCCGGCCAAGGTCTGATCCATCTGGAAACTATGCTCTTACGTAGTGGATTCTTCCTAGCGGAGGGTGGTGCCCGGCCAGGGAAACATGAGTGCCATGTGGCTTTTCTTGGTCTCGCAGAGATCCTCCTAGATGGATTAATCTAATCTAGGGCATCGAGAGTGCTATGTAGCTTTCCTGGATTTATGGCCATCCTCCTGGAAGGATCTACCCGGTCCAAGACATCAGGATTGCTGTGTAGCTTTTCTGGATTCATGGCGAGCCTTCTGGAGGGATCTACCCGGTCTAGGGTATCAGGATTGTTGTGTAGCTTTCCTGGATTCATGGCGAGCCTCCTAGAGGAATCTATCCAGTCCAGGGTATCAGGAATGCTATGTAGCTCTCCTGGATTCATAACGAGCCTCCTGGAGGGATCTACCCGGTCCAGGGCATCATGATTGCTGTGTAGCTTTCCTGGATTCATGGTGAGCCTCTTGGAGGAATCTATCTGGTCCAGGGTATCAGGAGTGCTATGTAGCTCTCCTGATCTTAAAGCGACAATCATGGCGGATTCAATTGGCGACATAAAGCAGATAGATGTAGGCAAGGACAGATGGAGAACGAAATCTTCTTTATTGATGACCAAAGAAAAATGAATACAAGTACTCATGATTATTAACATCTTCTAACATTCATTTCGGGGTAATCCCGGCCGATTTCCATTGCATGACTTATGAGTAGAACCTTCTTGAGGTGATCAGCATTCCAAGTGTGGTCTACTGGATGTCCATTCATGTCGTCCAGCTTGTATGCCCCACCTTGGATCACCATCTTATTAGGTAAGGACCTTCCCAATTGGGTGACAGTACTCCGTCCGATCTCTTCCGGGTATTCTGGATAACCTTTCTGAGAACCAAGTCCCCTTGACCGAGTTAGTTTCATCTTCAAAGTCTTCCTCCGAAGACTGGTGATCTTGATTAGTGGTTATTTGCACACACTGCTTGGCCAACGCTGCTGGGTTGGTTGACACTGCATAACACTTACGAGCAGCCTGCTGATCCCCCCGTATTTCGCCCACTTTGTCTCCCATTGGAAATTTTAGGACGTTATGGTATATTAACAGGACCCCTTTAAAGCAGATAGGTAGGGTCTTCCGAGGATTGTGTTGTAGGCGGACGGGGTATCTACCACAACGAAGTCTGTCATTAGGTTCTGCTGGAGTGGCGCTGTTCCCACTGTCACTAGTAGGATCATAGACTCGGTGGGAATCAACGAGTCCCCTGTGAACCCATACAATGTGGGTGGTACAGTTGTTGTAACAAGGTCTCTTCAGGTTGAATTGCTCCAAAGCACTTTTAAAGAGGATATCAACGCTGCTACTTGTGTCAATCAAGACACGATAAACCAAGTTGTTGGCTATTTGAACAGTGATGACCAAGGGATTATCATGAGGCTGGACGGTGTTAAATACGTCCTCTTCTGTGAAGATGATCTGTGCAGCAGGAGGAGACCGAGGTGATCATGAGGCTGTACGGTGTTAAATACGTCCTCTTCTCTACCAGTCCATGATAGACTCGGACCCATGCCCCCAGCACCATCAGTCCACGACAGACTCAGGCACATGCCCCCGGTTCCAGGATATCCTACAGGTTACCAAGTCCGGTGTGCAAGATCTGCCATCGACCTCCCGCCTTGAGAGCACCACTACCTGGCCCAACCAGTGGCCTATTCTAGACAGCCTCACCAGGAAACGACTAGGAAGGCCCTCATTCAGTGGTGGGAGGTAGCAACAAGGGCGCCGTAGAAGACCCTCCCAGGACAGAATCATGATGAAGCTTCTACGACATCGGAAGGGCCTGACGACATAGATTCTGAGGTGGAATCTGGGAATGATGGCGGTAAACGTATCCGGGACCAGGTCGCCAGAATGGCAAAAGAAATCCAGGAGTTGAAGAAGGGCAAGCACTGGGAAAACCGGAAAGACCCCTTGGGAGAGATGAATGCTCCTTTCTCTAGGAAGATCAAAGAGGCAGAATTACCTCCCAAATTCAAGATGCTAATCGACAAATATTCTGGGACTGAAGACCACCTAAGCCACCTAGAAAGCTTTGTTCACCAGATGGAGATTCAGAATGCTACTAGGGCCGCTATGTGCAGAATGTTCCCAACCACGCTGACGGACTATGCCAAGACATGGTTCAGGAAACTACAAGTGGGAAGCGTTGATTCATTCACAAAATTGACAACTGACTTCTGTGCCCAGTTTCAGGGCATCAAACCTCACCCCAAAGATCCTATTCACCTTCAACACGTGATCCAGGAGCTTGGGGAATCTCTCAGAGCCTACGTGGAGAGATTCCTTAAAGAAGTGATCCAGATGGGAGTCCTCACGGAAAAGGAAACCTTGGCCAATTTCAGAAGGAATCTTTGGGCATGCAGACTGTTCAGATCTTTCACCAAGCATCCCCTGAAGACCTACCATGAGGCCTACGATAGAGCTCTAGAGCTAGTTGAGATAAATGAACAGCTCCGAGTTAAGATGGAGCACGATGATATGAGAACTACCAAGCGCCAAAAGAAGAAGGTGCCCAAGCCTGCACCCATTCAGAAAAATCAGAATAGGCCTCCCAACAAATCTACATATCGGTCGCTACCCTATCAACCTCCACGGAACTAGTACCCGGCTAGGTGGACTCCACCCAGAGCTACACCCCCACCTAAGAAGGTAGCGCGAGTAGATAGAGAGGAAATGAGGTACTCCCATTACACCCCCTTGAACGTATCTCGTTAGACTATTTACCTCGCCATCGGCGACAAAGGATTACTCAAGAAGCCGGGTCCAATAAAGGCACCAGTCGATCAACGGAACCGCTACAAGTATTGTGACTTCCACGAGGACGTAGGTCATAATACCTATAGTATGCGGAAGCAGATTGAACCGCTATAGTCTGCGGAACCAGATTGAAGCCTTGGTTAGAGGAGGTTGCTTGGAGGAATTCCTCCAACAAGTACGCGACAACATACGCACTGGAAAGGAGGTGCAGGCCGATATTATAGCATATGAAGAATGAAGGAAAGCAAAAGGGAAGGATCTGATAGAGCTGATCCACATAGTCAATACCATCAGTGGAGGTCCCACCTTGGCAGGAACCTCCAATAATACTCGAAAGAAGCACGCCAGAAAAGTTCCTAGTGAAGAAGCGGGCCAGAATGTTTTCAAGGTTACTAGAGGATCACCTCGGTCTCCTCCTGCTGCACAGATCATCTTCACAGAAAAGGGCGTATTCAACACCGTCTAGCCTCATGATGAGCCCATGGTCATCACTGTTCAAACAGCCAACAACTTGGTCCACCGTGTTTTGATTGACACACGTAGCAGCTTTGATATTCTCTTCAAGAGTGTTTTGGAGCAATTCAACCTAAAGAGACCTTGTTACAACAGTTGTACCACCCCATTGTACGGGTTCACGGGGGACTTGTTGATTCCCACCGGGTCTATGATCCTAAGAGTAATATTGGGAACAGCGCCACTCCAGCAGAACCTAATGACAGACTTCATTGTGGTCGACACCCCGTCCGCCTACAACACTCTACTGGGAAGGCCTTACTCTTCTGCCCTCAAAGGGGTCCTGTCAATATACCATAACGTCCTGAAATTCCCAATGGAAGACAACATGGGTGAAATACGGAGGGATCAGCAGGCTACTCGCAAGTGCTATACAGTATCAACCAACCCAGCAGTGTTGGCCAAGCAATGTGTGCAAATAACCATTAATCAAGATCACCAGTCTTCAGAGGAAGACTTTGAAGATGAAACTAACTCGGTCAATGGGAGATCCACATCAGAGCTCCCTGATATAGAGATTAGGGAGGAGAAAGAGAAGGGATGGGCCAGTGTCCATCCCGCAGAGGAGTTAAAAGAGATACTTATCAGGAAGGACGATCCTTCCAAGGTAGTCAGGATAGGTTAAACAATGAAGGCGAAGGTAAATGAAGATCTGATAAAACTCATACGAGAATATAATGACATCTTTGCAGAGCCATGAGGAGATGCCAGGGATGCATGTTGCTTTAGCAGCTTACAGGTTAGTGGTAGATCCCTCCTTCAAGCCAGTCAAACAAAAGAAAAGGCATTTCAACCAGGCAACAAATGTTGCAGTGCAAGAAAAGGTAAACAAACTACTAAAGGCAGAATTCATCATGGAGTCTTGGTACCCCGAATGGATCGCCAACTTATTTATGGTGACCAAGGTGAATGGGAAGTGGCGCATGTGTGTTGATTATACGGATCTCAACCGCCCCTGCCCAAAAGACAGCTTCCCGCTAGAAAAAATCGACCAACTGGTAGATTCAACCGCGGGTAACAAGCTCTTGAGTTTTATGGACGCCTTCTCGGGATACAACTAGATAACGATGCACCCAGCTGACCAGGATAAAACCAGTTTCATAACCGGCCAGGGCCTGTACTGCTACAAGGTCATGCCCTTAGAACTCAAAAACGCTGGGGCTACCTACCAGCGCCTAGTCAACCGATTGTTCAAGAGATTGATAGGAAAGCCGATGGAGGTATACATCGATGATATGATCACGAAGTCTCAGGTAGCTGATGATCACCAGGACCATCTCCGTCAGACGTTACAGATAATCAGAGAGAATCAGATGCGATTGAATCCTGATAAGTGCACCTTCGGAGTTACAGGCGGGAAATTTCTCGGATTCATGGTCCATGAGAGGGGGATCAAAGCTAATCCCGAAAAGATCAAAGACATCCTATATCTTGAGTCCCCCACCTCATTTAGACAAGTGCAAGGTTTGACCGGACGAATTGCAGCCTTGAACCGTTTCATATCACGATCCACTGACAAGTGTATCCCATTCTTCAAGGTAATCAAACAACGGAAGAACATGAAATAGGACCAGGACAGTAAGCTGGCTTTCCAATCACTGAAGAAGTACCTCGCTAGCTCGCCCTTGCTAGCTAGCCCAGTACCAGGAGAAGAACTGCAATTATACCTGGAAAAATCTGAAACAGCGGTCAACGGAGCATTGGTAAAGGAATACGGAGATAGGGTCTAGCGCCCTGTCTACTATGTGAGCCACTCCTTAACAAAATAAGAAAAGAACTACATCCTCCTAGAGAAGCTCGCTTTTGCCTTAATAGTTGCTTCCAGGAAGCTCCGCCCTTATTTCCTTGCCCACACAGTCGTGGTAGTCACTGATCAACCTTTGCGTCAATTTCTCCAAAGGCCGAACGTATCGGGGAGACTTGTGCTGAGGGCCCTTGAGCTCACCCAGTTCGACATCAAGTACAAAGCCAAGATAACCATCAAAGCCCAAGCTTTGGTAGATTTCGTGGTAAAATTCAGTGCAATTCCCGATCAAGATGTTATCCCGGCCCTGAGTCAAGCTCTTCAGAAAGAGCAAGAGCATGTAGATTGGCCCTTCAATCAAGTGTGGATCTTATATACCGATGGGGCATCCAATCAAGCAAGAAGCGGAGGTGGGATCATTCTAACCGACCCCGAAAAGGTCGAATGCTGTCATTGTTTCAGATTCGAGTTCAATACCACCAACAACGAAGCCGAATATGAAGCCTTGTTAGCAGGATTGAGAACAGCGGCTGAGCTAGGGGCTAATTACCTCCTTGCCAAATGTGACTCGCAACTGGTAGTTAATCAAATAACTGGTCTGTACCAGGCCAGAAAGGATAACATGGAAACCTACCTCGAAAAAGTCCAGGAACTATTGCCCCGTTTCAAAGGTTTCAGGATCGAGCAGGTACCTAGGCAGCAGAATCATCGAGCTGACGTCCTAGCTAAGATAGCTGTCTGTGGAGGACAAGCTTTGCCTAAAGGGGTACCACTCCAGATAATCACTACATCGAGCATAGCTGAAGGTAGGGAAGTCAACCTCGTGGCATGACTCTTGTGCTGGATGGATCTCATCACGGATTATCTTCAGTCAGGAAAGCTCCCTTAAACCCCTGATCAAGCTCGCAAGATCAAGCAAACCTCGGTACGATACTTGCTTGGTAGAAGGGCACCTTTACCGCAGAGGTAGGTCACTCCCTTTGCTTAGATGCCTGCATCCCGATGATGCAGACTGGGCATTGAGAGAAGTGCACTCAGGAGACTATGGAAATCATGCCGGGGGAGAAGCACTGGCTTACCAGGTGCTACGCATGGGATATTTTTGGCCAACATTGCACCACGATGCTAGGCAGTTCGTACAGTCCTGTGAACCATGTCAGAAAATGGCCAACCTGTATCACCTACCTCCAGAATGATTATCTACCATCAGCTCGCTGTATCCGTTTGCTTTCTGGGGGATAGACCTAATTGGGCCTCTACCAACCATGCCAGGTCAGCAGAAGCATGCAATCGTGGCTATTGATTACCTCACCAGATGGGTGGAAGCAGAACCCTTTTCCAGAATTACTAAAGCAAATACAACATAATTCATCAAGAAGAATGTGGTTATCTGGTTCGACACCCCGATGGTCATTATCACCGATCTTGGTAAGCAGTTTGATAACGCCAGGTTCCATGAATTTTGTGAGAGTCTGGGATTGAACTTCACTTCGCATCTGAAGCACACCCTCAGACTAATGGCCTGGTAGAGGCCACAAATAAATTTATCAAGAAGCTCCTGAAGAAGAAACTTCAACAGAAGAAAGGGAGATGGGTTGATGAACTCCTGGACGTGCTATGGGCTTATCGTACCACCAAAAGGACCGCTACTGGAGAAACCCCCTACTCGCTATCTTTTAGGGTAGAAGCTTTCCTTCCAATAGAACATAAGCTCACTTCTTTCCAGGTTCAACATTTCTGACAGGACGTTTTTTCTAGTGTCGTTTTAAAGATCAGTCTGTCAACAATAATGTAAAAACCTCACTAAGCCTAAAATGATTTAAAAACACAAATATGGTGGCAAGTGGGGGATCGTCCACAGGGAGCAGAGTTAGCTAAAATTAGTTATTGCTAAAGTAATGTTAATGTATATATATAATAAACGAAACATAAATGATGAAGATCTAGATGGTGAAATGTCCTATTATAACACTAAACTAAATATGCAAACTAAATGAAGGGGGAAATGGGATGAAGGATATATATAGATGATGGAAACTAAGGAGTTAATGGATACGAAAGTAAATACTGGGCAATGCAACAAACTTGTCAATAGCACGGCTATTCAAGGTAACCGACCTAGGATGTATAGAGTCAGTTATTTATCCTTAGACGGTGGCCAACCTAGGATGTATAGTGCGGACCACCTATTAGGGATTAATCCGTCGTAAACTACCAACCTAGGATGAATAGTATTGGTTATTTATCGGATTCTGGAAATAAAGCTCGTCTACCTAACAATGACTCAACCGATTAAACGCAGTCACCCAAGGATGTTTAGTGATGACTTCTAACTCTCTCACGGGCTCCGACCTAGGATGTATAGTGCCGGAAACTCGATCGAGGTTAGATTAAGATTGCTGTTTAAGAGTCGGAATTCATGACGTTCCGTCTATTCTTTAGAGCATTAAACAACTAAATAGAATGTATATCTAGATGCAATACTCATACATAAAACAAAGACATCTTGCAAAGAGGATGTATCTACACAAGAAATCAATGGTAAACATTCTCAACAAGAATAGATCAATGAAAGATAGACATGAATATCAATATAATATCAAGTTTATGTACAAGCCCAATATTCAACTAACTACTCCATCAACCCTTTAGAGGGGATTTAGCTACTCATTACAACTAGGAAAATAAGAGAAAGAAAAGAGAAAGAACCCTTGGAGAACATCTCCTTCCTTGAAGTGGCTTCAATCTCCTAACTTCCTTGAAGTTGAGTATAGAATGTAAGGATGAGAGAGAGAGAGAGATTCTAGATCTTAGTGTGTAAAACCTCTGAAAAACGGAGTCAAAGGCTATCTAAAACATTTCCATACCATTCTATTCATACTACATACGAAAATAGGTCACTTAAGCTTCAAATATCAATCTGGCGCGCGCGAAGTGCGGGTGGAGTGCGGGTGAATTACCCGCACTGTACCCACACTGTATGATCTTCAGCTCTGGGATCTGGAACTAGTGCGGGTGGAGTGTGGTTGGATTACCCGCACTTGACCCGCACTTGGAACCGCAATGTGATCGCACTACACTGTTAGGTGCAAAATCTACCTTCTATCTTGAGCAATAGTGCAGGTGTAGTGCGGTTGGATGACCAGCACTCTACCCACACTCTAGTGTCAGGTGCAAATCTGCTATTCTGATCTTGTTAACAGTGCAGGTAGAGTGCGGTTGGATGACCCGCACAGTACCTGCACTTTAACGTCAAGTGCAACTTCAGCTTCTCTGGTTTGGCAATAGTGCGGGTGGAGTGCGGTTGGATGACCCGCATTATACCCGCACTTTAACTCTTCACTTTGTATCAAGTCCCGGTTATGAGCATGGGTGCGACTGGAGTGCGGTTGCAACCCGTACTTGACCTGCACTCTGAGCTGTTTGTGGTCTTTTGTCTTTCATTTTGCCCTTTTTCTACCGGAACCACTGTAACACGCTTTCAAACCCCTCATTGCACCATTTCCTACAATTACGCAAAAAACAACCCATAAGAGATACACAAACGCACGAAAATAGAACACAAGGTAAGGATATGAGGGCCTAAATATACTACATATTTGGCCCGATCAATTTCAACCCTGATGAAAATGAAGACAAGCTGGGAGCCAACCTGGACCTCCTAGAGGAAAAACAAGACAGGGTTGCAGATAGGGTAGCAGTTTACCAGAGCTAGATTGCTCGTTACTTCAACAGGAGAGTAAAAGCCTGGAGTTTTAAAGAAGGGGACTTGGTTCTCAAGAAGGCTACTCAGAATACCCGGAAGAGGTCAGACGGGGTATTGTTACCCAATTAGGAAGGTCCCTACCTAATCAGAATGGTGATCCAAGGTGGGGAATACAAGTTGGATGACATGAATGGGCATCTTGTAGACCACACTTGGAATACTGATCATCTCAAGAGGTTTTACCCATAAGACAGGCGGAAGAAGTAAGCCAAGACTGTCCCGTAACAAACTTTAGAAGATGTTAGTAATCGTGAGTACTTGTATTCTCTTTTTTGATCATCAATAAAGAAGGTTTTTTCTTTCTCCATCTACTTTCTCTACGATTATCTACACCTATCTACTATGTGTCGCCAATTGAATTCGTTACGGTCATCTTAAAAGACCAAGAGAGCCAGATGGCCCTCCTAATGCCCTGGACGGGATAAATCCTTCCAGAAGGATCGCCTTAAAGACCAGGAAAGCCAGATGGCCCTCCTGATGCCCTAGACAGGATAAATCCCTCCAGGAGGATCGCCTTAAGGACTACACATCACTCATAATTCCCTGGACCAGATTAATCACTCTAGGAGGATCTCCTCGAGACCAGGATAAGTAGCATGCCATTCCTGATGCCCTGGCGGGGCATCACCCCCCGCTAGGAAGGATCCAATAAGTAAGAGCATAGTTGCCTTACGGATCAAACCTCGGCCGGGCACCACCCCCAGCTGAGAAGGGTCTGTATAGTAAGTGCATATTTGCCCGCCAGATTAGGGCCTTAGCCTAGTACCACCCCCCGTTAAGAAAGACTTGGTGCTAAAGTGGCCTTAGTTGCCTACCAGAATCTTGTTGCCAGTATGATCTCCTTTATTTTTTCCAATAATCGCCTCAAGACCAGAAAAGACCATATGATCTTCCTGCTGCCTTGGCCGGGTGCCACCCACTGCCAGGAAGAATCTGGTTAGCGAGGACGTAGCCGCCTGCCAGATAAAGGACTTGGCCGGGTACTACCCCCGCTAAGAAAGACCTGGTTCTAACATGGCCCTAGCCGCCTACCAAGATCTTGCTGCCAACATATTCTCCATCACATTCGCCACCTTACCAAGATTTCCAGAGCAAGAATGTGGGGTACCCCGATACGCCAAATTCATTCTCCAAGGCAACAAACGAGAATGCGAAGTGCCCTGTTTCGCCAGAATATCTGCCTAGAGACCTAGGTTCCTTGAAACAGGAAGGCTAGGTATCAGGTTATTCGTTGAAGTACCAAGATCCCTATTAACAAGAATGCAAGGTACCCAGATTCGCCAAAATATTAGCTATAGTATCAAGATTCCTAAAATAGGAAGGCTAGGTACCTAGATTGCAAGATTATTCGTCGAAACGTTCATTATCATTAAGGAACCAAGATTCTCAGCACTAGAGTGCGAGGTAACATGGTACCGGTCAATTGATGTTCCTCTACTTTACTCTCATCAGGGTTTTTGTGTTACCAAGTATTGATTAAGTCAAGTTTATGCTGGGGACTTCTGCCCGAATTTATGCTACAATCAGAAGCGTACGACTGAATTCAATGGACAGATACAGGTGGAAATGAGTTTTCTTTTCATTGATCAAATCAGGGAACCCAGCCCTTATTTTGAGCTACATACAAGATACAAGAGAGAAAGTGACAAGTCTGAAAAAGCCAGCTTCCTCTTTAACGTCTCACCTACTTTCTAGATCTGCCTACCTAGCAACATTGATCTTAATCAGAATCTATGTTGACAATGCTGCCACGAAGCCTGGAGGTAGGAACAGAGGCCGTGTTGGGGTCAGCAAAAATAAAGGGGGAGTAGAGATTCCCCCCATGTCCAAGATGCAACAGGGCACGAATCTGCTACTCGGCCAGGTAATGTTTACACCATTGGCAAGACAGCATCACCAAAACCCACCATTCATCCTGATCCTGGGAATCTCTACCATTCATGTTCCTCTGGTAGTTAAATCCACCGAGCACAGCTTATTCCACAATACCAAGCATCCTGCCAGTCACAGAGCTGACATCTCCTCCTCCTCCCACAGTGTTAGTTGATACGACGATCATCGGTCAACCTATGAGGGTTGCCTACTAAAATGGAAAAGAAATTGTCTGAAGATCCATCTAACAGATAAGGGATATTTATCGAAGGAAAGATCTAGTATCGAGAGCGAAAGGATAAAGTCATTTATGGACACAACATTCAATACATAGGAAAGGGTAGCCTCGTAAAGTGTGCCTCCCCCTCGAGGCTTAATGCTGTGGGAAATCGAACCTGTCCTGGACTGACATCTGGAAGGGCAGTTGAATACAGAATTCGAATCGATAATGTCTACACGGGAATCCATAAAAATTGAGTACCCCAATCTATATCAGGTTGAGATCTTAGTACCCCTCCAGGACCACTCATGATATCAACTACATCGAGCGCAACAGTGGATGGACCACCGAATCTCCACCTAAGTACTAAGAGTCATCCAAGAGCAAGCATTTATAGAATCGAGATTACATCGAAGATCCTACTTCAGATTTAAGCAAGTTTCAACCTAGGGTGTAATAAACTACACACGCATGAAGTCAAGGAAAATAAAAAATTCTCATTTCTAAAACTGGGGAGCCCATCCCCCGATCATGGGCTACAAAGAGATAAAATTATTTGGATAGTACTGGGTAAAAGGTCAAGATAGGTCATGCATCCTCCTGCTCCTGATTGGCCGTCTCCTCGCCAACTCTGCCAGTTAGAGTTCCTCCATCTTCAACACCAGACAGAACCCCGCCTGCTTTTTGGGTGCCCACCATAACCAGAAGCTCCACTTGGGACATATCGCCCCGAAGTTCTCCCTCTGCTTGGTTAGAATCTCCTCCAACTTCCTTGATCAAAGCAGCCTAACCTTCCTCTACCTGGACATGGTCAGAAGATGAGATAGGCGGGGCAGATTCTCTATCATTAGTAGCAGGCTGATTCCCTACCTCCTTGACGGGCTCTGATAAAGTAGCCGAAGGGGCAGAAATCCCTCCTTCACCCTGAGCCACACCAGCCTCAAGATCCTTCAAATTGGGAGTTGCTCCAGAATTGCTTGGTGGAAGAAGGGAGATATAACTCTGATCTGCCCCTCCAACCACTCCACTGGCTCCAGCAACCTGGGAAGGTCCAGCAGAAGGTGCTACCCCCGCCAATTCAGTAACCTTTACCATAATTTCCTCCCGGTTCCATCCAATAATGGCACTCAGATCAAACGGATGAGGGAAAGCAAGAGCCACCTGGTAGCCGGTAAAAAAGTAACCATCCCCGAAGGCGGTGTTTACTTGGGCATTCAGGTCGGCCATGCTACCATGAATGGATAGAACATCTTTCTCCAGCTCTACCATCTTTCCCGTAGCAACATCCCTCTCCTCCTTGCAGCGAAGGGAACTGAGCCTCTCAGTATCCAAAGCATGCTGCATCCTCTCCCTGTCAACCTTCGCCTCGTCAGCTTTCTTTTGAGCATTTACCAGCGACTGGTTCAGAGCTTCCATTCCACGAGCAGCCTTAGCGAGCTCCTCCTTAAACTTCTCCAGCTTGGTAGTAGCACCTCTAACTTGCTCCAAGAGGGAGCCAACCTGTTTGGCTCATGGCCACGTTGAACTTAAAAGCCTGATAAAAACAAAGCACTAGTCAGGATATCTCCCACCCATAATCAGGATAGAAGATTAATATGAGACAACTTACCTCAGCCAGAAGAGCAGACTCCCTTCTAATTAGCAGTTCGATGGGCATGGCCGTCATGACACCCAAGCTCCCACCTGGGCAGGAGGT